>JAOVFP010000010.1:3597500-3600000 GCA_025738555.1 Cyathus striatus | reverse complement strand
ATTCTTCAAGTACCTTTACCCGGTCAATGAAAATCATCAACCAGATGAAAGCACCTTCAGAGAGAACTACCAACAACCGGCTTCACTAACGAATAGTGCCTGCACAGTCGCGGCGGATTCCCAATGTATTAGTGGCTTCATGCATAGCTATTAGCAAGCAATCCGCACCCCTCACTCAATGCATGCACTACAATAATAGTAGTACATGACGTTAATTGGCATTGCATTTGTCCGAGAACAAATACTACTACCAAGCTCACACCCATTCCAAGTCAGTACACACTGTAGACAGTTTCATCAATAACTCGGTCCAAGGTAAGCCAGCCACCCCGCATCCACCAGTGAAGGACTACTAAACATGAGACTAGGTCCCCGTGTTCACCCCTCTGTGGAATTATGGTCATACTAAGCTACTATAGCACCCATCAAACAATGTTTGTTTGGTACTAGTTCACACTTTCTTCCCATGTAGTAGGCAAACCCCTTTGTTTGGTCCTATTGTGACGCTCCCTCCTTAAGGCGTGAGGAATGGCCTCCAACTGAGACCAGTGGCCACACTTTTTCAATTTTTATCATCCCCTTGCAAAACTCGAAGTGAACTGACCAAGGGGACATATACACCAGTAGGACTCTGTATTTTGTTTGGCAAAATTCGGTCAGGAAGGGTGAAAAATGCGAAATAAAATTTGACATGGATTTCAGAAACCAACAAACCCTGCAATAGTAATCATTCTAACGGTTCAAAAAATACGTTCAATAGCTTGTTTTAAAGCTCTAATAGAGACCTTTCAGATGGTAAAACAATCAGCTCGCTAGCATCATTCCTTGCGGAGATATTAATGGTTCTCTGTTTTCATCCTACTTCTGTCATATAGTCTTTGGGCAATTGTATAGCGAGCAGGCATCCGTTCTGCATGATCTATAGCTCATTTTAAAGCTCTTATTGCGATGATTCTAATGGTGTATAGACCGTAGAATGACCACCACTGCGTGCAGAGATATAAGCCTTTTCCCATTTATCTACCTATGAGAATATCGAGTTTGTATATGTACACACCTCTGCATTTTACATTCTATACACCGATAGATAGATCTAATTGAGACGATTCCAACGCAAAAAAGATCAGGCCGGTAGCCTCACTTGTTGCTGAGATATTCATGTTTTCATGCTATGTCTCACAATTGAAGTGGCTGACCATAATAAGTACTTGTAGTCCGCTTTATTAGTATACTACTGAAGTACTAACTATTACCACTACTTGTAGTCCGCTCTATTACTATTACTATTACTATCCTTCAATACTAATACTTGTAGTCCGCTTTATTAGTATACTGAACTAATGAAGTGGCTGACCACTATACTTCAATACTATTACTTATACTTCGCTTTATTACTAGTACTATTACTATACTTCACTACTAATACTTGTAGTCCGCTTTACTAGTATACTATACTAATGAAGTGGCTGACCATAAGTACTAGTGTTGTTACTATTAATACTTGTACTCCGCATTATTACTATTACTATTACTATACTTCAATACTAATACTTGTAGTCCGCTTTACTAGTATACTATACTAATGAAGTGGCTGACCATACTAAGTACTAGTGTTATTACTATACCTCAATACTAATACTTGTACTCCGCTTTATTACTATTACCATTACTATACTAATACTTGTAGTCTGCTTTACTAGTATACTATACTAATGAAGTGGCTGACCATAAGTACTAGTGTTATTACTATCAATACTTGTACTCCGCTCTAGTACTATTACCATTACTATACTAATACTTGTAGTCTGCTTTACTAGTATACTATACTAATGAAGTGGCTGACCATAAGTACTAGTGTTATTACTATCAATACTTGTACTCCGCTCTATTACTATTACTATTACTATACTAATACTTGTAGTCCGCTTTACTAGTATACTATACTAATGAAGTGGCTGACCATAAGTACTAGTGTTATTACTATCAATACTTGTACTCCGCTCTATTACTATTACTATTACTATACTAATACTTGTAGTCCGCTTTACTAGTATACTATACTAATGAAGTGGCTGACCATAAGTACTAGTGTTATTACTATCAATACTTGTACTCCGCTCTATTACTATTACTATTACTATACTTCAATACTAATACTTGTAGTCCGCTTTACTAGTATACTATACTAATGAAGTGGCTGACCATAAGTACTAGTGTTATTACTATCAATACTTGTACTCCGCTCTATTACTATTACTATTACTATACTTCAATACTAATACTTGTACTCCGCTCTATTACTACTACTATTACTATACTAATACTTGTAGTCCGCTTTACTAGTATACTATACTAATGAAGTGGCTGACCATACTAAGTACTAGTGTTACTACTATACCTCAATACTTATACTTGTAGTCCGCTTTATTAGTATACTGAACTAATGAAGTGGCTGACCACTATACTTCAATACTAATACTTGTACTTCGCTTTATTACTA
>JAOVFP010000010.1:3537500-3540000 GCA_025738555.1 Cyathus striatus | reverse complement strand
GATTCATCTAGCGGACTAGTGCAATCAACTATCACGATCAGACTCGCCTAATCCCCCGATCTCACATTCTTCAAGTACCTTTACCCGGTCAATGAAAATCATCAACCAGATGAAAGCACCTTCAGAGAGAACTACCAACAACCGGCTTCACTAACGAATAGTGCCTGCACAGTCGCGGCGGATTCCCAATGTATTAGTGGCTTCATGCATAGCTATTAGCAAGCAATCCGCACCCCTCACTCAATGCATGCACTACAATAATAGTAGTACATGACGTTAATTGGCATTGCATTTGTCCGAGAACAAATACTACTACCAAGCTCACACCCATTCCAAGTCAGTACACACTGTAGACAGTTTCATCAATAACTCGGTCCAAGGTAAGCCAGCCACCCCGCATCCACCAGTGAAGGACTACTAAACATGAGACTAGGTCCCCGTGTTCACCCCTCTGTGGAATTATGGTCATACTAAGCTACTATAGCACCCATCAAACAATGTTTGTTTGGTACTAGTTCACACTTTCTTCCCATGTAGTAGGCAAACCCCTTTGTTTGGTCCTATTGTGACGCTCCCTCCTTAAGGCGTGAGGAATGGCCTCCAACTGAGACCAGTGGCCACACTTTTTCAATTTTTATCATCCCCTTGCAAAACTCGAAGTGAACTGACCAAGGGGACATATACACCAGTAGGACTCTGTATTTTGTTTGGCAAAATTCGGTCAGGAAGGGGTGAAAAATGCGAAATAAAATTTGACATGGATTTCAGAAACCAACAAACCCTGCAATAGTAATCATTCTAACGGTTCAAAAAATACGTTCAATAGCTTGTTTTAAAGCTCTAATAGAGACCTTTCAGATGGTAAAACAATCAGCTCGCTAGCATCATTCCTTGCGGAGATATTAATGGTTCTCTGTTTTCATCCTACTTCTGTCATATAGTCTTTGGGCAATTGTATAGCGAGCAGGCATCCGTTCTGCATGATCTATAGCTCATTTTAAAGCTCTTATTGCGATGATTCTAATGGTGTATAGACCGTAGAATGACCACCACTGCGTGCAGAGATATAAGCCTTTTCCCATTTATCTACCTATGAGAATATCGAGTTTGTATATGTACACACCTCTGCATTTTACATTCTATACACCGATAGATAGATCTAATTGAGACGATTCCAACGCAAAAAAGATCAGGCCGGTAGCCTCACTTGTTGCTGAGATATTCATGTTTTCATGCTATGTCTCACAATTGAAGTGGCTGACCATAATAAGTACTTGTAGTCCGCTTTATTAGTATACTACTGAAGTACTAACTATTACCACTACTTGTAGTCCGCTCTATTACTATTACTATTACTATCCTTCAATACTAATACTTGTAGTCCGCTTTATTAGTATACTGAACTAATGAAGTGGCTGACCACTATACTTCAATACTATTACTTATACTTCGCTTTATTACTAGTACTATTACTATACTTCACTACTAATACTTGTAGTCCGCTTTACTAGTATACTATACTAATGAAGTGGCTGACCATAAGTACTAGTGTTGTTACTATTAATACTTGTACTCCGCATTATTACTATTACTATTACTATACTTCAATACTAATACTTGTAGTCCGCTTTACTAGTATACTATACTAATGAAGTGGCTGACCATACTAAGTACTAGTGTTATTACTATACCTCAATACTAATACTTGTACTCCGCTTTATTACTATTACCATTACTATACTAATACTTGTAGTCTGCTTTACTAGTATACTATACTAATGAAGTGGCTGACCATAAGTACTAGTGTTATTACTATCAATACTTGTACTCCGCTCTAGTACTATTACCATTACTATACTAATACTTGTAGTCTGCTTTACTAGTATACTATACTAATGAAGTGGCTGACCATAAGTACTAGTGTTATTACTATCAATACTTGTACTCCGCTCTATTACTATTACTATTACTATACTAATACTTGTAGTCCGCTTTACTAGTATACTATACTAATGAAGTGGCTGACCATAAGTACTAGTGTTATTACTATCAATACTTGTACTCCGCTCTATTACTATTACTATTACTATACTAATACTTGTAGTCCGCTTTACTAGTATACTATACTAATGAAGTGGCTGACCATAAGTACTAGTGTTATTACTATCAATACTTGTACTCCGCTCTATTACTATTACTATTACTATACTTCAATACTAATACTTGTAGTCCGCTTTACTAGTATACTATACTAATGAAGTGGCTGACCATAAGTACTAGTGTTATTACTATCAATACTTGTACTCCGCTCTATTACTATTACTATTACTATACTTCAATACTAATACTTGTACTCCGCTCTATTACTACTACTATTACTATACTAATACTTGTAGTCCGCTTTACTAGTATACTATACTAATGAAGTGGCTGACCATACTAAGTACTAGTGTTACTACTATACCTCAATACTTATACTGTAGTCCGCTTTATTAGTATA
>JAOVFP010000010.1:3517500-3520000 GCA_025738555.1 Cyathus striatus | reverse complement strand
ACGATCAGACTCGCCTAATCCCCCGATCTCACATTCTTCAAGTACCTTTACCCGGTCAATGAAAATCATCAACCAGATGAAAGCACCTTCAGAGAGAACTACCAACAACCGGCTTCACTAACGAATAGTGCCTGCACAGTCGCGGCGGATTCCCAATGTATTAGTGGCTTCATGCATAGCTATTAGCAAGCAATCCGCACCCCTCACTCAATGCATGCACTACAATAATAGTAGTACATGACGTTAATTGGCATTGCATTTGTCCGAGAACAAATACTACTACCAAGCTCACACCCATTCCAAGTCAGTACACACTGTAGACAGTTTCATCAATAACTCGGTCCAAGGTAAGCCAGCCACCCCGCATCCACCAGTGAAGGACTACTAAACATGAGACTAGGTCCCCGTGTTCACCCCTCTGTGGAATTATGGTCATACTAAGCTACTATAGCACCCATCAAACAATGTTTGTTGGTACTAGTTCACACTTTCTTCCCATGTAGTAGGCAAACCCCTTTGTTTGGTCCTATTGTGACGCTCCCTCCTTAAGGCGTGAGGAATGGCCTCCAACTGAGACCAGTGGCCACACTTTTTCAATTTTTATCATCCCCTTGCAAAACTCGAAGTGAACTGACCAAGGGGACATATACACCAGTAGGACTCTGTATTTTGTTTGGCAAAATTCGGTCAGGAAGGGGTGAAAAATGCGAAATAAAATTTGACATGGATTTCAGAAACCAACAAACCCTGCAATAGTAATCATTCTAACGGTTCAAAAAATACGTTCAATAGCTTGTTTTAAAGCTCTAATAGAGACCTTTCAGATGGTAAAACAATCAGCTCGCTAGCATCATTCCTTGCGGAGATATTAATGGTTCTCTGTTTTCATCCTACTTCTGTCATATAGTCTTTGGGCAATTGTATAGCGAGCAGGCATCCGTTCTGCATGATCTATAGCTCATTTTAAAGCTCTTATTGCGATGATTCTAATGGTGTATAGACCGTAGAATGACCACCACTGCGTGCAGAGATATAAGCCTTTTCCCATTTATCTACCTATGAGAATATCGAGTTTGTATATGTACACACCTCTGCATTTTACATTCTATACACCGATAGATAGATCTAATTGAGACGATTCCAACGCAAAAAAGATCAGGCCGGTAGCCTCACTTGTTGCTGAGATATTCATGTTTTCATGCTATGTCTCACAATTGAAGTGGCTGACCATAATAAGTACTTGTAGTCCGCTTTATTAGTATACTACTGAAGTACTAACTATTACCACTACTTGTAGTCCGCTCTATTACTATTACTATTACTATCCTTCAATACTAATACTTGTAGTCCGCTTTATTAGTATACTGAACTAATGAAGTGGCTGACCACTATACTTCAATACTATTACTTATACTTCGCTTTATTACTAGTACTATTACTATACTTCACTACTAATACTTGTAGTCCGCTTTACTAGTATACTATACTAATGAAGTGGCTGACCATAAGTACTAGTGTTGTTACTATTAATACTTGTACTCCGCATTATTACTATTACTATTACTATACTTCAATACTAATACTTGTAGTCCGCTTTACTAGTATACTATACTAATGAAGTGGCTGACCATACTAAGTACTAGTGTTATTACTATACCTCAATACTAATACTTGTACTCCGCTTTATTACTATTACCATTACTATACTAATACTTGTAGTCTGCTTTACTAGTATACTATACTAATGAAGTGGCTGACCATAAGTACTAGTGTTATTACTATCAATACTTGTACTCCGCTCTAGTACTATTACCATTACTATACTAATACTTGTAGTCTGCTTTACTAGTATACTATACTAATGAAGTGGCTGACCATAAGTACTAGTGTTATTACTATCAATACTTGTACTCCGCTCTATTACTATTACTATTACTATACTAATACTTGTAGTCCGCTTTACTAGTATACTATACTAATGAAGTGGCTGACCATAAGTACTAGTGTTATTACTATCAATACTTGTACTCCGCTCTATTACTATTACTATTACTATACTAATACTTGTAGTCCGCTTTACTAGTATACTATACTAATGAAGTGGCTGACCATAAGTACTAGTGTTATTACTATCAATACTTGTACTCCGCTCTATTACTATTACTATTACTATACTTCAATACTAATACTTGTAGTCCGCTTTACTAGTATACTATACTAATGAAGTGGCTGACCATAAGTACTAGTGTTATTACTATCAATACTTGTACTCCGCTCTATTACTATTACTATTACTATACTTCAATACTAATACTTGTACTCCGCTCTATTACTACTACTATTACTATACTAATACTTGTAGTCCGCTTTACTAGTATACTATACTAATGAAGTGGCTGACCATACTAAGTACTAGTGTTACTACTATACCTCAATACTTATACTTGTAGTCCGCTTTATTAGTATACTGAACTAATGAAGTGGCTGACCACTATACTTC
>JAOVFP010000010.1:3000000-3420000 GCA_025738555.1 Cyathus striatus | reverse complement strand
CTTCAGCAATTTTTGAAGTAGTGGTTTGGAAAGTTCTTAGTTCTATTTGTTTGAATAAGTTCATCACAATGATGTGATCGTCTGATTCAAGATTGATCTGTTCATCTAGATCAGATTCATCTTCTTCAGGGTCCATTGTATTAATCAATGGAGTGCATTCTATTGGACAACATATGAATTTAATGGTTTCGTTCTTCCAATCTATTTCTGGATTGTAAGTTCGAAGCCAATCATATCCTATAAACATGGACGCTTTTCCTAAATTAATAACTGCAAGTTGTAAAATCTCCACATGTCTGCCTGATCTTACTCTTAATTCGACATAATCTGTAATAGATCCATCACTATTAAGGGTTCCATTGGTGTTGTAAACAAGGGTTGGTTGCAGGAATTTCCTTGTCATGATTCGGTTGTCTTCTACAAATTTTCGATTAATACATGTTCCTGTGCTTTCGCTGTCAAGTAATGCTTTTAGTCCATAGGTCCGTTGAGTGTCCAAAGTGGTAACTATTAAATCAAAATCCATTTGATTTCCATTTGTTCCTCAGATAAATCTTTTTGGTTTCCTTAATTCCTCTAATGCAGGAATTACGTCTTGATCGAAGAGATTGTTTAATTCCATGATTGTTTTCAGAATTACTTTGGGTCTTTGTTTAATGTGTGTCTAAATACTAAGTGTGGCAAGGGCAAGTTCTGATGTTTGGTCTTTTAACCTTCATGCGACCCAATACACGTTTCCTGGTTTTACTTCCTGGTTAGGAAAGATGTGCTTAGATCTTTCTTTTTGTAGCAATATGTATTTTGATTCCAGATCTATAGTAGGTACAACTACATTACTTGGTATATAAAATGAGGCCAGCGAGTTTGCACTTACTGCTGGCCTTGGGGAAAACCCAATTGAGCAATAAGGAGAGCTCATTGGTCTTTGGATAGTTTAGTGACATCAGGTAGTTTTATGATTCCACTAGTAGATGCTATGGGTATAAAAGAGTCTGTGTTTAAATTATGTTGTATATATGGACTGCAAGGTTTTTTAGAACATGTGTTAGACAATGTCCTTTTTTCTTGTAGTAAAAACAGTATTTTTTTTCTTTTAATTGATCCAGGTCCATGCAGTTACCTCCTTGTGATACCATGAGATTGGATCGATTGGGTGTCCTTTGTGTGTTTTGGGTTGGCTGAGTTCCAGGGTTCGAATTATTTTGAGGTCGTCTGAAGTTTTGGTTCTGAGGTCTTGGATTTTGTTGAGTGTGTCCTAAATTAGCTTCTTGGCAGTTTCTTTCGAATTCAGCAGCTTTGTTGATCCAGATTATAAGTTTGTCAGTGACTTTAAGTCCTCCAACTTCCATGAGTCTATGGGCTAATAGAGGGTGCATGCCTCGTTGGTATCTATCTACTAAAGCTGTATTATCAAATCCTGACAGGTTAACTCATTGCATAAAATTGATTGTGTAATCTTTGATCTGTCGATTGTTCTGGACCACTTTATTAATCTGTTCAATAGTGTTATTCTGGGTTTCCTGAGAAATGAAAAAGAATTGCATTCTTTTGATGAATGTTGCCCAATTTGGAAATAGTAGTCTGTGTTCGAATCCATCTTGTTTGATTGCTGGAGTTTTTTCTGTAGTATCCATGTTTATTTTCTGAGTGTTCTGGTAAGTGGGTTCTGTTCTGTTATGGTCCTTTTTCCATTTTGCTCTTTCCTTGTTAAACAGAATAATGTCTCCTAGAAAGGTATCTGCCCATCTTTAGGCTCAATTATCTTTTTCTTTCTTTACTTTGGGTAGAGCGAGAGTGATCCATTTCCAGTCATTGTCTATTTCTTTTTCCTGAAAGTATAGTACCATTTGTTGAAGCCGGTTATTAGCTGTCACTGGATCCCCTTCATAATCTTCTGGGATTTTGATCTTTTTTACATTTGGGCCTGATGGTTTATCTAGAAGGAGGTATTACCCAGGTGATAAGACTACATGAAGATTTGATGATGGCTCAGAAGATGAATCTGGAGATATTGAACTTGTAAAAAAACATGCAAATACACCAGATCCATTGCCATTGGAATATTTCAAAGAAATAATTGATTCTAGAACAGGATTTTACCAAGGTTTAGCTAGAGACATATATGATTTTGAACATGAGTTAGGCTTAGCAAAAGAGAAATCAGAAAAGGATGATTTAGTGCAACAACAAATAATGTCACATTCAGAGTGTCCATCTGAAACCAAAGCATATCTCACCTTTGTTCACATGACTAAACCAGTAATTCCAGATCTAGAGTTAAAATATGATCCTGATATTCAACAAGAATATTCAGAAGATATGAGAAGTGGGAGTGCAAAAGAATTTGATATGAAGTTAATCAAAATTAAAGAATGACTGCAAAGCAGCAAGGGATGAAAGACAATGATGAGGGAATGACTTTAGAAATTCATGCAAGTAAGCACTTATTTAAATGGTTCAGGAATTGAGTTTTAACCTTGGCAGCTGCCAGGAATAAATTACTAATTTGATCTATAACAAATATGTCAAGCAGAGCCACCAATTGAATTAAGGGACAGTTTAGGCTACCTTATCAAATCAATGGTGCCCCATGGTCCAAACTTGCTGATCTGTCAAAAACTTAGTAACAGTTGCTAGTCTGACCTAGTGCTAATTTCTAATAGTCTGACTCTGCTACTTTTCAATAACCAGCAGCCGATTCTGTCAAGTGCTTTGACATCTAAGTCAGTCTAATTTATTCATTTTAGATTGAATCTGTGTCAATGAAGTGCTTGTTACATATCAAGAACTAAATGAATAAATGAAATTTCAGATGACAGCTGAATGATAACTACTAAATACAAATTTTGACTATAAAATATTGTTGTAGTTTGATGAAAACTGTTATTCTGACTTAGAATATTTAAGAGAAAAAGATGAAAATTGAAAATTGAAGTTTTTTCTGATTTGTTTAAGTCCTTATAACTTGTCTACAATATTTGTCAAAGATATTTGAAAGTTATATACATAAATATTCAAAATTAATATGGGACTTTCACTCAACCACTTCAATAACTCAAATTAAGTGAAATATCAATGACAAAATAACTTTCTTTATTCTATAGAAATACATAATACAGAAATGGTAGTAATTCTATATTACTACCTTCTACTTCTTTAGAATATACAAGATGAATGAATCTATTTAGAAGAGGAAGCAAAACTGCAAGCTTGAAGAAGGTTCTGAACATCTCTCTGTTGATGGAAGAGATTCTTTACCTTGGTATTTGCCTGAGCAACCTCTGCACAAGTGTCAAGAGTGGCTTGGGAGAGGTAAAGAAGGTGCTGGCTAAGTATGGCAGTGCTAGCTTGATTCAGAAAACCTTTGTGTGCATCACCAGTCTTCACAAAAGAATTCACAAGTGCTTCCTCTATAAATATGTAAATGAATGTAAAATTATTTATGATACATAGAAACCTACCAAATTTGGCCTTCTTGTTAGCCTGGGGCCTCTGGAGCAACTGAATAGCTCGTTTATAATGGGGTGACAGTGTATTCATGCTGGGCACATTAACATATGAAATGAGTTTTGTCTCAGCTCTGGTAGATCCCTTATATGACATAATTAATATATGAAAAATGCGAAGTTAAGTGGAGCTTACAGAAGAGGATCCATCCTTATGGATATCCTGGCTGACATCTTCCTCATCTAATGAAGGTGCTCCATCATCATCAACTACCATCTAGAAGTTTGAATAATTTAACTTAGCATAAAAATGATGAAAAAAGCAGAAATTTTATCTTATCTACATTCATGGCAGTGGAGACAGAAAGATCTGTGATAACTTCAATATCACTATCATTCACTATAGCCTTTGACTTTATAGTCTTGGATTTCTTGGGGGCTTGTGTAGAATAAATTTCCAAAATTCTAAGACATATAAAAATAAAATAAAATAATAACATATCTTTGTCTTTGAAGGTTCAGTCTTGCCTGTGACTCCTCTAATGGTGTGAATTTGCTGGCAAAAGAATGCCAGATCAAAATACAGAGGAGAATTTCAAACTTCTTGTCAATTGTATTTGTCATATTCTGTATCGCCTACCTCCAGACCCCTATGCTCTTACTCCACCTTTCCCTTTGTTTACTCCAGACTTTGATTACATTCTTAGTATTACTTATTGCTTACTGTACATAGATTACTTTCGTTCTCTTTATTCTGTTCATCCCCTCAGTATTGTAGTATACATCTCATAGTGAGTCACTTATCATTCTTAAGTGCGCCACTATCAGTTTCTATTAGATGGGGGTAGATGTGACACCACCTGTGCATTTAGACATAAAATTGTGCATTTCTACTATTTACAGTATTAAATCTGTATACATTGAAGAACCCCAGATAATAAATAAAGATCCATGGACTGCTACAAATTAGTAAGCATTGTACTTATTACCCTTCTAATTTGGGTTAATATTCAACTGTCTACAACGTAAAACAGAGTACAAGTGCTTTCATGTCCAACCTATCATTAGTCTGATGTGTAGGAAAAGATATTGAATATTGAAAGGATCGCTTTTCTGCCAGTCACATGACTTGTATATCATTTCATTTCATTTTGACACTGCTAAGTTGTTTGTTTGGCATCAGGATTGAAGTCTAACAAATAATCAATGAAATATATATGAATTAATGAATATTTCAGAGTGGAATAGAATGGTTTATTCTTCATCAATCTGGATAATTCTGGTCTCGTTCTAAAACTGAAGTCGAGTACATTTTATTCTAGTACTATATGACATGATCTCACTGAAGTCCAGACCAGGATAGGGGTAAAACATCGAACACAAGTAGATGTTTTATTATTATCTGCTCAGAGTGACATAGAGTAAGACACTATACCATCTGAAAATAAGAGGACTGAGTAGTCTAGAGTGTTCTAATACTTCAGGTTTACTCAGCTCCAAATGACATATGATTGAAAGATACAGGTAAAAGACAAGAAAGTGTTTCATGTAT
The DNA here is from genome assembly GCA_025738555.1 of Cyathus striatus. Lineage (NCBI taxonomy): Eukaryota > Fungi > Basidiomycota > Agaricomycetes > Agaricales > Nidulariaceae > Cyathus > Cyathus striatus. Next base: position 3,415,002 of record JAOVFP010000010.1, on the reverse strand, counting down.
ATATATGTAGTATATAGTGTCTGAGGAACTCTTAGTAATACTGCTCTGTTTCCTGTATTTAAGTAGGTACTATAAAGGGTAAGAGGGCAAGCAGAATAGTGCCTTTCTTGCCCAGGTACAATAAGTATTAGGTAGTGGTTTAGGTCTTTTTGTTTCAAAGATATAGAATTTGTTTTAGTTCGCATTTTGGGTATTTTTGGAAAGAATCTAAGGTTCTGAAACTCCAGTGAGGGCCTAGAACTTAGTATTTTCAATAAAGTGGTTTCATAAAGAGTAAAGACTTCCAAAAAGCTCTTTTTTGGTTTTCTAAGAAGTTGTGCTGGTAAAAGATTGTTGGTCATTTCTACAGGGTTTGAAGTAGTACAAAGAGTGTATTACTTAAATTCTACAATAAAATTCTATTGTTTTTCAGTTCATTTGACTTCTAAATGATTGAAGAATACAAAAGACAATAAGAGGCTACACTCACCTCAAACCCCTCTTGCATTTTAAGAGACTTGTGAATTTTGTAGTGAAGAAAGTTGCAAACTTAGAGCCAATTTCACTACTAGAACACAAGTACCCCTTTTCACTGGACTCCATATCAAAACCAGATTTTCCAGATGGAATTCACATGGAACACAGATTTTCTGAATGGAGTCTGAATGGACATGATAATTTCTGAACAAAGTCCACATTGAGTCCATGTTAAAGAATATTTTTTCTGGGTGGAATCCAGGTGGAATGAGAAATTTTTCAATTGATATGACATTCATGCTTCAAAAAACAGCTGAAAGAGAAGATCAACCTTGTTATTGACTTGGTAAGGATTTCTGTACTCTTTCATTTCAGTACTTGTTTAATATTAATATATAGATGAATCAAAAAATTCCTGTACTACTAAATTATGAAAAGAACTGGGCAGCTATTGACTTTATATACAGATGTACTAAGAATTGTTTGAGGCAGCAAAAATGATCTTGAGTCCATTATATGAAGATGTTCATATTATATAATTACAAAAATATCTACAGTCAATACAATCATAACCACCACATATATACAGTGAATTTAGACCATAAAGCTGTCTCTATAGGTATATATAAAGTCCTACTAAAGTTCTACTGTATCAACTTTGGATCAGTTATTACTTCTTTAGCACAGACTGTAGAAAAAATAGATAATTATTAGACTTATAAATAGTTAAATACAAGAGAGTAACATACTGTATCAGGCAGATTTTCAACAGGACTAGTGTGAATGGCAGCTCTTTGTCCTGTACTAAGGGCTTAGTATCAAGTCATGTCATAGTAGTTAAAAGAAAGTCCAGGAATACAAATTTTTTGTGGTGACAGTTCATTTATTTTAGGTAGAGGAGTCTTAGGTGAAGCTACATTGTACTTCCTGAAGCAATGAACATTTCTGCCTCCTTTTCTTAGTCCAGTGCCATATGCCTTCACATTCCAGAACAATAAATAAATACTATTATTAAGCTAGGCTTTCTTCTATCAATAAACAACTTTGCTTTAAGTACTTGTACCATCAACTTCAGTTTTGTCTAAGCTCATCCTCATAGCTCTCAATGCATCATAGACATGTTTGACACCCCTTCAAAACTGATGGTTATTAGTGTTATTGGTCAGGCAAACTAAAACAACTTTTTCTCTGAATTTCCACATCTGAAAGTGCATACAGTATGTGAAAGTAATATAAAGTTAAACTATACACATACCCCTTTCTGATGAGTAAACCTATGATTCCTTGCTTTCCCTTTAGCTTCAGTAATAGCTAAGTCAGACTTCTTTATAAGATCAATACTTTGCTATAACTGTCTGTACTTTAGGACTCTGAAATCACTGCATCCCATCTGATCTGCACAGTTAACCAGAGTGCTGCCTAGTTACTATTTGTTTTGCTCATAGCACTATAAGAAACTCTGTGTCAACAACTTCATTCCATGGGAGAGTTGTTCAGGTCACATCATCATAGTCAAAGGAGAACTTGGGTCAATGCTGTATACCATGTAGTAAGGTGATAGTCCAGTTGAATGAGAAACAGTAACACAAATAGCATAGAGAGCAGATTGGACGTACTTGGGTCAGCTGTGTTTGTTAGCACCAGCTAGCTTGTAAACCACACTTTGAAGGCCTTGGTATTGATGCTCAGAAACAGTGTTTCCCTCTGGGTGATAAGGTGTAGAAATGATGACGGTAATACCATATTGTTTGAAAATCCACTCAACTATACCTTTAAATTCTGATCCTCTGTTAACTGTAACATGAGGTATACTTAAGAAGCAACAGATAGGCTCTTCATATATAGATTTGCCGATGGTCTCTGCATTGGCTGAATGGATAGCACGAGCTTCCACCCATTCTGAAAGTGTGTCAGTGGCTTGTATCAGATAGTTCTTGCCTCCAACACCTTCCAACATATGGATGGTATCTGGGTGGAGGTGATGGAGCACAGACAACTGCCAAAATGGGCTATACAGAATGACTAGTCATTGTCGAGAGTTGAGCTGACAGGGTATACACCCTCAGACAAAGTAGGCAACATTGTCGTGCATATTAGGCCAGTAGTATCTGTCTAGAAGATGACAGTAAGTAGCATTGCAGCCAAAATGACTGCAATGATCATGTGCAAGTACGAGTAGCTCTTTACAACAATTCTCATCAATAACTACAAGCCTTGGTGGCTTAGCATCCCCCTTGCACTGGGGTAGAGTCTATAATCACTCCACATGAATAAAATAGTGCTGCACCCAACACTTAAAGCGAGCTACTGCCTTATCATCCATTAGATGAGTGGGTATAGTGCCCTTAGACAGATAGTCCAGGATTTTCTGCCAAAACTGTGCTCCATCCTTGTCACATGTGCCAAAGGCATATCCTTTACATGCCTACTTCTCCTCTCCAGTCACTTCATGCTCATTTCCTTCCTCATCTGTCAGACAAGAGGGTGCAGGAAGCAGCTCATACACATTATGAGTATCAAGCATGTTCACAAACTCTGACTTGGGATGTTGAAGCAAAGGATGATGGACCGACTCACCAAATAGGGGTGCTGTCTTGTAGCAGTAGATGTATTACACAAAAGGGAGAGCTACTTCCTCATTGCCTAATAGACAGTTGTGGTCTGTAGCATCCATATGTGTATGTCTCTTGAAGAACTTGGTACCAGTGTAAGAGTCTGGAGGTTGGCAGCAAAGGAGTGAACATTGAAGATGAGAAGTTGGTTGTTCTAACAATGAATAAGTTTGAATATTGCAAGTGTGGACTTCAATAGGAATGTCCGATCCAAGGAGGTCATCTTGGAGTATGGTGTCTTCTATGAAGGAGAGGAATTAACAGTAAGGAGGAGTGTTCATGGTATAATCCACAGGGGGAGCGAGGTTAAGGTAAGGCCTATTTTTGAAGAACCATTTGAAGTGCTGCATTTCCATAGCAAGAGAAAGGAATGACTGCATCTGGGAAGATGATAGGGTAAACTCCTTATCAAGGTCAAGATCTTGAATAAATTGAATGGTTGATTGGTTATGATTGAGGGTGCATGGATGCACTTGGAATATTTGCTCCATCAGCATGGACTCAATTATCTTGTCCAAATATTCATCCAAGTCTTCAGGTTCTGAATCCTCATCAGCCTTTGGATACCAAGACAAGCTGTCAGGGGCTTTGTGCTTATCTGCACTAACATGAACCATTTCAAAGTTGAATAGCTTAAGGTAAGAAAGCCACCTTGTAATAGGTGCATTGGGTAAATCAGGATTAATAAACATTTCTTTTAGAAACTTAGTGTTGTGTTCAAGCCAGAAGTGAATACCCCATATACGATGTGTAAGTTATGGAAGGCTCGAAAAATGGCACGTGCTTCCACTTTTGGTTGAGAATAATGTGTTTGGGCATCAGTGTAGGTGCAGGAGCCAAAGATAGCAGGCTTCTGTTCTCCTTTGTGTATTTGATAAACCACTCAGCCCACACCAACAAGGGCAGCACTATTGACAGCTACAATAACTAAGCCTTCATCAGAGGTTCTAGGACCTTGGGTAATGGACTTAGTTTGTTAATAGTCAATGGCAATGAGCATGGGAGGGGAGGTAATAGGAGCCTTGATTTGGTTCATAGCCTCAAGTGCGTCATCTGTAAAGATAAAGGTATCATGGGTTCCTCGTAATAAGGAAGATAATGGCTTAGCAATGACAGTGAATTTGTGGATCCATTTGCAACCACAACTTGCTGTTTCAAGGAATCCACATACTTTAGTAAAACTTTTACATGGTGCCAGCCAGTTGAGGACTTTAGTGATAAGGCCTAGCTCAAGATACCAACCTTGAAGAGACACCAAGGTACCAACAATCTTGAGGGTAGGGGTAGCTAGAACAGTTTTGAGACCTGATCTCATAATGCCTGCAGCAATAAAACATGCCAGTACACAGTCTAGGGTAACACAATACTCATACATGAACCTCTTCTAGTGTCATCCATGAAGGCTCAAGCATACTCTGGCTGCTCAACACCGAGGCCTCAACCCAAGTCCCTTTATCCTTCCACCAGTAAAAACATAGCATGGTGAGTGTAAAGACCTGGTCATTGTGCCTCAGTGTTTGAAACACCGGTCTTGAAGACCAAATGAGCATCTTGATGAGAAAGAGAGGTCTTGAGTGGGTTTACAACTCTAAGCCCTAGCATATTGCATTGTCTGAGGGGCACATTGTGCCAAGAAGGTCTGAGTGTCATCCAGAAAGGCCTTGTGGGCACATACCAGAAGCTTAAAGAACAAGAGAAAAGGTAAAAGCAGAGGAGTAATATGAGAAGTAAGGAGTAAGCAGAATGCATTGTAGCATAGGCAAGATGCAACAGCACATATGCACATCATGTGTTGTTTGGCACCAGCTTCCCAATATTTGGTAGTGCTGTACCATGTCTCTAAGTCCACACACAGAATGAAAATATAGAAATCTAAGTGCACTGTTTGCACAGTGCATTGTAAAACCAAAGTAAGCAGATAGAAATGAGTAGATATAAAGTTAGAGTACATAGAAATAGGTAATTAAAGATAAATGATAAAAGAAATGAAGTAAGTTTAATTATAAGTATAATACTGGGTTACACCAGTATACCATCTACTTCCTCCACAGTGGCACTCTGGTTAACTGTGCAGATCAGACAGGATGCAGTGTTTTCAGAGTTCTAAAGTACAGATAGTTACAGCAAAGTATTGAAGTGTATAGTAATAACACTAGTACTTAGTATGGTCAGTCACTTCATTAGTATAGTATACTAATAAAGCAGACTACAAGTATTAGTATTGAGGTATAGTAGTAACACTAGTACTTAGTATGGTCAGCCACTTCATTAGTATAGTATACTAGTAAAGTATAGTAATAGTACTAGTAATAAAGCAAAGTACAAGTATTAGTATTGAAGTATAGTAGTGAAGAAATTCAACCAAGCACAGGTAAACAGCAGGAGTAACTATGACTCTCCTAAGGTAACTAAATGTCTCATCATCTAATTAGTAGTATTAGTAGTATTGAAATTTGATGGAGTGTCATCATAATAGACCTAGATGTGGAACATGAGACAGAGATGCCTCAAGAGGATCCAAAGCATCTACTCCAGCAGCTAGCAATCACAGTACACCATTACCAAGCAAGTCTATCACTCCTGAGAGGTCTCACAATCCATCTCCTACACAATTTCCACCAGCACACACACCAGATGCATCAATTGATAAGTACACTCTTTTGACAACAGAGTCAGAGGGAGACAATAGAATAATAAGACATGAGGCAAAACAGTGGTGATTAATTAATGAGACAAGGCAGTGGTAATTAATTTATGAGACAATAAAACAATAGTATCAAGAAGCTATATATACTCCTACCTAGGGACTAACATGGTTAGCCAAAAATCAGTTATATAACCATATCCGGTTTACCGTACAGATATATATCTGTTTGGATAAAGTATGGTATTATCTGCGGATCCTGCCATATCCGTAATTATACATACATAAATTTAGAAGTAATTTTTAAACTCAGCTAACTAGTGACCTGGCATGTCATCAAAGATGTATTTTTAGAATCTGAAGTGCTTCGAGACCCTGAGATCAACTCCCTATCATTTTCATTCCTACTCTGCACTTTTATATCATGCCACCTAAGGGTACACGCGGGAAGGGTCACTCTGCCAAAGCACCAACTACCCAACCAGCAGTACCAGGTATTGATGTTGCTGCTGTCTCTGAGAGAAACATGTTTCGTGCACCAACTCCAGAAGACATATCTGGTGTTATTACTGCTCCAGTTATTATTTCTCCTATCAAAAGCAGACAACAGAAGAATGCAGTTAAGCCATCAAAAAAAAGTGATGCTGAGATATGAGATATGTCAGATGAAGATATTCTAGGTGAGTTACAGCCTGCCTAAATAATCCACAAAATTACCAAAAATTAAATTAGAAGGCACATGTGCTACCTGGCAGTCTAATGCATATGATCACTACAATGTATCTATCCAGTGCAGACCAAGAGCAAATGGCCAACCAGGTGTTATAAACCTTGTATTTAGATGCAAAACCAGGACTCCAGAAGAACATCCTGCACATACATGTGAATGACTGAATACAGCAGATGGCACAAGCAATTTATGCAAATATATGAATATTTGTGATGCACACTTCAGTGGCCCACAGCTCACTACATCTTCAAAGTCTGCTATCACTCCTTCCTTACAGTATTCTGAAGCAGCCCATCATGCACTCATTGCTCTTCAATGTGCTAAGCACCATCATCCATTCAACTTTGTTTTGGATGAAGAATATCAGAAGGAAGTGGAAATGTTATGTCCTGGTACTAAAATTTCACTTCCTATTACAATTAGCTGTGACATACATGCTTTATACATTGAGTTTTCAAAGCATGTTAAGGAGTACTTTTTGGTAGGAATTAAATCTCATATGAATTAAAATTAATCATACTCATAATTAACAGAAATTAGGAATTTCAGTTCATATTGCTTTGGACGGATGGACTGCATCAATCATCATTTCTTATCTTGGTGTAGTTGTTATTTAGTAAGTGGATGGAGTCATTCATCATGCTGTATTGGAGTTTATTTGGTAAGCAACTTTCAAACATTATATTATCATATACTGATGGTCAACAATTAGACTTACCAAAAGCCATAGTGGTCAATACCTTGCAGAGGTTCTGGCTGATTGTATAAAGCACTTTGGCCTTAAAATTCATGTGCTCTGCATGGATAATGCAGCTAACTGTGATGGTCTAGCTCATAGTCTACCTGATTATCTTCCAGAATTTGAAGGAATGTCATCCCAAACTAGATGCTTTGCTCATATTATCAATTTAGTTGCAAAGGTAGGTGGATTATATTTCAGAAATAAATATTTTAACTGATACAATGTTTAGAGTTTCATAGCTTTCTTCTTCAGACAGCCAATAAAGAAGAAAGCTATCCAAATAGCAGCAAATACAGTCAGATCAAATTGAAGACATGGAGAGGCAACTTCAAATATTGCCATAGAAACTGAAATTATAATCAATCAAGATGATGAAAGGTTGGATGATGAAGAGGCTGCTATAGAAGAGGCTGATGCATCTGGTGATGTTGCTCTTGAGGATGAGCAACATCACCGATGGTAAGGAGACACATGACAATGTGGTTGTTAAAACTCTCTAGGAGAAGGCTATTCAGATGATGGAAAGTGAAGGTATTCAAATTGACAAAGTTGAATGTCAAATTGCATTGGGAATTTTTCCTCAGGTATATTCATTTATAATTATAAATAGCTGCTTTCTGACTTTTTCATAGGTAGCAAGATTGGCTCGCCGGGTTCATAATGCAACAATAGTAAAAGAGAAGTTTGACATGCTTGTAAAATATGATAAAGACCTCAGTGGTACTTCAAGAACTCTTGATCAATGTGTTCCAACCTGCTGGAATTCAGACCTTGCTTGTTTATCTTCACATATATTTTTTCAGCCTGTGATTGAACAACTAACTGGAAATTCCATTAATAAGTTGCAGCAATTTCAATTATCAGAGAGGCAGTGGGAACTTGCATGTGAAGTTGAAGAAGTTCTATTGGTATGTTGAAAGTTCATCTTAAATATTATTCTGATTAGTTTGCAATAGCTATTTCAAACATTTACAAAACTATTCTCCACAGAAGAGGTTCCTTTGATAGTAGATGCCTTGCCTGAACTAGAACGTATTCAGCAGTCACTAGAAATTGTCAAACAGGATACAGGTGCTGCAGATGTTATTCATGTTGCAGGACAGGCAGCTCTTCTTGTTCTGGAAAAATACTCAATATTTACAAATGATTGTGATGTTTACTTGATTGCAATTGGTATATGTTTTTGTCAGTTATTATATTTGCTATCTTCTGATTATATTTATCTGCAGTTATATGCCCAGATCATAAATTGAAATGGTTTAAAGATAATGGACACAAGCCAAGTGAAATTAGAGATATCAAAACAGCTGTTATTGATTGTTGGAAAAAGAAATATGCACCAGATGGAGAAGGGGAAGAGATAGAGTCAGAAACACCACAGGTATTTAAACATTCATAAATATTTATTGTGCTAACTTTGATTTGACTTTGATAAAAGATCCAACTTTTGAAATATTCACTTCTGGGTATTGAGCTATTATCAGTTATTGATAGCATTGAAGAATATCTTACAGACCCCTTGGTTCTTACCTTTTTTATTGTGAATATAGGTGGATATATGAAGTATTGGAACAATACTCAGAGTATTCAGTGGCCAGCCATATGTTTCATGTATGGGCTTGGACTTCTGTTCAGCTCTCAGTAAGTCAAATGCCATTATTTTAGTAATTAAAATTTTAATTGAGTTGTAGTATCTTCTGTTGATTGTGAACAAGCTTTCTCATCAGGCCGTTTACAGATTAATCACTTGCAGCACAACATGAGTTCACAAACTTTTAAAGCCCAAATGGCTTTAGGCTTATGGGCTAAAACCCCTTTGTTTCCAGGCTTTGATTCAGCAACTCAGGTAATTGAGAAAGTAATGAGTGGATCATCATAGGTATCCCAAAGTTTAAAAGAACATGAAGTGTAAATTAGTGTAATTCTATATGTATTTACAAGTTACTTATGCAATCCTTCATTATTTATTATTGAATAGCAGATTATTACTTCAAAATATAAGTCATTAGTCAATTGGGAACTTTAATTAATGAATTAAGCTTGTGCCAAGTAATTAATGCGAATAATTACAGATACAGCAGATACCCACAGATTTATTCATAACTGATCTGAATTATACATATAACCATTTTTAATATCCGAATATGGTCTGGATGTATCCGTGTTAGACCCTACTCCTACCTCTATAGCTCAATTTTCACTAAGTCAACTCTCTCATCACACTTACTGCTCTATATCAAGATGTCTACTACTCAAGCTGTAAGTTCTTCTGCTCTGTACATAAAATCATATACTAATAAATATATTTAATTCAGACTTCTATCATGGATGCTCAAACTGTAAGTTGGTATTCACTTTGAAAGAATTATTTCTGAAATGCAATACAGACTTTCACCACTTTTGGTGCTCAAACTGTAATTTCTACTGCTTTGCACATGAAATTATATACTAATAAATATATTTAATTCAGACTTCCACTACTCTGGATTGGACCTTCAAGCATGGGGTCAAATGGTAGAAAAACAAGCCATTCTAGGCAAGCTTTCCATTGAACAGGAGTTTTCCCCCAGTCACTCAAAATTGATCCAATGAAGTATTGGTCCACAATTTCATTATTCTTGAGATGTATTGGAATTTTATTTAAAGAGTAAGAGCTGTTAGGAGAATAGTATATAACTCTATTGATAGTAGTAACTTTCCTGCCAGAATGACTTTCTTGAATTCACTTGACTGAGCTTAATTTTGGCTCATTTTGATCTGATGCTGCATTAATGAGCTTCACATACTTAAAGTGAGGGGCATTGTGGTGTCAATGACACAGAGTAGTGAAGTTGAGGTAGGTGGGAGGGGAGACACAACACATGATGCCTGTGACATTGAGATGCCAGGTTCTGAGAGCTGGGCAACATGGTGATTGTCTTGAGGGTGGGTGGCAGTGGGTGAGGTGAACATCAAAGTGGCTTTGACATTGACGATGTGGGCATTAAGAGAGATGGGCATTGAAGTGTGTGGACTATGTGGTGGGAGACAAACATATCAATGCCAACTCCAAATCATCCAAATCAGATAGAGAGGAAATAGAGGGGAGAGCAAAAGGAGGAACTAACAAACTACCACAGGCTTCCAGCTAATCAGATCCAAATCCCAACCATAATTCTAACAACACCTGTAGAGCAAGTAATTTGCTTGCATAAAACACACTTTATTTCATTTTTATATTCACACATAGTCCTCAAGTAATTCTACTTAAATACTTGTATCTACATTCTTTCAATTTGAGTTTGTTACCCCTCACTCTAAATTTCTTTCACAACTTCACTAGGATCCTGAAGGGATAGACAGATGTCTTCCCAACTCACATTCTTTGTCAAGTCCAAAAAAAATCCTGATACTCCCATGGATCCAGCTACTTCTCATGCATTGAAGCCTGGCTGTCCTGAGGCAGAACCCATCACATCAACACACTATGAAGATAGAATATATTAGAATTGGCATTATTATATGGTTTATACAAGACAGTGTACATGAGGCTGCAGAACTAGTAAATAAATTCAAGATGGTGTGGGATATCAAACTAGATATGTCTTACTTGTAAAAATTCTGTAATAGAATCTTCACATAATCAAAAAATGAAACTAAGGTTTTTAGAACCCACAGTGATAATTTCTAGAGGAAAAGAAGGTGCATACATGTCAGAAGTTCTTATAATAGAAGAGCTGAATTGAAGTACATGTAATATGGTTTATAAAAGAACAGTAACATACTAAGTATCACCAATAAAAATAAGTCAGTTATGAAATTATTATGAGAAAAGAAAAAAGCATATGTGATGATTGACAGATTAAATTCAGTCAATACTGAGGTTCATCTGACTAGGGTTTAGCTTGAGAAAATACTTGGTTCTTTCTTGTCTAATCTATGCCTAATTATTTGTTTGGATTGAATTTGTATCAATGAAATGCTTGTTACTTATTAAAAACTAAATGACTAAATGAATAAGTACATTTTCAGATGACATTTAGAGTATTTATGAATAAATTAAGAAAAAGTAGATATTGAAGTGTTTCTAATATATTTAAGTCCTCATAACTTGTATAAAATATTTGACAGCAATATTGATAAGTTAAGTGCATAAAAGATCAAATTTTGCAATAACTTAATTTAAAAACCAAAATATAAGAACATATAGTGAAATTCACATGAAAAATTGGAGGTCATTACACTACTCCATGAAATCAGATGAAGTTCACTTGTGACACCACATGCTGAGGGTGACACTGTGCTAAGTGTGATATGCCAGAGTGTGATATCAGAGTGTGACAATATTTATCAAATGATGAGTGTGACACTGTGTACTGAGTGTGATGCTAGAGTGTGACAATGTTTATCAAATGATGAGTGTGACACTGCATGCTGAGTGTCTAAGCTGTACCTAGACTCTATTGTCACAATTGTAACATGTTTCCTACAGTCATCAAACTTGTCATACATATGTTAAAGTATGACATTGGAAAATGTGGGAAAAATTGTGACATGTTGGAAAAGTGTCACATATCATAGTCATCACATTTGCCACACTTTTTCCAATATGTCATAATTTTTCCCACACATGTCACATTTTCCCCACGCTTGTCACACATGTCACACTTTTACCCCAACATTTTCCAATATGTCATGCTCTTTCAACATGTTACAAAATTCCCACATTTGTCATGCATGTCATGCTTTTTCCAACATTTTCCAACATGTCACACTTTTACAACATGTGTGTATTAAGTGCAACACTGTGTATTAAGTGTGATACATCACACTCAGCACATGGTGTCACACTCAACACAAATTCACAATCCAGAAATAGATTGGAAGGAAGAATCAATCAAATTCACATGTTGCCCAATAGAATGTACTCCAATAATTAACACTATGAATCCTGAAAAGGAAGAATCAAATCTAGATGAACAAATTAATTTAGAAGCTGATAATCAAATTATTGCAATAAACATTTTTGAACAAATCAAATTATGAGCTTTCCAAACAACTGCTTCTAAAATTGCTGAAGTACAGAATTAACAGAGATTTAAGAAACATTGGAAGAAAACAGTACCAATGTATTATTATGAATTCAAAAAAGTTTTTACAAAAAAATCATTTGATAAACTACAAATCTATTCATTAAGCTTAGATGAACAAAAATAGCTTGATGAATTTCTTGATAAATCTAAATTCAGAATGCATTTGACCTTCAAAATTATCATGAGCATCACTGTTCTTTTTTATTAAAAAGAAAGATGAATCTTTTAGACCAATTCAGGATTATCAAAAATTAAATTAAATAACAGTTAAAAATAGATATCCATTACTGTTGATTCAAGAATTAGTAGATAAACTTAAAAAAGCACAATATTTTATCAAATTAGATATCAGATGAGGATACAATAATGTCAGAATTAAAGAAAACAATAAACAATATGATGTCTTTAAAAAACCAATTGAGAATTATTTGAATTTTTAGTCATGTTTTTTTGGCCTTACTAATTCATCTGCTATATTCCAAATCATAATAAATAATATTTTTAAAATATAAATAAATAAAAAAACAAATTATATATATGGATAATATTCTTATATTCACAGAAATCTTGAAAGAACATGAATTATATTTTAAATCAGAAAAATATTTCTTTGAAAAGGCAGAAGTAGAATATTTGGGATTAATCATTTTAAAAAACTCTGTATGAATGAACTCTAAAAAAGTAAAAGTCATTGTAAAGTGGCTGGTTCCAAATAATAAAAGAGAACTTCAACAATTCTTAGAATTCATAAATTTCTACTGACAATTTATTCAAGAATTTGCTAAAATTGCAAAACCTCTTTATGAATTAACAGGAAAAAATGAATGGAACAAAATCATATCAGCCCCTATTCTAGCAATGCCTAATGATGATGGAAAATATAAAGTAAAAGCTGATTTATCAGATTTTGCTAACAAAGCAATTCTTTCTCAAGAACAGAATGATGGAAAATGAAGATCAATTGCATTCTTATCACATGCTTTGATAGCACACTGAACTATCAGAATTTCATTATATGACAAAAGCAAATTTATTATCCTGAAGAGCTGGATACAAACAAGAAGAATGTGATAATGAAGACATTATTCTTCTAAAACTAGAACATTTCAGACAAACATACAAAGTACATGATGAAGATGAAGACATAATGAAACAAATTAGGAAATTCAGAAAGAATTGAAATAAAGAAGTTATTAAAATGCTTAATTTCAAATTTAAAGACTGGATCAAATCATCTGAAGGTATCATCACATGGAAAAATCACATATATATTCAAATAAAATGAACTCTCAAATGAATAATCATTCCTAACCATGTACTTTGATGAAATCATTATTATCCTTTACTTTATTATCATTTTTACCTCTATTGCACTCATTTTTATAATTGCTCATTATCTCTCAATTGCCCTTATACAAATACTCAATTATTATTAACTCTAACAACTTGAAGAAATAATCAAAATATCATGAGGACATGACCTTTAAAAGGGGGGTAATGTTAAAATTTCACTCCTTATTTAATCTATTATCTAATCTTATCTATGTCATGTAATTAGTCACATAACTCACAATGCAGACACTATGTGTATCAACATACATTACTCATCAAGTCTACAGACATAGTTACACAGTTTGGCTATATATTTAACATGAGTTCTTAATGTAGAAGTACAGTTACATGTGTTGTAGTGTAGGTAGTATTACATGCGATAATATGGTCTTTCTAGTCAGTAATTTGCTATTCTTATTCTAGTTTATTCCAGATGAGCAATAAGAGTCATTCCTCTTTCTATATTCAAATATTTAAGTTCAACTTTGAACATTTAACTTGTCTGTCACTAACAGCAAGGAATGAAACAGGTGAAAAGATTTCTTGATAGTGATAATGTTTGAGGTGGATTGTGTGTGGTGGAGAGGAGAGGGAGGAAGAGTGGGAGGTAAAACCACGTTTTTGAGTTCTGGGGAGGAAGAAATTAAAAATGAATTATAGCTTAATATATTGGATATGGCATCATTGTCTGTAAGCAAGGGGTCTGAGACAGGTGAGTATGATGGGGATGAGCTCCAGTCTGAGCCAATCTCATTAAGAGTAGGAATATTGATAATAAGAGAAGCAGGGCAAGTCTCTACAATGATAGGAGGGCTGGCAGCATGCATTTCTTCTGGCCAAGTTTTGCATGCAAATGAAAATACATGCTTTACATCTTGGTATGAAGTGTAGGATGTACCATTGCCAGTAGACCAGACCATTTGTCTCTAAACTAGGTCCTCAGGCAAGGGGATTCCATTCTGCCATGAGCTACTCAAGCCCAAGATTACATCTCCAATTCGTTGTAAGAGCTCAAATTCAGCATGAGTGACTAGTTGGATATCTTGAGATGCAATCTTGCTGAGTTTGGGTATTACTCCATTATGGTCATGGTTGAGGAGGATGGCAAGGTGATCTACAAAATCATTTGCAGGGTTTACATAAGTGATGTCTTCATTGAGTCATCAGTTGCCAGAAAAGGTGCAAAAATCTGAAAATTTGGGAAGGAGAGAAGCACAGAATGGATTGAGACAAGCTGGGACAAGGGAAGGATGAAAAGGGGGGTCATCATGTGGGTTGGTGAAGTCCTGAGTATTATAGTAATGAGAGATCACCTCCCACTGAAAATTTGTCTGTATTGGGAGATTCAATTCCCACAGTCAATCATGCTTGAGTTCTGGCTCTGGATAGAAGGTTATGTGTGCATGGCCAAAGAACTCTGCATGTGTACCTGTCTTACTATTGTGAACAGAGAGCTTGGCATTCATAGTGATGAATTCCTCAATGGGATTTGAGTGAATATCACATCTGTGGCCTAAATATACAGTAGATGGGATGGAAAGGGTATTGGGCCTAATGAAATCAGACATTCTCCAATCTGATTGGCAGCTCTGGGCCACATTGACACTGTCTCTGATAATCTCAAAAGGGGTCCTGTTGCCAATGTTGCTTGGTGGCAGTTCTATTGCCAAGTACCAAGGGGTCATCATTGAGCAGCATGGTAGGCATTCTGGTAACTGGCTGGCTAAGGAATGTGTATGGTAGGTAATACTGTTTTGGCTTGAGTGCTGGTGGTGCTAGGAGTGACTTTCTGAATTATCTGTAGTCTCTATGTCATATTTTTCTATTTAAATCTCTCTTAAATTTCTCCTTTAGAAGTGCACATCTCAATTTTTCCAACCAAAATTCTGTGTGATCATCCATATCAGGTAGTTCTCATGACATAATGTCATTGTGTGAATTTTCCAAGTGGGACTGTGATTTTGGTGATTCATTATCCTTATAATTATCATGGGAACATTGCTGCACTATGTCATTATTCCGCTTTTTCTATTATTCCACAGTAAAATCATTGTTATAATTCAAAGAATTATTAAAATAGATTTCTACATTGTCATTGAATAAGCTATAATTAGCCTCATTGTAGTCAGGTGGCTCAAAGACAATAGTTTTCCAATTACAAGAATTGTTTAATTCAATTCTTGCATTGTTTTCCAAGGGAATAATGCCAATGTTTTCTGCTGATGTAAGCGAAATCTCCACTGGCTGATCTGGTCTGGAAATTAAGTTTGGTGATGACAAATAGTCTATTACTATGTCCTTTTCTTCTGCTTTAAGTG
Organism: Cyathus striatus; assembly: GCA_025738555.1. Taxonomy (NCBI): domain Eukaryota; kingdom Fungi; phylum Basidiomycota; class Agaricomycetes; order Agaricales; family Nidulariaceae; genus Cyathus; species Cyathus striatus. The sequence continues at coordinate 3,399,096 of JAOVFP010000010.1, read as the reverse complement.
CTACTGGTGATGTAACACCTATGACTAATGGACTATAGGCAGGTATAGGTGATTCTGCTGATGCAATAGGAGTGACCAATGGATTATCTTGGGGCTGGTGAGATGGAATAGATGTTTCTTTATCTGTGACTACTGCATATGCCTGTCTTCTGGATAATCTAGCAAAGTTTTCTTCCTGCAGTGCACATATTTCATATTGTCTACCACCAGGATGAGGATCTGTAATGTGAATATATGTTCTATCATTGCATTCTTCAATAGATACTTTATGATCTTATTGCCATGGGTGACCTAAAAGTACTTCAAAGGGGGTTCCTGATTTTATATATAAGTTGGCTCATGTAGATAGTCCTCCACTTGTTAATTCAATATTCTCTATAAGTCCAGCTAGCATTCCTTCACTACCATTTGTGTCTGTCTGTTGGATTGGCAAGGTTGACAGCCTTGACTGGGTTATGGGGGTGTATTATATTACAGTACCCCTGCCATAGTGACAAGCTTGGTAGTCCACTCAACTAGTTAAGTACTTGTTCTTGCTTGTGTATAGGCAAGGGCTGATAGCTCAGTTGGAAGAGCACCTAGTCATGAGTATGGGTGGTCACAGGTTCAATTCTTATCCAGTCCAATAGTTTTAACACTGTCATGGTGACTGCTTAGGAGACATCCATAGAAAGGTGAATGAATTTCTTGGCTAACTGTTCATTGATAATGTTAAGTTGTGATCCTGTATCAATTACTGCCTGCACTTCTTCATTTCCATAGTAAAGCTTAATTTTGATGAGGGGCCCTTTGTCTCTGCTTCTTGGAATGGAAGCTGCAGCAACTAGAGAATAGGGTTCATTATAATATATGTAATGTGATGTTTTATTTGGATTGGCAGGTGTGGCTGAATTTTTGACTTTGAGACATTCCTGTAAATTATATGCTACATCTTTGGATGTTCTCAGAATAGTTTGATAATTCACTTTGATGAACAAATCCTTTAGCTGGTTTCACTTCATCTCATTTAAAAGCAGGAGTCTCATTTAAATTTTCCCTCCACTGTGTTTTATGTGCATCCACTGGGATATAACTCTCTTTTCCTGGAGTTTCTTTTAGTGATGAGATCTCAATATCCTGTGATATTGCCCCTTTTACCCAAGGATTCCTGGGCTCAGGTGATGATACATGATTTGGGCAATACTTCTTTTGCTCATGTTGGCTCTGAGGGGGTGACAATTGGTTGGTTCCTGCTGTGGAGGTATTGAATCATACTTGTGATTGAGGGGAAAACAATGTGGGGTTTGTTGATATTAGACATAACAGTTGAGGATGGACTGTGGAGGTATTGAATCATACTTGTGATTGAGGGGAAAACAATGTGGGGTTTTTTGATATTAGACATAACAGTTGAGGATTATTGAGTCTAGCACTCCATCTATTCTGCTTACTGAGTGGACATGCTGAAGTCTTATTTTTGGAATTGAGAGAAGCTTTTGCATATAGCTTTCATGGTATATTAACTTCATCAAAAATTAACTTTTTTGAATCTGTTGTTGACTTCATGGACCTTTCCACAAGCCACACAGCAGTTATAGATTGAAGTCGTCCCATATGATGATCTTCTGGCATGCTATATACATACATAGGTTCTATATGGAAGTTCATGTTGTATTTAACCCACTCTACAAGATATTGATGGGACATTCATTTGACTGCTTGACAGAAAGTGAAATAAAGAATTATATAGATGATGCTCAATCTGTGACAATTAAGGATCCAAATACAGGAGAAAGATGTGTTATTTCTATTTATGCCAGAGGAGAGAAGCCAACAATAATAAAAAGAAATGAAAGACAAAATTTTCAGTTCAACTCAAGGATTTAATGGATGATCAAGGAGAGTTAGAATTAATGATAACTGAAGATTTAAATGGAAAAATGAGTATTGAAGGATATGTAGAACTGAAAAAAGATAGCTTTATCAAGACAGAATTACAGTATTTGTACTTGAAATTTTTTTTAAATGATACAGCATATTCATCTAATGACAAAGTTCTATTACAGTTTCACTTGGAACAGATGAAAGGAAAGAAAAGCTATTAGAATGAATTTGTTGCTTCTTCAAAAAGAAAAATGAATAATGCAACTGTACAAACAGAAAAATATAACATACCTAAGAAGATTGAAGTGTTTACTGAAAAGAAATACAAACCAGTTGGTGTAAAAGTTGAGCCTGTGTTAGCAGAATTATCTGAACAATTTCACATAAAAAGAGATATACAAGGTGATTCTTTAGCAGATTTGCCATAACTTAATCTTAATCGAACTGATTTCATTCCTACTGGGCGTTACACAGAAGAAAGAAAGACAAAGATTGATAATGTGCATTCAGATAATTTTCTCCTTTCTGAAGAAAGAAAATTAATGCATCATTTAATGATGGAACAAAATGAAACTTTTGCTTGGGATGATTCTGAATGAAGTAGTTTTAAGAAGGAGTATTTTCCACCAGTGGAAATGCCAACTATTCCTTATAAATCTTAAGTAATTAAGAATATTCCAATACCACTGGCAATTTATGATGAAGTATGCAGAATTATTAAGATCAAGATTGAAGCTGGAGTATATGAACCATCCAATTCATCTTACACGTTAAGGTGGTTCTGTGTAGTTAAGAAGGATGGAAAGAGTCTTAGACTAGTTCATAGTTTTGAATCATTAAATGCAGTTACAATTGCACATTCAGATTTACCATCAGCTACTCAGAAACTTGCTAGTCATTTTGCAGAAAGAGCATGTGGAGGAATTTTAGACCTTTATGTTGGCTATAATGAAAGAGTGTTGGCAGATAATTCAAGGAATTTAACTACCTTTCAGACACCTTTTGGAGCTTTAAGATTAGTAACTTTACCAATGGGATAGACCAATTCAGTACCAATTTTCCATGATGATGTTACATATATTCTGCAAGATGAAATATCAGAATATACACAACTATATGTGGATGATGCACCTGTAAGAGGTCCAGCAACAAGATATGAAAAGGAAGATGGCTCATATGAAATGATACCTGAAAATTCTGGAATCAGACAATTTGTCTGGGAGCATATGAACAATATTAACAGGGTTTTACAGAGAATGAAATATGTAAATGGTACTTTCTCAGGTCTTAAAGTAGTGATCTGTGCTGAGACAATTACTGTAGTTGGATATGATTGCAATTATAGAGGGAAAATGCCAATTCAAAAGACAATTGATGTAATTCTCAACTGGGGACCTTTGAAGGATGTTAGTGATGTTAGAGCATTTATGGGAACTGTAGTTCGTTGTAGAAATCACATTCCTGACTTCTCACTAATGGCAGGACCACTCTATGATTTGCTCAAGAAGGATGCAATATTTGAGTGGGGTGAAAAAGAACAAGCATCTCAAAATGTGATTAAAGAAGCAGTACAACATTGCTTTCCCACTAGGAATCCTGACTATTCAAGTAAAGAACCAGTAGTTCTTGCAGTAGATACATCTTGGAGAGCAGCAGGGTATTACATCTATCAAAGAGATGAAAATGATCCAAAGAAAGTACACTATGTTAAGTTTGGATCTATCCAACTAGATCCAAGACAACAAAGATATTCTCAACCAAAGAGAGAACTATGTAGTTTGCACATGATTCTAGAAGAAGAAAAATATTTACTATGGGGATATTGATTCTAGAACTGGATTTTACCAAGGTTTAGCTAGAGACATTTATAATTTTAAGCATGAGTTAGGCTTAGCAAAAGAGGAATCAGAAAAGGATGACTTAGTGCGACAACAAATAATGTCACATTCAGAGTGTTCATCTGAAACCAAAACATACCTTACTTTTGTTCATATGTCTAAACCAGTAATTTCAGATCTAGAGCTAAAGTATGATCCTGATATTCAACAAGAATATCCAGAAGATATGAGAAGTGGGAGTGCAAAAGAATTTGACATGAAGTTAATAAAGATTAAAGAATGGCTGCAAAGCAGCAAGCAAGAAAGACCAGCTAATATGACTGATAAGAAATACTTGTCATTCACTAGAACAGCCAGTTATTTCTTCATAATGAATGGACAATTTTATAGAAAGAATAATGGAAATGAACATCAACTTGTAGTTGGTAAAGAATATCACATGTATATGATATCAGCAGTACATGATCATCTTGGACATAGAGGTGTGTATGTTACTAATAGATTAATTGCACAGCAATTTTGGTGGCCAGAAATGGAAAGAGACATTGCTTGGTATGTAAAAACTTGTGATATTTGTCAGAAGCGACAAAAGTTTTTGATAGAAACTCAACTAGTTGTAACACACACACCATCAATATTTCAAGTACTACACACTGATATCATGCATATGACACCACATTTAAATGGATGTAAGTTTATCATACAAGGACAATGTTCATTATCTTCTTGGGTTGAGGCAAGAGCATTAAGAAGACAGACAGCAGAAACCATTGGTAGCTGGCTCTTTGAAGATATTATGTGCTGATAGGGAGGTGTATAAGAGAAATTGTTACAGATAATGCAGGAGCATTTATTAATGCTACTCATTGGCTTCAGGACAATTATGATGTGAAAAGAATTTCAATTTCACCATATAACTCTTCTGCTAATGAAAAAGTTGAAAGAGCACATTGGGATTTGCAGCAGATTTTGTATAAAGTCACAAATAGTGAATTAAATAGATGGTACTGGCATCTACACCATGCACTATGGGCTGATCACATTTCCATAAGAAAAGGAACTGGGTGTTCACCATACTTTATGGTTACTGGAGCGCATCCAATTCTCCCTCTTAATCTGCAAGAAGCAACTTGGTTAGTACAATGGCCAGGCAGACCAATTACAACTAATAAATTAATTGGACTGAAAGTACAAGCACTGGCTAAACATACAGCACATATTGAACAAATGAGAGAGCAGATCACAAAAGAAAAAATGAATAGAATTCGATGTCTAGAAATAGCTAACAGGTTTAAAATAAAGAAGTATATATTTAAACCTAGGGACTTAGTACTTGTAAGGAATTCTATAATAGAAACTTCAAATAATCAAAAGATGAAACTGAGATTTTTAGGACCTATAATGGTAATCTCTAGAGGAAAAGGAGGTGCATACATATTAGCTGAACTTAATGGTTCAGTTGCTCAGAATAAGTTTGCAGCATTGTGTGTGATTTCTTACTATGCATGAAGGCAAATAGAACTGCCTAAGAATATCTATAATTTTATTAATTTATCTAAGAAGGGTTTAAAACTATTACAAGATAGTCCTGTAGAGAATAATATTTCACCTCAAGACAAATTTATAAAAAGCTATCACAATAACAAATTTATAGTAACTAATTTACATTGAATAAATAAGATAATTAACGAAATTAATAATTAGCATGAGGAGATAAGATATACATAAACATAACTTACAGAATGCATTTAATAAGCTAATGAAAAATAAATTAGTAATGAATACTAAAGTAAGAATAAAAGATGACTTACCAAAGCATGAAAACATTCCATACCAAATGTCAAACACATAATCTCTCAAAGTGCAATGAAATTGGGGAATTTTCCTGACTGGAGAAATGAGTGGAGTTTGAGCCACATGGAGAGTGAATTGAGGGATGTATGCCAGTTCAGGGTGTTGAATGGTGGCCTCAGCACAAAAAAGCCAACCAACTTGCTTTCCATTCAACCAAATGACATACCGCTGCCTAAACTCCATGTCTCTGATAAACACCTCTCCACCTGGCACTAATTCCCACTTATTGTGATCAACATGCTGGACAATTTGACCAGGAATCTTGAGGCAACAACTGGTATCGGGATCAAGGAAGTCAGCTCTCTATAACTTCAAACTGGAATGGATTGAGGGTGATTTCTTGAGTAGTAATCTTATAGATATTGAAAAAAATAGTAGAAGTGAGCATTGCAATAAGAGCTCTGAGTGTGAATGAAAAAGAGAAGTGAGGAAATGACCTAATGAAAAGTCAGAAGTTCTTATAATAGAAGAGCCGAATTGAAGTACACATGATGTGGTTTGAAAAAGAACAGTAACATATCACATATCATCAAAGTTCTGATTGCTGACTAATCTACCTTTGCTCAATTCAATACCTTTTTGACTGGAGCTTACTCAATCACTTAGAAAATCTGCAGAAATGACATATGATTGTTTTCAACTATTTATGAAAATAATAAAGTATTTAAAGCTGCTAGAATGTATAAACTAAGTTACATTATGATAAATGAAAAGAGAAAACATGAGGAGAAAATTTTCTAATTGGCTAAAAATAAGTCAGTTACGAAATTATTATAAGAGAAAGAAAAAAAAGGCATATGTGATGATTGACAGATTAGATCCAGCCAATAATAGGATCCTTCTGACTGGGACTTGTCTTTGGGAAAAAACTTGGTTCTTCCTTGTCTAACCCACAATGACCCAACATAGACAGAGTTCCAAAAAATCCAGAATTCATTGAAGTGGTCTCCATCTCAAAATACCATCATGTTCTCATGCATAAGGAATGAAATATTTCCACCTTCACATTTGATGGACTTCCTTGTATAATGAAACTTGAAGGTGGTGTCAATCGAGAGAAATGATCATGACCAGCATTCAAAGAGTAAAGTGGTAAGAGCATCAGAATGAAGGACTAAAAAGGGAGAGTTGAGACATTCTGAAAGAATGCAGATGAGCATTGTAGTTGAAATGAAATAACAAGTAGACATTGTAATGAATGTAAAAAAAGGTGATGATGGTAAGGGAATGACTTTGGAATTCATGCTAGCTAGCACATATTTAAATGGTTCAGAAATTGAGTTTAGCCTTGGTAAGCGCCAGGAATAAATTACCAACTCAAACTATAACAAATATGTCAAGCATAGCCACCAATTGAATTAAAGGACAGTTAGGCTACTTTATTAAATAAATAGTACTGCACAGTCCGAAATTGCTGATCTGTCAAAGACTTAGTAACCATTGCTACTCAAAACTAGCACTAATTCATGACAGTTCAACTCCACTACATTTCAATAACCAGCAGCCGATTCTGTCAAGTGCTTTGACATCTAAGTTCTTGATATGACACTTCTGTCATACCAGATTCATAAATGGCCAAATTATTCATTTGGATTCAATTTGTGGCAATGAAATACTTGGTACATGAAAATGACTAAATGAACAAATGACGTTTTCAAACAACAACTCCATTGTAACTACTAATTACAATTTATTGATAATGAAATATTGTTTTAGTTCAATGCAGCCTGATATTTTAATGAAGAATAATTATGAATACATTAAGAAAATACAGAATTGAAGTGTTTCTAATATAGTTACATTCCCATAACTTGTATAAAATATTTAACAAAGATATTGACAAGTTTGGTGCATGAAAGATTAAATTTTGCATGGAATCTTAACTAAAATACTTCACTAACTTAAATTAAAATGAAATATTAAGGAAAAATAAGCTGTCTTTATTCTTATAAAAACTGTAATACATGGTAGTATTATGAATTACTACCTTATATTTCTTTAAGATGCTAAAGATACATAAAACTATTTAGATGAAGAAGCAAAACTGCAAGTCTAAAGAAGGTTCTGGACCTCCCTCTGCTAATTAAAAAGGCTGTCAACTTTAGTACACAAGCATCCAAAGTAGCTTGAAAAAAGTGCAATAAGTACTGATTAAGAACAGCAGTACTGGCCTGGTTAAGGAACCCCTTGTAAGCATCTCTGTCAACTTTAGTACTGGCTTGTGCAACCTTTGCACAAGCATCCAAAGTAGCTTGAAAAAGGTGCAATAAGTACTAATTAAAAACAGCAGTACTGGCCTGGTTAAGGAACCCCTTGTAAGCATCTCCAGCCTTCTCCAGAGCATTCAAAGATGCTTCTTCTGAAAATAGATTCATAAATGAAAAATAATTATAAATATGAATATAACATACCAAACTCAATAATGGAGGACTTTGTGATAATCTCAACATTACTGTCATCAATTATAGCTTTGGACTTAATGGTTTTGAATTTTTTAGAATCTTATATAATTAAAATTTCCGAAATTTAAGACATATGATAAAATAAAAACATATCTTTTGTTTAAAAAATTCAGTTCTTCCTGTGACTCTCTTTAGAGTATGAATTCAAAAGGTAGCCAGATCGAAGTACAAAGAAGGCTTTTCAAACTCCTTGTCAATTGAATTCTGAAAAGTGTGGAAACATTCCCTAGCAGTAAATGCCAGGTTCTAGTATTCTTTCAAATTTAAAAGGAGTTCATCACTCTTTAAGGTGTCCAAAAAGGAAGTCTAGAACAAAGTTATATCAGTAATAAAATATTAACAAAGAATGGTACAAAGAAATACCAGCTGTTGCTCCAATTCGAACAGAATTCTACAAATGGTAGAACTTTTAAGATTATCAACAAAGAATGGTACAAAGAAATACCAGCTGTTGCTCAGCTGTTGCTCCAATTCAAACAGAATTCTACAAATGGTAGAACTTTTAAGATTATCAGTGACTGATTTGTTGAATTTCTTTATTGCTTCATAGAGCAATTTGGCAGAAGCAGAAGCAGAGGCAAATGGAGTATGGATCATATTTAAAAATTTTCAGAGGATAGAACAATGAGAGTAGAACTGGGGAGAACTTGGAAGTAAATTGCTCAAGTTTCTACCTCTTAAATACTTAAAAATGCAAAGTCCTTCTCTCTAAACAAAATTTTTACTACATGAAAACCAGAGTTACAATGAAATCCCATACCATTAATCATCTGACTTCTATGACGAAGATTTTACAGATTGATGCAAAGCTATGTTTCTATCAATAAATTAAAATAAAGCAAGAACTCTGAAATTCCAACATTGATATTAATATTTACTTCATCATTCTACAATATGATCATATGGGTGTAAACACTCATTTATTCAATAAAGAATGTATAATTTAAATGATAAAAATAAGCAATAATGTCCAACTATTTGTGGAAGTTAAATTCTGCATGAATACTGATAACAGTAGCAGTACATATATGAAAAAGGAATTATACAGGAATGTATAGCAGAAAAGATTTAATCCTAGACAAATAATAAAATATTCTAAACACCAGAAGGGGTGAGAACACTCATTTATTAGTTGGAGGGAGATGTGATGTCACCTGTGCATTTAGGCATAAAATTGCACATTTCTACCATTTACAGTCTTAAATCTGTACACATTAATGAACCTCAGATAATAAATAAAGATCTATGAACTGTTACAAAATAGCAAGTCCTGTACTTATTGGCCTTTTATTTGGGTTAATATTCAACAGTTCATATCATAAAATATAGTACAAGTGCTTCTATGTCCAACCTACCATTAGCCTGGTGTGTAGGAAAAGATATTAAATATTGAAGGAACCGCTTTTCTGCCAGTTACATGACTTGTATATGTTTTAATTTCACTTTGATACTGCTAAGTTGTTTGGCATCAGGATTGAAGTCTAACAAATAGTCAATGACATAAATATGAATTAAAGAATATTTCAAAGTGATATAGAATAGTCAATTCTTCATCAATTAGAAAGATTTTGGTCTTGATCAGAAGCTAGAATTTAGTACATTCTATTCTAGTATGATAGGGAATGGACAATTTTATGATGATTTATTCAAAATGATCAATGATGAGACACTGTAGCATCTGAAAACCATGGGAATTGAACATTCTAGAGGATTCTAATATCTCGGAGTGACTCATAGTCAAATGATAGCTAAATAAAGACACAAATAAGGACAGGGGAAGTGTTTCAGATAGATATATGTAGTATACAATGTCTGAGAAAATCATAATAATAGTTCTGAGCTTTGTATATTTAAGTAGGTACTATAGAGAGTAGAAAGGCAAGCAGATTCGCACCTTTCTTGCCCAGGTACAATAGGTATTGAGTAGTGGTTTAAGTTTTATTTGTTTCAAAGAATATATTGTTTTGGTTTGTATTTTGGGTATCTTTTGGAAAGCATTGAAGTTCTGAGACTTCAGAGAGGGCCTAGGAGATTTAATTGATGATTATGAAGATAATAACTCTAATAGAGGATATTAATATGAAGCAAGAAATACTATAGTAGTATGTAATGTATTCTATTCAATTGCATATATTACTCATATAAGTAATATTACAGGCAAAGCTGAGTGATTTTTTTAGCCACATAGAGCAGAATATCTTGATGGGCTTCTTCACCATGATGGAACAGATGATTTCTCAGATAATAGTTGCATTACTTGCAATGTACATAATACACCATTCCAGTGTAAATTTGTGATTGTGTCAAGTGAGAGTTGCCCTCATTGTTCAGAAGCTCAAAGGGTACTCAAGGTAGTGGATCTAATTGTTATTCAACATAGTCTCTTTCATATGTTACTGCATTTACACTCTTTCTTTCTTTATTTTCCTGTTGTCAGTACTTCTATTTCATATCCATTCACTGATACTGCAGTGGAACATACTTCATTAAAAATTGTGTATTGAATACTGAGTGTTTCCTTTTTCAAGATTTCAGTAATTTTAGGTTCAAAAAATTCTCAGGATTAAATCTGTAACATGGCTGCAAATCAAAGATATAAAACATTTTGATAGTGAAACTGTTACTGTAATAAAAAATGCATTAGTTGAATTTTCAAAAATGGGCTGGCAGACAAACCTATCATATCAGAATGGCACAGTAATAACAAAAATACTTACAGATCTGTTAAAAAATACTTGTAATAACTTACTTGTAATAACTTTATCAATTCAATGATCAAATAGCTGTTAGCATATATGAGGAATGTATTATTGAAACTGAAAAGACTATAATTGCTGTAACTAAATTTGCTGATAAACTTCTTTCAAATGCTATAAATGGGGTGGAAAGGAACAGTTTTGCTATGAATTTTGCTATGTCCTTATAAAAAAGAGATTTTAAAAAAATTTGTTATAAAACAAATTTTTTATATGAGAAATATCTTGATCTGGTTAAATTATTGGAGGCATTGAAAAAATAGCAAAAAGTAAGATTTAATATAGAATTTCAGGAGTTTGAGAATATTTTAAAAAGAGGAACTCAGAATGATTCATTTAGCTGTAGACCTGCAACTATAAATATGATTCCTCTCTTTGATTGCAGTCATTTGTCCCTTTGATTAGTTTTACTTGCTTTTAAATATAATTACATGTGAGACCTTTTTACTTCTAGGTTTTTATATAAATATTTCAAACTTCACCTATTTGTCATTCTGCATCTTTGTTTATTACTCTCATTATGTCTTTACCCTCTTCTATTTCAGTTATTACCAAATCATTCATATCCACTACCTTTCAACTTCCCTTGCCATCACAGAACCTGACCAGCTTGCAAGGTTAAAGTCTGAAAAATACTATTCTACCTTTGTCATGTATGGATCAGAGAATCTGCTGAAAGAACCAACTCTCATTGTGATGCTTACTAATGAACAAGTGTTGTCTCTCAAAAATATGAGCTCTCCAATGACCTATATTCTTTTGAATGAAAAACTCACTAAATGACTCCTTATTGAAAAAGCATGCATCTTCCACTGTCCTCCACTTCCTTTCCTGTAAACCTGGTGTCTATAGCTTAAAGTGTTGGGGAAAATACCAATAAGTCATTTTTTTTATGTTTTATTCACTTGTTCTTGCTAATTTTTTTTTAGTCCACATTATAAAAGAGTCTTCAATACTCAAGTAAGAAGAAATTTAAATGAATACAGAACATTATTTAATATTTGTATACAAACTTGTGAGCAATTAAATGCATGGCTTGGAGAATATCAAAATATGCTTAACAGAATGACTGTCATTAACTTCAACTGGATTATACATGCACTTCTATTTATTCGAAGCAGAAGAAAAAGTAAAAGATATGTATGATAGAGAGAAAGCAACAGATAAATATGACAGAGAAGAGAATGATCGAATAGCAGATTATAGATTGAATATTGATGTCTAAGTTCTTTGTATTTGTTAATTTTTGCATGTCAATCTCTTCAGTTATGTCTTTCCTTTTTATGTAGTTCTTTCCTTCTATTACTTCATTTCCATCTTTTCCCAAGACTCACTTCCCTCACTTCCCTCACCTCCCATCTTTAAACATAATTTTTATCTGAAAAGCTTCAGAAGACTCCAATATAAAATTCTGAGAGCATGTTGATATAAAGAAATATCCTTGCAATAGCAAACTTTATATTTCTTCATATCAAAACACGAGTGGTATGACTTACATGACTATAAAGCTGCAGCATCATAAAACATATATCTATTACATGAACCTATCAATGCTCCCAGAAGCTCTTGAATTTATATAAGAAAATGTTGACTTGTTGATATCAGCTGCTAAGATGGAGAAAATTCAAACTCTCTTTCGTGTCTTCTCACCCCTCATTTTACAAGTGATGGGGGGGAATGTCTTCTTCTGCCCTTCCTTCTCTCCACTGAGACATCAATGCTGCACCAACTCTTCCTCATCCCCCTCCTCATTCTAGACATATCACCTATATGCTGTTACCAGGTAAGCCCCCCCCAGCTCCACCCTCATCCTCACTAATGTCCACCACCTCTATCCCCACAGTATTATCAACATAGAACTCACTACCTCACCCATCCCAATTCTATGTCCCCCCCTGTCAAGCCGGTCTTGCCTATATTGGCCCCTCCCCCCTTCTACTCCCTGCATCACAGAGACAACAATGCTGCTGGCAAGAACATTGTTGACACTATGACATCCAGCCCTCTCTTTCCCCTCTCCCTCTTGCATCATGATAGGATGACAATGCCTGCCACATTGGCAATGTCATACAGTCCCCTTCCCTGAGTGACAACAACAGCGATGATGCTATCACCTTTGCAATGTCATCAATATCACATCAACCATCGCCACCTGTGTCTCCCACCTCTCTCACCTCCTCCAGCTTGCCCTTGGATCTTGGTAAGTAATATTCCTCAGCTCAAGTCCCACCAGCTAACTCACATCCTACAGCATCATCCATGCTTTGTAGACAGCTACATTAGCACTGCAGCATTCACAACACTCTATCATCCACCTCCCTCCTCCCTGTGACAAGACAACAATGGCACTGCTGGTGGGAACAGCATCACTGCCATGTCATTCAGCCCTCCTTCCTCCTCCACATCAAGACATGATGACACTGAACATCATCAGCACTATATCATCTACCTCTGCCCTCCCTCCTCCCCTGTATCATGATGACAACATGGCCATGTTATCTGGCTCCCTCCAGCCCTCTTCTCCCCTGTATCATGATGGCATTGACAGTGTGTTGCCAGCCTCATTCACTGCTCACTACAATGCCCTCAGCCTCAATGCTCTCTTGTTTATCACCTGCACCATCACTTCCCTTCTTTCATCCCTCTCCTTCATCCTCACCCCCCTCTAGCTGTCTCCACCTTCTAGCACTGCCCTCATCCCCCATTGTATTGATGTGTTCACACCACATCATCGACTTCCTGATACAATGGCAGTGTGTCTTTACCCCCTCTCCCCCTCTCAACCATTACTACAGCCACAATCCCTCCCTTGCACCAACTGCCTTAACCAGCTGTCCTGGTCACCAAAACCCCACCTCAACATTACCAGCATCATCATTATAGTGATAACATTATTTTGATGTCTCATTCACCACTGACTCTCAACCTTAGATGCCCTTTCAGGTTTCACTCAATTAAGTGTTGCTGAAAAAAATAAAGAGAAACTTGCTTAGATAGCCCATCCTCTATTCATGGTATTAAAAAATAAGAGTAAATGGAAATGGTGAGAAAATAAGTCAGAAGCTTTCAATCTCTGTAAACAAGTTCTTACTGAAGCACCTGTGCAAGTACATTCTATATCAGAAAAACCATACTAATTATATACTGATGTGTGTGATTATGCATCTCTGTGAACAAGTTCTTACTGAAGAACCTGTGTGAGCACATTCTATACCAGAAACACCATACCAATTATATACTGATGCATGTGATTATGCTCTGGCTGGAATCATTCAGCAAGTTCAGCTAATTTTAATACATAACTTGAAGAGTACCAAATTGTATGAATGTCTAAAAACTACATACAAACAGAATATACTGATTCCTAATCTCATTGTACAACTAAGTAAGACTGATTTTGATATATCTGAAAATGCTGCTTGGGAACCAACATTTGAAGATACCAAAGTATATGTTAAATAAGTAGTAGCTTATTGGTCCAGAGTATTACAGCCTGCTAAATGAAATTATTCACCAACTGAATGGGAAGCATTAGCTCTAAAAGAAAGTCTGATAAAACTTCCACCACTTCTAGAAGGAGAACACATCTTTGTGATAACTGATTACCCAGTACTTACCTGAAGTAAGACATTTCAAATGTAAATAGAAGATTGCTTACATGGGGATTAGTATTTGCAGCATATCCAAATATGTGAATAATACATAGAGCAGGGAGAGTACATTCAAATGTTGATTCCATATCACATTTACAAAAGCAAGTACCAATTCAGCATGGACCAAGTAGTGATCTACTTGACTTCCTCCATTTGAATTCATTCACAGATTGTTTATGCAACACATATGATGAACTAAGTGATAAATTTGAGGAAAATGTACTTATAGTTGGAAGCAATTATATAGCAAGTGAAGAGTTATCAGACTCAGTGAATCATCAATACAGCTATCAGACTCAGTGGATCATTAATACAGCTTTAACATAACTGTTGAACTGAAAGAAGAAGAAGAGATACAAAATCAGAAGAACTTTTCCAGAAGTTATAGCACTGTAATGGACATGAACAAGGCAGAACAAAGTAAGTGGATTAAAGGATACAATGAAGATAAACATTTCAAGAATGTTATGACTGATAAAAAAAAAGAATATGTGGATGAGAACTACAAATCTCAATAATCTCAATACCAATTAGAGAGAAACTGACTACTATACTTTGAGGATGTGAAAGAGCTTTCCAGAGTATGCATATCATTGAATATGTGAGCTGAAATTATGAATAAAATACACAACACAATCAGTAAAGCTGCTCATGGGGAATACTATAAAACATATAATCACATTGCAAATGGTTACTACTGACCTAGAATATCAAGAGAAATAAAAACTTTCATCAATTCATGTGATATATGTCAAATATATTTACAACCAATTCCCATACTAATGCAACCATTCAAGCTTATAACTATAGATTTTATCACAGAACTTTCACTATCAAATGGATATGATGTCATCTTCATAATTGTCAACAAATTTACAAAATATGCAATCTTTATACTCATTACAGCAAAGCTCAAGGAAGCTAAAGCTGCAAAGCTATTTTTTGACCACATAATTTGCCATTGGAATTCTGAGACAGGTTATTTCTGACTGTAATACAAAATGGAGAAACATGTTCTGAATAGAGATACACTGACTACTGGGAATAAAAAGAGCCTTGACCACTTCTTATTATCCTCAAGCAAATGGGCAAACCAAATTATGAATTAAACACCCAAAGTAGCCCTCCATGCTTACAACTGATAACTCATGATACACAACTTTGTTCTCACAAATATGCATGTTGTGTACTATTAATACATTTGTGCAAGTGATGCATATGTACTATTAATATATTTGCACAAGCAATATGTGTATTATTCATGCATTTGTGTGCATGATGTAAGCAGCATGCCAAAATGGGATATAAATTATGATAAACTGGGGGAATGGCCTGTTTTAATTAGAATAGAAGCAGTTGCTGCCTTATTTTCAGACTTTTATTCACACAAGAAGCTTTCAATATAATTTTAAATCTGGTCAGCAGGCATACATGTGACATATGTGTTACATATTAATTCTCTTCCTACTGGGAAATGAATGTGAAGATGCCCAGAAGACACAGGAGAACT
Source organism: Cyathus striatus (assembly GCA_025738555.1). NCBI lineage: Eukaryota > Fungi > Basidiomycota > Agaricomycetes > Agaricales > Nidulariaceae > Cyathus > Cyathus striatus. The sequence goes on along the minus strand of JAOVFP010000010.1, from coordinate 3,383,160 downwards.
ATAATGGAAACCTGAAGAGTATGGGTGCAGGACATAGAGCAGGAGTGTGGAAAAGAACCATGACTTCAGCTTATATGCTGCGCTGCTTGGATATCCCCAGGGAATAGTTTGTATTTTAAAGAAAACAATATACAACAAAGGAAGATGTTCCAGAGTATGAGGGAAGGCTTCACCACTACACTGGGTAGTGAAAGAGAAACCCAAAGAAAAACCCAAAGTGGCAGAGCAGATTTCGGAACTTTAAGCATAGGAAGAAGTGTATTAGGTCTATACAAATACTGGGAACTATTTAGCACATCTGGAAAACTATATATACTGAGTAGGAACCAGTGCAAATGACACACTCAAAATGCAGAATAAAAAACTTATCCTCAAAGGCCATAATGAAATGTACAAGTGAGAATGGAAGAGAGGAGTAATATAATAATGACACAGTGAGGCCATTATAAGAGAGACTATATATTTGGGATACCCAATAGAAAACCTGATGGGTTCTGGGTATGTTTTTGAGCAGAAACATTGGGAAGTGTAAACCCATAGCAGGTATATTTCAGGAATGGACTGAGTATGTTCAACAATTACATGGAAACCTTCAGTAACATTGGCATGATGTATTCAGACATGAATGTAACAATATGTATAGGTATAGAAGGGTCTACTTATTTTTTCATTGCCTTGCCCCCACTTGACTGACAACCCCCACATTGTCTCTTGTCTTTACTGATATCTATTCAACTTTCTACTATACAATTGTTCCAAACAATAAAAACAATACTAACAACACCTCTACTACTGTTTCATCATCTTGTTCTCATAGTGGTCAGGTTTATTCTGATCCATTAGCATCAAAGCCATGCAAGTGGAAAACCAACCCAAGATCCTGACAGAAAAACATCAGCTAAGCCATTGACTAAGCAAGATCGATGGGAAGCCAGACCTCTTGGACAGAAACTAACACCTCAAACTCCATTTGTCACTCAGGATCATTTGGATCAGAAACCAAAAGTGAGATTTGAGCCTCGTAAAGGTGAACCCACATTTCGGAACCATCCCCAACAACATAATGGTGTTCAGTCCAAGGGAAAAGAAACAACTGCGCACGACATTGAAATGGCATCTCCAGAGGAAACTCCAGGGGAAGGAAAATATATCCCAGTTGATGCAAGGAAGACTAGTTGGAAAGAAAGAATTGTGGAGAACAGTAAGAAAACAATTCGCCCAGCTCCTCTTAAAGAAGAAGCTAAGCCTGCCAAAAATGTTGGACGTCAAAGTGAGCTGTCATCACAAACAGACCCCAGATCAGTTGTAGAATCAATTCTAAACACGGATGTGGTATTACCACTTAAAACCATATTAGGTACTTCCAAAGAAGTAGCCTATAATTTACAAGAACATCTTAAGGTTAAAAATGCCACTGCACCCACAAACACAAATAAAGCATTTCATTACATACATGAATGATCTTACCCCTATTCCATAGTAGCTACCACTGATTTGAGAAGTGAAGACCCATTAATCCTCTTGCACTTGGAGCAGGCCGTGAACTGATTCAGAAGGCAACTTGGAATGTAACAAAGCGTGATTACACCCTTTCGGATAACAAATATAATGTGCTCCTAGTATTGCTGAACAGGACAAACATGGGGTTACATTATGTTCAGCACACTGCTGCTTGCACTGACAATTCGTTCCCTGTAAGCCCTTATGTCCAACGGAGTCAGGGAATAGCCTACTGTACTGCCCAAGAGTCCATTGGAAATTCACAGATACTGTTGATGGATGTTGGCTTATGTTCTGGGCAGATCAAGAAGATATTTGTTCATCAACGACAGCTCCATGAAGGTATTGCGGTCGAATACTTCATTATTGCTAGGAAATATCACGATTTGGAATCACCTGCAGAGTGAAATCTTGACCCATACCAGAAGTATCCATTACTACAAGTCCAACTGACATATAGCGACCTTTCAGAAAATATTTTCGTCATCTATCAGGAGGATATCATTTGCCACATTGTTACTTGCCCATATGACAGTTCAAATTCTAAGAAGGTTATCTTATCATTACATAGGGTGCAGACCTATTGTCTTTCATTTGCTCCCTTACTGAAATAAATTGTTAACAGAATCAATCATAAGACTGTCCAATATATATGAGAACACAATGAGGGCTGCAGTAAGGTTCAACTACTTACTGATCTTTGGACTTCACTAAAGTATATCTTCAGTACAGCTATAAACATTTTAATTCAATAAAGAAATAAGGCCAGCAAGCAGCATCGCCTACTACCTTACTTTTTATGAGGATGAGTGAGAAGTTGAACAAATAGTATATTACCATAAATTTATGTAGTACAGAGAAAATGTAACAGAGAGTAAAAAGAATATTTATACCATACATACCAAACTGGGAAAGGGCACTTATGGCTAATGTTGCCAACATTCAAATTCAACAGTTCCTTCTGATTTTTCCTCCCCTCCTGATTCCCTAGCCACTCTCGATTCAAAGAACAAACACAGAACTGTGAACACAAAGAAGCAAATAGAAGTAAATGTCCAGTTTCATAGCTCCAGTAAGTTGTAGCATCGTATTCTGTATCAGACTTCTATTCAATTCCATCATGAACACAAAAAGTTCTGTGTAGACATGATACATGCAGTACATACTATTTATTGTTCAAGCAGCAGGTTCAAACGAACCTGCCCTTTGAAGGGGCCCAAGCTTTTCATCCCACTTTCCAATGCGATAGAGTCCACTGTAACTCTAACGAGCTCCAGCACACCAATTCCGATTCCTACACAGCTCAATGCTATGCTGGTAGTGAGCAAGGTGTAGACACAAATGTCAGAGGTGGTGGTGTTGGTGTTGGACTGGGGACGAGGTGTCAACAATGACAGTGGTGGTGGTGGGCAAGTGGTAGAGGAGGAGGGGGAGAGGGAGGAGAAACGGTGGTGGCGCCATTGCACCAGAATGAGGGTGAGAAGGAGAAAGGAGAGGAGGGAGGTGGTGGTGTAACACCGAGACACTGGCAATAGGAGGGGGGTGTGACATTACACATGGCGTCAATGATACTGTGATGCCATTGTTGAGGTGGTGGGGGTGGTTGGGGTAGGGGACTTGTGGTGGGCTGCATGACGTGGTGTCGACATCAATCTGACCAGAGGAACAAAAGGTTAGCCATTGTTGTCATGATGCAGGGGGAATATATAGGAGGGAGAATGTGTCGCCCATAAGTGTCAGCCAAATTTATCATTTAACAGCAGTGTTAAATGATATGAGATATCATATAAGGCCTATGTTATATGAGTGAGGCATATATTGTACATAGTATATAGGTTACTCATAAAAACTCATTACTTCTTGTATTATATTGTTATTGTAATACTAGTGTGTGTACTCATAAGCACTCATTACTGTATGATTCCTATTGCAATTGTAATACTAGTGTGTGTACTCATAAGCACTCATTACTTTATATTTCCTATTGCTATTGTAATACTAGTATGTGTACTCATAAGTACTCATTACTTTATATTTCCAATTGTTATTGTAATACTAGTATGTATACTCATAAGTACTCATTACTTTATGTTTCATATTATTATTGTAATACTAGTATGTGTACTCATAAGATTCAAGAAACATGATTATTTAATAATTGAGACATGTGAGTTTGATGTGATGTGGAATCACATATACTCACCATTCTTTCAGATTTATTATCCATATGTAGTTCTTTCAGTATATGTCCTTTTCTGTTCAGTTGTTAAATATTTCCAAAATAATTATTTTTATCATAATGATCTCACCATCTTTCATATCCAGACTCTAACCATTATAGTTTTTACTTTGTCATTTCATTACATATCTAATCCTGATTATTAAACATCATATCATCCCATTTCCAAATTTCTCATGCTCTGTCAGTGGGGGTAAGACTTCAACTACATATACACTCTACATTTTTCATTCTAGTTTCTTCTTACTACCACACTTCTATAACTTTTTAATTGTTATTTTCCATGTTACAATCTCCAATTTTACAAGTACATATTGTTTCCTCTGCATATATAATTCACTCTATACTATTAAATACTTACTTCACTCTCATGACAACTTGAATAGTGGTAGAGACAGAAAAATCTGATGTGATTGGAAAGCATGATATTTGTGAAAAAGTTGCAATGCACTTGAAAAATGTGACATGCATGAAAAACACATGATGCATTTTAAAAATGGCATATGTAACATATGTGAAATGTGTGACATGCATGCAGATCACCATGGCATGATGTGCCTCAAAGATGTGACACGTGTGACGAGCATGAAATGCGTGACAAATAGATGTGAGATGTGTGACATGCATAAGAGTGTAACGCTCATGAAGGTCGTGACAAACGTGACGCGTGACACGCATGAAAGCATGACAAACGCGCTAAAGCGTGACAAACGCGCTAAAGCGTGACAAACGCGCTAAAGCGTGACAAACGCGCTAAAGCGTGACAAACGCGCTAAAGCGTGACAAACGCGCTAAAGCGTGACAAACGCGCTAAAGCGTGACAAACGCGCTAAAGCGTGACAAACGCGCTAAAGCGTGACAGGTGCGATATATGCGTAGTGTGGGAGAATTGTGACAGACATGACACGCTTGAAAATTGTCACAAATATAATGTGTGGGAAATGTATGATTGATGCGTGGGAATATGCGTGACACACGTGACGGGCAGGAAGAATGTGACAAATGTGATGCACGGGAATATATGTGACGTGTGACAAATGCGAAGCGCGGGAATATGTGTGACGAACGTGACAAATGTGATGCGCAGGAAAAATATAAGGCATGGGAATATGTGTGACAAACGTGACGCGCATGAAGTATGTGACAAACGTGACGCGCGTGAAGTATGTGACAAATGTGATGCACGGGAAAAATATGAGGCGCGGGAAAATGTGTGACGAACGTGACGCGCGTGAAGTACGTGACAAATGCAAAGCATGAGAAATATATGAAACGCAGATCAACTAATAATCTGTAATAGCAATACATTAATAACAATAGAAAGCATAAAGTAATGAGTACTTATGAGTACACATACTAGTATTACAATAATAATATGAAACACAAAGTAATGAGTACTTATGAGTACACATACTAGTATTACAATAGCAATAGGAAATATAAAGTAATGAGTGCTTATGAGTACACATACTAGTATTACAATAGCAATAGGAATCATACAGTAATGAGTGCTTATGAGTACACACACTAGTATTACAATAACAATAGGAATTATAAAGTAATGAGTACTAATGAGTACACATACTAGTATTACAATAACAATAGGATACAAGAAGTAATGAGTTTTTATGAGTAACTTGTATACTACATACAGTATATGCCTCACTCATATAACATAGGCCTTATATGATATCTCATATCATTTAACACTGCTGTTAAATGATAAATTTGGCTGATACCCCTCTGTCGCCGTAGGCAAGGTGAAATCATGGAGGAAAGCGGCTTGAGAGTCAACGTAGCCATCCACAAAGGGTAGATGGCACTGTGGGGACAAGAGGTAGCAAGGACACTGAGACTAAGTGAGGGAGGTGTTTACCTGTCATTGATGCATGTATTGATAGCTTATAAATTCATATTGACGGCCTGTGGGGACTTGACGTGGGGGACATTGACTGTGTGGCTTGGCGTTGACGCTATTCTGACCTGTGGGGATAGCAAGAGGTTGACATAACGAGAATGAGCGAGCATGGGGTAAAGGAATATGTCTGCCTTGTAAAGGTGAAAGTGCACTTAACACCTAAACAAAGAAATGTACATGCGAGTCCGTTGAAGTCTGTTCAACTTATGGCATCCTAAGGTGAATGAAGAAAAATGTTAGCGAAAAGACGAGTTTTTTTCAAACATATCAATGCTAAAGAACTCGGAAAATGAGATCTGAATGAGTCTTGAGGACCTTGGACTTTGTTCGTCACGAGAGAAGAGGAAGGGGGTTAGTACTCAGTAAGTAAACTGAATAAGAGAAAATCAATATTTACCAACCAATCACAGAGCGTAAATGGGCTTCAACCAATCATATCTTCAGTACAGCCATAAATATTTTAATTCAATCTATATACTTACTACATACTATCATTGTTGGTTCCCTCACACTGTAGAGCAGGCATTTCACCTGCACTACAAAATTGAAGATTTACTAATTTCATTTGAACTTCGTTATCATAAGCATGTGAATGTTATTTCCATTCAACATCGCAATTACTCAACGAGAACTCAAGATCGTTGGTATCAAGTACTCCAAGAGCCACTGAATAATGGAATAAAGGTTGGATCTAATATTGGCATATTTAACAATCAGTTATGAATGTTAGCACAAGAAAACTACATAAAATAACAAGAACCTACTCAGGTTTAGATCTCTGGATTGTTAAGGAGCAGAACGATGGGGCAGCTCAAGAAGCGTTCGAAAGCTTATTTCGAACAGATACCAGCCAATACCCCACCTACACTTCCAATTGGTGACAGCACTCGACCATGACTACTTCTCCCCACCACAACAAACCAATGACCAACAATGATGATAACGACGTTCAACCATAATTTGGTTGAATTGTGTGCAAGAGAATAAAATGGCAGTACTGATTCATATGATTCATATTAATTCAGTTTCTGGAAGAATCATAAACACAGACATATTTACTATTAATAGGTCTGTGCATATTAATAGACTAATTAAATATGGGTAACCTTCATGAGCAGGTGGTACGTGTTTATAACTTTTTCATCGTAATGTTCTTGAAATAACTCAAAGAACCTGCATTAATATGATCAAGATGAACTCACTTTCATGTTTTTATGCCGATTCATACACCAACATGAGCATGAAGGATAAACAAACATGTCTCCACATGTTCCCCTTGGTCCTCCTCAATGTACACTTCCTCCCCCTATGTCTGATTCTTGTGCATTCTATCTACCCCGAATTCTCTATGGTACAGATGTCTAGCCTAACCCTCTGACAGCTACGATAAGCAATTCAATGTCATAGAAATGGGAAACTGTGTGAGCCCTTCCTTATCCCCCACAAATGTACCTACCCTCCCCCCCAGAATGGGACGCACCTGAAAAATAGCCCAGACATATCAACACTCAATAGCCCCCTTCAATGACATGCACCATTGCCCCCCTTACGTCCTTCTCTTCTTGTAGCATAGCCATGAAGCTTTACCTGGGTACACCTCCCTTTAGGGGCACCCATCCCATCCTCCAGACACATCATCAGACGTCCTGAATCATACATACCACATTTTTTACATTTTCTTTGAGCACATATGCTGACACTAGTTCAGAGTAAGAACTCTGGTATGTCACTGATGTCATTGCTGCTGATCTGATTGCTGTTGTCATTACATTTGGTCAGCAAACTTTATAAAAAATTAATCATTTTCAAGAAATTTCATGCATACTTTATACTGCAGATTTTGGAGAATGTTCTGTAAATGTTTGACCACTGAATATGTTCAGTAGTCTGCAGTATAAAGTATGCATAAAATTTCTTGAAAATGATTAATTTTTTATAAATACACTGAAATTTTTATACATGCAATCACACAAAATATTAAGCTGTTGGCTATTTCTAACATATGTTTGAAATATTTTAAATCATTTACTTGTCTTTTAACATTTTGCTACAGCATTATTTTTAAAACAAATGGAGCATATTTAACCAGAAATAATCTTTTAAGTATATAAACTATTCTTACAATAATTGTACAATCGATATTTGTCACAATCTATCAATTTTTAATAAGTATTCCTTCGCAGATTAAATCAGTTTTACCCATTGTGAGAAGTGTGATATATGTGAAAGTGTGAAAGTGTGACATATGTGATAGTGTGACATATGTGAAGGTGTGATATTTGTGACATCTGTAAAAGTATAACAAATGCGATATATGTGACATCTGTAATATCTGTGATATGGTTTATGAAAACAAACAAACATGGCCTTCAATTTCAATTCAATCTTAGAACTTGAGGAATCAGATTTGAATACTAATTAGTGTTTCATTAGAAATTCACTCCTGAAGTTATTTGAGATATATATCAACTTTAAACTAGAATTAATGAATGAAGTATAAAGCATCACTTTATAATCTCTGTCATGGTCTTTCTAGTGAAACTTCAAAGAGTGTACCTTCTTTGACATATAAATTTGCTCTAGTAATTAATTCTCTACTAGATAATTCTACATTTTCTATAAAATTGAGTAACATTTATTGACATATGAACAAATTCATTAGCTAGCTGCTCATTGATAGTATTTAGTTGAGATTCTGTATTAATTACAGCTTTAATTTCTTTTCTGCCATGGTAAAGTTTAATTTTAATTAAGGGATCTTCACTTTTCAAATTTGCCTCTTACTATTATTGTGTAGAAACAATATGTGCTTCATGTGGTGCTGTAATTTCATGGACAAAGTTCGTGAAGTCTAAGTCAACAATCAGAAAATTGAGAATTAAAGCTGAATAATGGCTACCATGGAATAAAGGTGAAATCTGTTATATATATAATGTGATACTTTATTTGTATTTATAGATACAGTAACATTTTTAATTTGCTGCAAATAATTTAGTAAGTTATTGTAATTATATATATTTTAATTGCTATTAATTAGATTTTTGAATCTCATGCTTCTGTAAGTTATAATAATTAAATAAATCTCAAGTATATATAACTTTCTACTTCAAATAATTCTTTAAGTTGCTGCTTCTTAAGAAACAAACATATGGAAACACAAGCCAATATTCAACTTCTTGGTGACGAATAATTGATACCATTAAAAATAGAACACCATTGTTCTTCACATCTATTGTTCAAGAACAATGCCTATGCATTTGATTACCAAGGACATGCCATTGTTTCTAATAATAGAATTCTACTGTTCCTCACACCCATTGTTCAGAACAATGTCTATGCATTCACTTACCAAAGATATGATATGCCATTGTTTCTGATACCAATATTTCAAAGAAATTTCATTATTTTAGTGCCTCTTACTATTATTGTGTAGAAACAATATGTGCTTCATGTGGTGCTGTAATTTCATGGACAAGGTTTGTGAAGTCTAAGTCAACAACCAGAAAATTGGGAATTAAAGCTGAATAATTGATATCAAAGCAAGCAGGTACAAGAGAAAGATGAAAAGAACTAGCACATATTTTCCAGTGACATAACTTAACTACATTAATTGAGTATGCTGTCAGTGTCACATGCAATAGAAATCTTTGCATCATACATTGAACTGCTTAATAACTCTCACTCTCTGCCACAACACCCTCCACCTCAATATGTTCACCATCTCAATGTTTCAGTCTCAATATCCTGTTCTCAAGTTTTACAGCAATGAATTGCTGTTGATGTCATATAGCTTGTCACCAGGTATCCCCCCTTACTCAAATCACCTTAGTACTTATGCCCCCTCTTCTTCATTCTCTTCTGTGTCACAATGACAATAAAAACATGTCATCTGGACCCCCCATATTTATATTTCCAATGTGTCATATTTCAAGACTTGACTCATCAGATGTCCTTGAGCTTCCTATTGTTGTAGAGGCTCACATTGCTTTTCTTATTGTTGATATTCCCACCATTGATAAAATTAGCTCAAACTTTTTCAAAAATATGTCTATCTCCCATCTATGGATGATCCAGTTGATCCTTTTATCTGATCACAGCCAAAATTTTACCCATACTTTGGCAATGCAATAGGTGTTATGGATGGAACACACATCAACTGTTGTCCCTCAGCTGTAGACCGTCAAGCTGCATGCAATAGAAAAGGTGGCATCTCTCAAAATTGTCTTGCCTGCATATCATTTGGTATGTAGTTCCAATACATTTTGAGTGGTTGGGAAGGCTCTGTTGCTAATGCTACCATGTACTCACACTCCCAGTTCACTGATCTCCAAATTCCTGAAGGGAAATGCTATCTTGCTGATGCAGGATTTGGTATTTGTGATACACTTCTTGTTTCAAATTGAGGAGTTCAGTATCATCTTGCAGAATGGGGTTGAGCAAACTAAAGGTTAGCTATTGAATTGATAAATCAATAAATTCTAATAAGTCTTTAGGCCAGCCAACAATGAGGAACTCTATAATTTATGTCATGCATCTGCACAAAATGTGGTGGAGAGAGTTTTTGGTGTATTGAAGAAGAAATGGACTATTCTTATATGGTCTTTGCACTTTTCCATGGAGATACAAGCTATGGCTCCTCTTGCCATGTGTGCTTTACACAATTTTATCCTTGATATTGATCCTTGTGACATTGACAAGTACTTAACTGGAAACAATGAACATGATTTGGACCCAAATTCAGAACAGATACAAGAGCAGAAGATTGGTTCTGGAACACTTGCTGCAACAGCAGTAACAGCTGCAGAGAAAGCTCAAGCAATAGCTAACTGTGATAGAATTGCTCAACAAATGTGGAATGACTACCAGCAGATTTTACATAAATGAGGTGAAGCTATTTAAACATTAGAAAAATTGTATATTGAGTAGTAGAGTAATGACAGGATTGACAGAATGATAGTATTATGAATGTAAAATGAGTGATGTAGTAATTAAAGAAAGTTAAGCAGAAAAGAGACCAAGGCGTTTAGCAACCCATGCATGACGAACTAATTCAACATCTTCAACAGCTAAGTAAACAAAAACATACCTTCCAATCATTCTCTGAAACAACAGTGTCATCTTCAACAACAGGAGAAAGTCCAGAGTGATCAATATCATTGGTTTTTGAGGCAGGGGGAGGGGTGTTGGAGGGAGGAGGCATAATAGGATGAAACACATTCAAGCCAACAGCCAGAAAAGGCATCAAAAGCTCAAAATGATGGAGGTGAGGCCATACCTGGTTGCAAAATGGTTTAGCCTCTGGATGATGAGTAACATAGTCATCCCAGGTTGAAGCAGTCTCCTCAGTAATGGAAGCACCTGTGTTGTCTGACCAAGTCCAACCTGAGACTTCCTTAATAGCTGATACAACACAGTAGAGTTTATGCATCTGTCAATTGCAATGTAAAGGTGAAAACCATTTGAAATAATTAAAATAATTTACTTACAGCACCATATTTGTTCTGGCACATCTTAGCTGTTTTAACAGCACTGCACTGATGGAACTGTGCAATGTGGGTGGCAGCAGCTTCAAATGTTTGCTTCTTGAAGCTGCCATTGCCTCCTGCCTCAGCTATATGGTCCAAGAGGTACTGAATAAATGCAGTTTCTTCAGAAGAGACCCACACTGTGGGAGTAATAGGCATATTGAAGGAATGAATGAGAGGAAAGAAAAGAAAGTGGGGGGGGTGTAGAAATTAGCTCAGACTGAGGAGGACCTGACACTGACCCACATTCTCAGTAGAATCCAGTGAGATTCTCATGAGACTCTCTGATACTCCAGTGAGAATCCAGGTTAATTTTAGTGATAGTACTGAGAGTGTAGATAGAGTTTACTGAGAATGTACTGAGACTACACTGAGAAAATGAACAATTTTCATCTTACTAAAATCTCACCAAATTCTCATTGGGTGAGAGTCTCAGAGAGTCCAGTGATACTATAATGAGATGAATTTCAGAGAGTCCAATGAGAATCTCCTGATAGTAAGTCACTGAACTCTCAGTACATTCTCTGACATTGAATTCTGTTGTCACAAGTTCCCACACAACATTAGTACACATCAAAAAAGTCACGTGACCGTGCGAAATGGTCCGTGCAAAGAGGTCATGTGACACGGCCCATGTGTTATCTGTATCCGTTTTCGGCTCCTTTATGTAATGTCACGTAACATGGTCCATGCACAAATGGTCTGTGCGTCGTGACATGGTCCGTGCGTTTTCCGTATACGTTTTCGGCTCCTTCACGTAATGTCACATGACATGGTCTGTGCACAAATGGTCTGTGCGTGGTTTTGGATTTGGTGGAGTTATCTGGACTGGTTACTCGCTCCTCCCCCCACTTTCCCCCCCTTTGCCCTTTCCCACCCTTTTCCCTCAACTCGCTTCCTGCCTCTCTTCTCTCTCTTGTCTCTCTGCGCTGTGCATCTGGAATGTGACGGAGGGCTGAAGGTTTCATCGTTGGGGGGCATATTAATAAGTAAGTCTTCTTTTTATGTTTCATTCATTCATTCTCACTCGTTTTTTTTTTTAGAAACAGAGTTATATCTTCAATGACACCATATACTGGTACATGCATGGGCAATTCTGTCACATAGCGCAAATGCTGATTCATTCTCGACGCGCCGCACAATGTTCTCTTCCCCCTCCTTTCCGCTTGTTTCGTGTACTGTCTTCATTTCTCTGTCTGTGTGTTCCCGCTCCTCCCTGGATGCGAATACCTACCCTCTCACTATATTCACGTTGCGTCGACTGTGTGCCACCTTTACCCCTCTGTCTGCGTGTTCACCCCCTCATCTCCCCCGGATGTGCATACCCCCCTCGTTATGTTCACGTTGTGCCATGCAACGTTGTTGCATCAACTGTGTGCCGCCTTTTTCCCTCCATAAGCGTGTTCACCCCCCGTCTCCCCTGGATGCACATACCCCCCTCATTGTGCCATGCAACGTTGTCACATTGACTGTGTCCTGTCTTCCCCCTCCTTCAGTGCGATCCCCCCCTGGATGCACATACCCCCTCTCATTCTGTTCACGTTGTGTCAACTGTGTCCCATCTTCCCCCTCCGGCTGTGCGTTCACCCCCCCCCCCATCTGCAACTTTGCATCAACTGTGCCATCTTCCCCCTCCGTTTGCATGTTCACCCCCCCGGATGCACATACCCCCCTCTCATTATGTTCATGTTGCGCCATGCAGCGTTGTTGCTTTGACCGTGTCCCGTCTTTCCCCTCCATCTGTGCATTTCCCCACCCGGATGGCACATACCCCCTTTCATTACGTTCAGGTTGCGCGTGCAACATCGTCGTGTTGACCATGTTCTGTCTTCCCCCTCCATCTGCATGTTCCCCCCAGATGCGCATACCCCCCATTCGTTATGTTTATGTTGCGTCGACTATGTGCTGTCGGCACGTTCACCCCCCGGATGTCCATATCCCCCCCCTTGCTATGTTCTCATTGCGCCATGTGTTGTCTTCCCCTCTCCATCTGCACGTATCCTCCCCTTGCTATGTTCTCAGTTCACTGTGTCCTGTCCTGTCCCCTCTGTCTGCATGTACCCCCTCTCACTATGTTCTCACTACACCGTGTCCTGTCCTCTCCCCTCTGTCTGTGTGAACCCCCTCCCCCCTCGCTATGTTCTCATTGTGCCTGTTGTGCCCTCCCCTCTGTCTGCGCATACCTCCCCTCACTATGTTCTTGTTGCGCCATGTGTTGTCTTCCCCCTTCTGTCTGCGCATTCCCATACATTTTAGTGTGTGGGAGAATTTTTTGTCTTTCTCTGCTTCGGCAGAGGCTTTTCCTTTCGGTCCTGTGGTATTCTTGTCCTGACAGTTGTCAGTTGATGAGAACAGCAGGACCTATATGGAAACTTAAGTGAATTATTCTCACATACTATTTATAAGTTGAACCTTGTGATGTCTTGCTGTATCTAATATATAGAAGCACCTATGTTGTAAAGTTCCTTCCTTTCCCCCCTCATCAAAGTACATCACTTAACTTCTGCTTTATTGTACTTCAATCTTCATGCCTCCTAGAGCTCTCAGATCTGCTACAGCTGCTGCTGCTGCTGTTCCTGCCAGTTCCACCAGGTCCAGGTCCAAAAATTCTGGCACTTCTGGAGCAGTAAAGTCTCAAGCTCCTAGTTCCAGATCCAAGAGAGGTGGAGCTAAATCAGGAGAAGTTAGTAAAGGTGGGAGAAAAGGGAAAGGGAGAAAGAAGGTTGTAAGTGAGAGTGAGGAGGAAGAGGAGGAGGAGGAGGAGGAGGAGAAGGAGGAGAAGGAAAAGGAAGAGGTGGTGATGGCTGAGGGGGAGCAAAGAGTGAGGAGGAAGAAGTTGAAATTGAAGAACAGAGAGAAGTGGTGATTAAAAAGAAGAAAACCAAGTAAGTAAAAGTTACTTCATGATTTTAGTGATTTTATACATTCATAGAATGACATCTGTTCAACGTCTTAAAGAAGACCAGCACAATGATGCTGCTGGACCACCAAAGAAACTAACAAAGTACATTTTTTTGTTTATTTATATATATTTCCAATATTTTACTTGATTTCAGTGCAGAAAGAATCTTAGAAGATAGCAACATCTCAGTTGCTCCACCGCCTCACTACTGTGAACGTTCAGGAACAGTTACACCTGTATCTATTATTCAAGCATCTGCTCCTCGGGACTCATTTAACTTTCTGTCCATTAATATGGATGACCTATTCAATGATGATAAGGGTGCATCAGTATTTTCACATGCAAGGTGGCATCTCCAAATTCAAGAAGAAATGGACTCTGAGAATCATGATATTACTGAAATTACTTCCCGTAAATCTGCTGATAAAGGAGAAGACCTGAGTCTCCTGAGTCTCCTACTATGAGTTCTACTAGCCATTCATCAAAAGTTAGCAGAAGATCAATTTCACATCGCTCTGCATCTAGTCAGTCTACTTCAAGCCAATCTGCTTCCAGGACTTCATCTAGAAGTTCTATCTCTGAGTCTGATAAATCAACTCAAAATGAATTACTGCATGATTCAATGCAGTTTCAAAATTTTATGAGACAATATGAGGATAGTTCTGAAGAGGATATGTCTTTGGATCTTCAAGGTGCCTCAAGAATTACTGGTGGACATAGTCGCCAAAAAGCAGTTGGAAATAATTACAATATTGGAGATAATGATGCAATGTCAGAAATTGCATTTGATGCAATTTTAATTACTGGAACTCTTTATATTTACAATGATTTTTCAGCTGCTAATCCAATATTCTCATTTCGTAAAATTGAAATTCAAGTTCATTTATATAAGATTTTACAATACATTGGACAAAAGTATAAGTCAATTCAAGTGTCCAACCCATATATCTTTTTATGGGAAAGTGAAGGATGGAACTTTGCTGGTCAATATTCTGAATTATTAAATGATACAAATCAGCAAGTAGAATGGAATCTGGATACAAATAAAAATACATATTGTAAGATTTTACTTGTAAGTTACAATTTATTTCAGAAGTAGTGCATAATTTAATTGGAATTTAGGATGGTTTTGGCACAACACAAACATCAAATATATCCAGTGTTCCATCAGATTCTAATGAAGGTGCTTCAACATCTTCCACATCTAAGTTAAGAGATACAACCTCAGATCAGCAAAAGTTGATCAATTTATTCAAAGTTCCCAATGCTTTATGTGACCATACTGTTTCAAATATATGTTTATCCTATGCCAAATGGTTATTTATTGAGAATATTATTAAGCAACTTCCATCTATGATTTCTAGTGGAAAATGGAAAGACAAATTGCCTGGTATAAATGTTGTTGCACCAATATTTATGTCAGTACCAGTATATTATAGATGGAAAGGAGTGTTTACAAAACTTCATTTGCACACTCAAATGAATCTTTGGCTTCAAGGGAATGAAGACATCTCTGACTATGAAGTTTGGAAAGGAAAGACACAAACCCAAGAAACTTTGAAGGCTATTCTTCTGAAAATTGAGAAACAGCAGAAGATTGCTAAGAAAGATGCAAAGGAGACTTCTGAAGATGAGAAGTCTTCTGATAATATGAAAAGCAAAGATAAGGGAAAAGGAAAGGAAAAAGAAAGAGTGAGAGAAGCAACTAAAGGAAAAGAGAAGGAGAAGGAGAAAAGGAAGGATGGAAAGAGAAAGAAGAATAGAGAGAATCAAGACCTGTAAGAATTTCATTCAACTGCTTTTTGTTTATATCCAGTTTCAATATTTTACCTGTTATATGTATGCATACTTTCAACAAGTATGTATTGCTTGTACAATTTTTTTTTTTCAACTTAGGTCCTACTTTCAACAGTATGGACTTGTACAATATTTCTTTTTTCAACTTAGATCCTACTTTCAACAGTATGGACTGTACCACATTTCTTTTTCCAACTTAGATCCTACTTTCAACAGTATAGACTGTAAATTCTATATTAGTTGCTTTTGGTCTTGCATTCTTTCAACAAGTATGCAAGATTTGTACTATATCTTACTTCAACAGTATTTCCATGTATACTTGTTACTTGTTTTATCTTTATTAGTATTTATCTCAATGTTGTATTTTCAACAAGTACAACATAGAGCAATTCATATTATGTTTTACTTATGCTTTCAACAAGTATCTCATATGTACATTATAAACTTAAACTATTCTTCCCTTGTGTTGTAGTTCAAATACATATCTCTTGTTGTGTTTGTTTAATTTTGCAAGGATAATAAGCTAACTTAAAATTCTGTAGTTTCTGGCACTCTATTATTTGGCTTTTCATATTTTATGCCTTTATATCATGCATTCCAAAAGCATGGGCATCTCCAGCACAAGATCTATTTTCAGAAATAGCATTTTCAGATTTTTCTGAATTTATCACCAACAACTTCCATGAAGATATTACATTAGCAGTGGTACTCAAACTGATATTCACATTAATAAATAATACAGATCTATTGAATCTTCATGGATACCAAAAACAAGTGTACAAAAAACCTACAACAAGTTGGATTAATGCTCTTATTAGAGTTCTACAAAGAGATGTAAATGATAAAATTAATTATCTATTCACTGAAGTTGAATTTGCTGCTGCTGGAAATTTAACCAATATACAGAAAATAAATGCATTGGGCTCAAAACTTGATTCATTTGCAACAATTTTAGCACTTGATCCAATTATAAAAGGTCATCCTCTAAACTCTGTAGAAACTATAAAAATTGAACCAGTCTTTACTATTTGTCCAAGCCGTTATACTTGTTCAACACAATCATGTAATCAAGCACCACTTTACCAAGATGTTCGCAAACGAGATGTTTCACATGTAACACTTATAAAAGGAATGCATCCTTACAGTAGTGCCTATGTTCTGAAAGGGAAATGCAAGCGTTGTAATTCATTTTACTATGCAGATCATAAAAGTGTAAAACATACAAATGGCACATGTATAAAAGGATTAAAAAACTCTGCAAAATATGTAAAGCTTGGACAGCAAGTCTGGGCAGACAGATGCTACACAAATGTTGTTCTACAAGGAATTTACTATTTTCATGCATCTACAGCTGCATTTACAGAATTTTGGAATGAATGCTTTAGAGAATCAGCATTTAAACTGTCTCACAGACAAACTTGGCAAGTATTTGTTTCTGAAAGTACAAGACAAGTAGCTACTTACAATGACAAAACACTTGTTATAACTTCTGATGAATGTAATATACAAGAGTTGACTAGAAAAGCATTTGAAACACTTGGACAGGATGGAATTATTGCATGTGCTAAAGATCATTCATGTAGTGAATGTACACATGAATATAAAAGTACTCCAGACAGAATAACTGATGATACTCCAGCAGCAGTAGCTGGTATTGATGAAAATCAAACAGTTCCAATTTTACAAAGTGAAGATGCTGATCAATCCATGAGAGAGGAAATAGAAGCTAGAGCACTTTCTTGGCAACAAATTCAACAAATGAACAGGACAACCAATAATATGGATGTTGATAATGAACTGTCTAGTAATTCATCTAGTGATTCATCTAGTGAATTATCCAGTAGAGTACCAAATACAAATCAATCAAATCAAACTGAAAAACCAATAGTAAATATGGTTGTTATGGATGGAATCATTATGGGCCCAAGACATTGTGCATATGAGAACTGTGATAACAGTTTAGAAGATGAGAAAACAGGTGTATTTTGTATATATCATCAAGCTATACGTGGTCACTTATGTCATATAAAATCATGTAACAACCCTAAAGAACAAAACTCTAAAACATGTATTAATCATCAGTCACAATGGCACAACCATCTTGTAAGATTTGGTCGACAAACACTTTTAGAAATAAGAAGACTTATTCGAAGAACTGAAAAGGAACGAGTAGATTGGCTTCCTCACATAAACCGGCAGGTGATGCCTCATGATGATGCTCCTGCACCACATGAGGAGCGAAACCATTACTTTACTGCTCCTTGATTTTACTGTGTTGAAACATTATGTGCACCATGTGGAGCAGTCATTGCATGGACCAAGTTTACAAAATCTGAGGGACCTGGAAATATTATGAGATTTTTAGATCATGTATATCCAACTCTTGAATCTCGTCCAAGTTATGTCTGTATTGATAAAGCATGTGTAGTGCTAAAAAATGCTGTGCTAAATGGTGCATGGAGAATCTGGAGTCTAACAACCAGATTTATTGTTGATTCATATCATTATATTAACCATAGAACAACTGATTATACATGTCGTAAATGGTGCAACCCAGCACCTTTAAATGGATCTGCACCTAACTTGGTTGTAGTGGAAAATGATATTCATGGAAGACCACATTATAAGAGAGCCTTCAATACTCAGGTAAGAAGAAATTCATATAAATACAGAACTTTATTTAGTATTTACATACAGGCTTGTGAGCAACTAAATGCATGGCTTGGAGGATATCAAAACATGCTTAACAGAATGACTGTCATTAACTTCAACTGGACTATACATGCACTTCTATTTATACATACACAAAAGGTTATTAAGAAGCAGCTTGAAAGAAACAATAGTACTCAAGATGATGAAGATCTTATAGAAGATGAATCTGATAATTCTGATTTGGAAGAGGAGGAAGTAGAAGAGGAAACAGAAGAGGAAGCAGAAGATATATATGACAGAGAGGAAGCAGCAGATGAATATGACAGAGAAGAGGATGAGGGAATAGCAGATTATGGATTGGATATTGATGTCTAAGTTCTTTGTATTTGCTAATTTTTGCATCTCAACTCCCTCAGTTATGTCTTTCCACCTCTATGTAGTATTTTCCTTCTATTACTTTATTTCCACCTTTTCCCAAGACTCACTTTCTTCACTTCTCTCACTTCCTATCTTTAAACACAATTTTTATTTGCTCCACTGACTTGTCATGTTAAGAGCATGGACATATTCATATTTCTTATCTTGTTTTGATTTTTATTGCACCTCTGATAAGTTATATCAAGTGCATGGACTTATATCACAAATATATAGCTGAATGTAATAGCTATTTGTTGTATCATAATGACAAGTTGTAAGATAACTTTAGAAACTCTCCAAAAAAAATGTATATATTTCACTTTATATGCATATTTGAGAAATGAGAGTACAGTGAGAGTACAGTGAGAGTACAGTGAGACTTCAGTGAGACTACAGTGAGATTATAATATATTTGAGGTTGGCAACAGTTTTACAGTGAGAATACAGTGAGAGTAGTCTCACTGAGACTACTGATTGTATGATGAGACTCTCACTAAATTCTCAATAGTGTGGTGAGACTCTCACTGGATTCTCGATAGTGTGGTGAGAGTCTAGTGAGACTCTCGATAGTCTGGTGAGAGTCCAGTGAGAGTCCAGTGATAACTGTGGGAGAGTGCAACATACTGAGACTGAGATGTTTTAATTAGATGTGGGCATGGTGGGAGCATGAGTCAGGCACAGGAAGGACAACAGGCAGAAGCAAGGAGAACACAAGGAGGCCACGCTGAGGAGACAAAGAGAAAGCAAGGATAACACCAGGGGGGAGCAAGGACAAATGCCAGGCAGAAGCAGGCAGTTGATTGATGCAGTATCAGTGATCACTAATCAAATTGGCAGCTGATGCTAGTGGCAGTGCCTTACCAAATATAGAGCCTGGGACTTTGATCACATTCCCAGAAACTGAGAATATGCCTTGTATTATTTTGCCAAGCAGAGCCTATTTATTTCAACAGTAGAAAAGCAATAGAATAGTTGAAGTAGCAGGTTTAGTTATGGTTAGCCACTTGTATAATATATATAACCTGCTACTTCAACTATTCTATTGCTTTTCTACTGTTGAAATAAATATTTTGTTTTATTACCAAGAGAAGATGTAACAGCCATTGACAGTGCATTAATCCAAGCAGTTAGTTTCTCACTATTCACCTCCATATTCTTTTCCTTTTCCTCAATATCAATGATCTCATTATCAGAACTCTCACTATCAGTTTCTTCACTATTTTACTTTATTTTCAAATTATCTCTCTCCTTCAGCATCACTATCATTCTCATTCTCACTTTCATTGTCTCCAGTACCATTGTTTTCAGTACTTTCAGATTCACTATCTGTGAAAGTGACAGCTAGAATAACTTTTCTTTTAATTCTTCCTCCACCACCTATGGCTGATGCCTCAGGAGTATTCATAATGTTAATTTCAGTTACAGTCTCAATAGTTGTAGCTTCAGCAGAAGTTCCAATAGTTAAAGTCAAAGTCTCAATAATACTAGTTTTAGTAGTAGCTCCAGTGGCAATTTCAGAAGCTTGAGTAATCTCAGTATTAAAAGTTGCTGCTTCAATTGCAACTCCAGCAGCAGCAGTTGCTTCAGTGGTAGTTCCAGAGGTCTCAGTAGCCATAACACATGCAGGAAATGCCACAGCAAGGCCAACTTCTTTAATAATTATCTCAGCATTGAAATAATTGCATTAGAATTAATTTACTATGAAATAAGTGTATACACTCTTTAGTGGAAGAGATAGCTTCATCTTCCTCTTTCTTATTTGCAGCTGTTTTACTGTAAAAAGTGCTAGCAAACTAATAGAAATAACTGAACAGCCAGTGCACACTGTGCTTTAGTGTGTCTTCCCTTCTTCTCCTTCCCTTTTTTAACTTTACTCTCATCTTTCTCAACATTCAACTCATCTGAATTGATTGTACATCCATAGGGTTTACGTAGTACTTCAACTCCATCAAATATTAATTTCTGGGGATTCTTATTTGACTTCATTGTTCTTTCAGCCAGAAATACACGTACTAATGGTGCGACTTGTCCGGGTTGACAATCCTCTGGTGCGGCAAACATATACATAGGTTCATCTTCATCATCTGTGTCTGAATTAGGATCAATGAGGTAAGAACCATATTGTGAATTGAACACGTGTTGTGACTCATCATTCCAATCAGAATGGTCTACATCTGATTCATTGATAGCATAATGATGTGATTGCAGGTTGTCATAGTATGACTCTACATCAGATGAAATTGATATGAAGTTACTTGAAGGTGTTAAGTAATGTGTGACAGCTTGGTATAAGGATTCCCCAGGTTTACGATAGATTCTGGTTCCATCTCCTAATGTATATTTACGTCCATAGCTATCCCATTTAATGATACCCTTCTGTATGAAGTCTGCTAACTTTGGACAATCTCTCATCATATGTCCACTTTTCCCACACCCATAACACATTCCAGATTCAGCTGACATTCCAGATTGAAAGGGTGGGTTTGACATATTTATGTTGTTTGGAAAGGTAGCAGGTGACTTTGAAGGTTGTTCTGCTGGGATTCTGTATGTTCTTTGGACTATGTTACCCTTAGGAGGTTCTCGAATACATTTGGCAGCAAATCCTGTCTTATCTAATGTTAAAACTCTGTAGTACAATCCTGCATAGCGCTTGTCATTGAGTGACATTGCGTTTAATTGGTGAATTAATTCTTCTATTTCTTCAGGACTACCCTGGTAATGTGCTACACCATTATTTGTCTCACCTGGTCTAGGTGCAACTGGTGGAATTGGTGCAGGTGGAATTGGTGCAGGTAAAGA
Organism: Cyathus striatus; assembly: GCA_025738555.1. Taxonomy (NCBI): domain Eukaryota; kingdom Fungi; phylum Basidiomycota; class Agaricomycetes; order Agaricales; family Nidulariaceae; genus Cyathus; species Cyathus striatus. The sequence continues at coordinate 3,361,408 of JAOVFP010000010.1, read as the reverse complement.
TACTGTACAATTTTTAGTATCTTTCCTTTCTCTATCTTTCTTATGCTTCCTATTCTTCTTATGCCTTTGAGCTCTAATCTTCCTCTGAATTCTTTCCCATTCATAGTCTGAGTCATAATCAGATGACTCAGAATCGGAAAGATCAATATCTCTCCATTGTCTTCCTGTACGGTTAGTTGAAAATAATAAATCAGTAAACTTACCTCTCTTGAAGTGTGATTCTGCTGCTTCAGTAATCTTTGACACAGTCCAAGGCTTGGCCATGTCATGTGTAGGCTCTCCTGCTACTAGCTTGATTTCTAAAAGGTTCCTAAGATCTTCAGGAATTCCCATCCAGAAATATCCATTATATTGATCTGAGGTAATATGATTCTTGTCCTTAAGGTATCCTGCAATTGACTTGTAATCACGAAAATATTTCTTCCAATCATCTAGTGTCATTATTGGTTCATGACTACTATAGGTAGCAAATGTTACTAAATCTTCAGGCATATATGCTGCTTTGCCTCTTTCAGCATCATAGTAATTTAGAATTTCTTCTCAAAGTCCTTTCCAACTATAAGCTGCTTCTTTCATATGATCTGATGTATCAATGAATCGTTCCACTGCAGGTGAAACATATTCTTTAATCAGTTCACATTTATCTTTGTCTTCTGTGACATTGTACATGTCTAGTAGGTGATCATAATTTCTGACAAAGCATACAACTTCAGAGTATTCGCCTTTGAATATGCGAGGAGCACCTCACATACCTCTGAATGGCATGTCATTCTTGGTATGTTTGTGACTGGTTTGTCCTTCATTATCTTTGGGCTTGTCAGTCATGGCTTGTAGTATTTATTTATAGTGTGGGAAATTATGTGAAGTTATTTATAGGATGTTGAGATTATTTATAGTTGAGAAGTGGTGATTAATATAGATAGAGTTGGAAGGTAACAATGTGTTTAATTGTTGTATGATTTATAAATGTATAATGAGGCCAAGGAGAATATTCTGCTAAAAATATTTCCCTCGCGGTGGGCTCCACTTTGTCATTTAACATTAAGTTAATCTAAGGTGCTAACAGGAATCAACTTTGTTCGTGTTACAACACCTGAGTGTCAGGAAATATTTAGCAAGAATATTCTTGGAAATTTAATAGGTGATCTTGTACAGCAAAAGCTGTATAAATTGTATGAAACTTGGTATGAAGGATAATGTACAGCAAAGGCTGTATATGATGTCAAGTATAATGAAAGGGGTATAGTACACACTATAGACCTAATGCTATTTATAATGTGTATATTGAATAGATCAATGTTCAACTTGCTTAGAACTTGACCTATGATCTGCTTCTTATTCTGTTACTGTTACTCTGACTGATACTGTGACTGTGACTGATACTTTATCTGTGACTGTGACTGTGACTGTGACTGCTTCGATTTCTGTGACTGTTACTGATACTAACTGTACTGGCTGTGCTGATAAAACTGTACTAATAACTAATGACTAATGACAATTGGGTGAGACTACTGGGGGGTGGGTAGCTATCTATCTACTGCCAAACTGCCCTCCTTATATACCTTTTCCCAACTTGCTTAGTAATCCAATTCCCACTCTACCAATCTACATTGTTCTCCAAAACAAGTAATGTGCAAGTGTAGATTTTAGATCTGAGGCTGTACAGGACAATGGTATTTGAGGGTTAGTCAGCAGAGAACAATAGCATATATCAGAACAATGTGTAATGAATTACATTGTTCTAAATAAAGAGCTACATTGTTCTGGGCAAGAACAATAGGAATCCATTTTTATAACAATGGAGCAGTGAACAATAGATACCTATCTGCCATTGTGTAAACAATGGCAGTGAAAACAATGGAGTCATATATAAATAGTTTCACATTGTCTTTGGACAATGGGTAAAGAGTACAATGTAGTTCATTTATTATGAACAATAGGATTGAAAACAATGGAGTTGTATATAAATAGTTTTCTCATTGTCTTCAAAAATAGGTGAATAGTACAATGCAGTTCATTTATTATGAACAATAGGATTGAAAACAATGGAGTTGTATATAAATAGTCTCTCATTGTCTTTATACAATGGATGAATAACACAATGAAAGAGTGTCATATTATCCTTTGTTAGTGCATTGTTTGTGCAAGTGATTAATTATTGATATGTGTATGATGTTTAATGGTGATTTAGGGTTATTTGTTCATGTAAGGTATTGGTTTGTTCATGTATAGTATTGGGAATATTTGATTAGTAGTGTATTGTATCATGTGATGGTGTGAAGTATTCAGTCATGTGACATTACTGTGCAATTTCTTTAATTGTGGTATACAGTGCATTTGCATGCATTATATATAATCAAAAATCATGCCTGACATCGCATGACATTAAAGCTTTCAAGTTTTTTCCCTGGCAAAAGGTTCGAAGAAATGTGAGTTCTAACTCACCTAATTGTATAGTACAGTATTATGGTGTTCCTTGACACACCTGATGAAAAGTAACAAATTATGAAATATGTACTGGATATTTTTAAAAACAAAGTTAATAAACGTAATTTAGAATATATTAAGACCGCAAATACGAACTTTTGAGGTAGAATTATATGTGCAAACATATATACAAAGCTGATTTCTGAGGGGATCACTTTTCAGCCAAAAACACGACTTGACACAGTAATGTCACGGGTGTCACAACAGTTCACACCCGCGAGTTTGTGTGGGGTCAAGAGCGTGTGATGAATAAATGTCACACGCTGAAACCATCAAAGTTGCTACTTTATCACTATTTCAATTTTTATGATCGTGTTTCATTCTTGAGTGGGCTAAATATTTGGGGAAATGTCGGAATTTGCTATACGTATATACATAAATTTTTGTAAGAATGTGCACCTGGCAGAAAACTCAAAAGTTTCATTGGAAAACTGTGACAAGATGGGATTTTCATCTAAAATTGTAGTAATCCTAACCTATATCCTCTTCGAGCTCATTTTATGCCTTCCAAAATATTTACCTATGATGATATATGTATGAGAAGATGTATACAAAATATCTAAGCAATACGACGAAGTGGTGAGGCTGGAAGATGAAAGGAGTCCAGGTGTGTCAAGTCATGCTAGTGTGTCAAGGAACACCATAATACTGTAAATTGTATTAATAATTGACTTCATCAGTATTAAAGTGTATCAACAGCTTACCAAATTTACTATTAGTATTTATTTTTTGCAAGATACCATTGTACCGCTTGAACACAAATGTCCACCAACCATGTACTAGTCCAAAATTTCTCATGCATTCTGCCAAGTGCATACAAAGGTGATGGTTTGGTTTCAGTTCTTCAGCTGAAAACAGAGTGATAAATGAGCTCAAATATGAATGTAGATTTTCCTCAAGGATCTTGATATTTCTGTCCAATACTGAACGCATAGTGCTCCACCTGATAGCAGTTACTAATGCAAGGTAGTTTTCCAACAAATTCTTTTGGTGGGGGGACACTTCTTCTTGACTCCATACACAAATTAGAGTAATCACCAAACTTACAGTGCAGAGTGTCTGCCACTGATCTGCGATCAGCTTCCCTCCTTTCCTGGACCCTAGTTCCCATGGAGGTCTGGTGAGCCAGGAGGGAAATATCGTGATATTGATATCATTCATAATCAAGATCCTCCTCAGGAAATGCTTGAAATGTACAAGTTTTTGGATACTTATTCACTCCCAAACCTGATGGTACGTACAAAGCATAGCATCTAGGACAGCATGCATATTTGACCACATCAGGATTTAGGTCAAATTCTTGCATTGCTGTACGTATATCCACCAGAAAACTAGAGGCCCCACTGAGAACTCCTAAAGGATCCTCTATCTTAGTCCAAATACCAAGTTTACTGACGTAAGTGACACAAGAGCTTGTGACTATTATTTGCAAAGCAGAGAGAAGGAAGTTGCTACCCAGGCATGCTAGTCCTGATAAGAGATGAAGAATGACCAGCATTGCTAAGCATGCTAATAGAGGTCCAGGCAAGGCTTCCATCTGAGACCAATGGTGGTGAAAGCATGCTTAGTTTAATTAAGTTTACAAATATACGATAGCTTTAGGAAATATCTCACAACAATCAATAACTTCTGGGATTGGCGAGTGCTCCCCATTATTCACTGCGCACCAGAGCTTCCAAGTTGTTCATATGGTATCATCTAAACTCCTCAGGTGACTTTGCATGTCTCCAATAGTCTGTAACTTTGTGGATTCAAGTTCATTATCTCCTGGATAAGCATTCTGGTCAAGGAATGCTACTGCTTCAGTAATCCAGACCTTATAATGACTAAGTGTTAGATTTCTTCTGCAGAAAATTTTGGGAATGACATCCTCAGAATGTTCACGATCTTCTTCTTCAAATACTATAGTTGGAACAACGAAATTATCCTTCTGACACAAGAATTCTTGTTGATAAGTGCGAATTGTGGCTAGCATGTTGGCCCCTGTTGGTTGATTGATGACAATGTAAATATTTATACAACTGGTAACTCATGGGTTTGTTCTCGAGTGGGAAGAAAATCAAGGTTGCAATGGCCCCTCGGTCCTTCAGCAATATTGATATCTGAAGTGCCTTTGCCAGAAGGCTCGAAAAGTTGACTGATGTTTCCAAGTGGGGCTACATGTATCAAAAGATAAGATATCAAATTAATTTATGTAACTTGAAGCATACCTAATGGACGAGTATCTATGTCTATATCCATATCTCCCCCCTGTTAGGATTTCGTCACTTATCTAATCTTTTATCTAATCATATCTTATCTATGTCATGTGATAGTCACATGACCTACAATGCGGACACTATGCATATCAACATATGTTACTCATCATGACTGTGGGCACAGTTGCACAGTTCGGCCATATGTAGTACATGAGTTCTTAATGTAGAAGCACAGTAAACATGCGTTGTAGTGTAGGATACTTACATGCGATTACTTCATGGTTCTTTTCTATAAATACGGTCTTTCTAGTCAGTAGTTCATTATTCTTGTGCTAGTTTATTCCAGATTAGCAATAAGACTCATCTTTCTCTCACGTTCAAGTGTTTAAGTTCGGCTTCGAGTATTTTGCTCGTCTGTCACTAACAAAAGCACAAGAATCACCTCATTCCTCGACCCTGAACTTCTTCTCTCTCACCGAACCCCAGCAAAACTTCTTTCTATACCTTGTTCCCAGTCTTGGACCTCTTGGACCAGACGTACACTCCATTCGATAGACTTGATCGTTGTACTTGGAAGTACGAGAGGACCGGTGTAACGTTGAGCCTGACACTGTCTGAATTACCGATCATCTAAAGCCCTCTGCCTTAAGTTTGGCACAGTGCCAGTGACTGGGGAGGCTACCACGTGTTGCCCCAGCTGGTTCTATCTGCAAGAAAGTGTGCGTGAAACTTAGGACGTCTTGCTAGTTTCCGAGCATCCTCAAGAGCTTCTATTACTCGATCTATCACGGTGGCACCAATTACTCATTTCCAAACCCTTTGATCTCTCCGATCTCGTTCCTATCACATCCCTTCTTCATCTGTACCTCTCTATATTCCTTGATCTCGCCCTACACCCTATTCCTGTCCTCAAACTCTGAGAGCCATGTCGGTGGACTCTGACGACTCGGACTTTGATCCAAACACCTACCTTTCCCTTCACCAAATCTCTAACTATATTCCACCACTTCATCTCCCCACTCCTCCCGAACATCCTATCAATCACACTCTTACCATCATCACCAAACCTGGACATGACAATGCACTTAGATTCAGTACTCCTACCCAATATATCTCCCTGTTCGAACATGACTTCAACTCTCCATTAGGATATGAAACCCTTTTGAATACCATACATAACGACAGGAGAGATTTACCCACACCAACATACCCTGACTCCAACATCGATCTATAATGATCTCCGCCGAAGTTATTCTTGGCTTCATCACAGCCATAGTGATGGTTTTCATGAAAGACGAAATTGTGACCAGATGGACAAATATGACTCCTGCCAACAAGCAGTTAGTCACAGAAAGTGTCTCGGCAATGACTCAAGGAGTTATTAAAGAGATTAGAGACGGAATTAAGGAAGATCGACCAGAACCCAGAGAAAAGGTCGAGATTCCAGAAGATTACGAAGGAGATCCTCATACGGTTAATAATTGGATTAGACGTATGATGTTATACTTTCAGGAAAAAAATATTATGAACGACTGGAAAAAGATCACGATTGCTTTACCAAAAGTTAAAAAGGGAAAAGACAATCGAGCTCAATGATGGGCAGACACCTTTCTAGGAGATCTGATCTTGTTCAATGAAGAACGAGCCAGATGGAAACTATTGCATGACGGAAAGGAACCTACTCTTCAGGATACTCAGAAGGTTAACATTGCAGCAATGGAAAATTCACCAGCCATTATCCATGACGCATTCACAACAGCCTGTCCATTTGCCGATTGGAACATGTTTGTCGAAAGGCTTCAATTTTTCTTCATCTCAATGGAAACTCAGAATAATGCAATCGAACAAATTAACAAAGTAGTACAGGGTAATTGACCGGTTGAAGACTACACGATCGACTTCATGCAATGGATGAACTTAACCGGATTCAATAATATGGCACTAGTAGACAAATACCGACGCGGAATGCATTCTCTTTTAGCCAGAAGACTTATGGAAGTCGGTGGACTTAAGGTTACCGATAAACTTATCGATTGGGTCGACAAAGCTGCAGAATATGAAAGGAACCATAGAGAAGCAAATTTTGGATGAACTCAGCAAAATCTGGGAAGACCCCAGAATCAGAATCCAAACCAAAACACTGGATGACCTCAAAATACTTTGAAACCCGGAACCCCTCAACAGAACACGCAACAATGGACACCCGATCGTTCCAATCTTACGGTATCACAAGGAGGCAATCGAATGGATCTCGACCAACTTAAGAAAGAAGGTCGCTGTTTTTATTGTAAAGAGAAAGGACATATGTCCAACACATGCCCTAAGAAACCATGCGGACCCTATGTACAATGTAATGTAAATACAGACTCTTCTATACCTGTAGCTTCCACTAGCGGAATAGTAGAATTACCAGATGTAACTAAATTATCAGAAGAGCAACGTGCTCTTCTCATTGCTCAATTGGGTTTTCCCCAAGGCCAGCAGTGAGCGCAAACTTGCCAGCCTCATTTTATGTACCTTCCAATGTAACTGTACCTACGGTAGATCTGGAATCGAAATATGTATCGTTACAGAAAGAAAGAACTAAACGCGCCTTCCCTAATCAGGAAGTAAAACCTGGAAACATGTATTGGGTCGCACGGAGATTAAAAGACCAAACATTGGAACTTGCCTTGGCCACATTAAGTATCTGGACACACCCCAAACGAAGACCTGAAGTAATTCAGAAAATGATCATGGAATTAAATGATCTTTCAGATCAAGATATAATTCCCGTGTTAGAAGAATTAAAAAGACCCAAAAGATTTATCTGAGAAACAAACGGAAATCAAATGGATCTTGATTTAATGATTACTACTTTGGACACCCAACAGACATATGGATTAAAAGCATTACTCGATAGCGGAAGTACTGGAACTTGTATTAATCAGAAATTTGTAGAGGAACATCAACTTACAACAAAAAAATATCCACAACCCTCTCTGGTTTATAATGCAGACAGAACTCTAAATAGTGATGGATCTATTACTGATTATGTTGAACTAAAAGTACGACATGGACGACATGTAGAAATATTACAATTAGCCATTATTAATTTGGGAAAAGCATCTATGTTTATCAGACATGATTGGCTTCAAACCCACAATCCAGAAATAGATTGGAAAAAAGGAACAATCAAATTTACATGATGCCTGATAGAATGTACTCCATTAATAAACATGATGGATCCAGAAGAAGATGAATCTGACCTAGATAATCAGATAAATCTTGAATCAGATGATCATATTATAGTGATAAACATATTTGAACAAATTGAATTAAGAACATTTCAAACTACGGCTTCAAAAATTGCTGAAGCACAAAATCAGCAAAAACCGAAGAAACACTGGAAAGAAACCATTTTAATGTATTATTATGAGTTTGAAAAAGTATTCACAAAAGAATCATTTGATAAACTTCCTCCTTGTTGATTATGGGATCATGCTATCGAACTACTCCCAGGAGCCACATCATTCGATTGTAAAATCTATCCATTAAGCTTAAATGAACAGAAACAATTGGATGAATTTCTCGATGAAAAATCTAAATTCAGAATGTATCAGACCCTCGAAATCACCTTGGGCGTCACCATTCTTTTTTATAAAAAAAAAGGATGGATCTTTATGACCAATTCAAGACTATCGAAAATTAAATGAAATGACAGTTAAAAATAGATATCCATTACCGTTGATTCAGGAATTAGTAGATAAATTGAAAAAGGCACGATATTTTACTAAGTTAGATATTAGATGGGGATACAATAATGTTTGAATCAAAGAAGGAGATGAACAGTATGCTGCATTTAGAACTAATCGAGGATTATTCGAACCATTGGTTATGTTTTTCGGACTTACAAACTCTCCAGCAACTTTCCAAACTATGATGAACAATATCTTTAGAATGGAAATCAATGAAGGGATGGTGATAGTCTACATGGACGACATTTTGATATTCACAGAAACATTAGAAGAACACAGAAAGATGGTTAAAAGAGTTCTTAGGAAATTAGAACAACATGAATTATATCTCAAACCGGAAAAATGTTTCTTCGAAAAAGCTGAAGTCGAATACTTAGGACTTATAATTTCAAAGAATTCTGTACGAATGGATTCTGAAAAAGTAAAAGCAGTAGTTGACTGGCCAGTACTTAATAATAAATGTGAACTTCAACAATTCCTTGGATTCATAAATTTCTATAAAAGATTCATTCAAGGATTTGCGAAAATAGCAAAACCCCTTCATGAGTTAACTGGAAAGAATGAATGGAAATGGGAACTTAACCAAGCACTGGCATTTTCAGAATTGGGAGATAAAATCGTGCAATTACTTATGAAACATATTCCGGCACAATAAAAATCACAACAGAAACCAAAACCACCACCAGCTATTGTGATTGATGACCAGGAACAATACGAAGTAGAAGCAATACTAGCATGGAAGTTAAATCAGAAGGTTTTATATAAAATTAAATGGAAGGGCTATTCCTACGATTACTGTACATGGGAACTAATTACGTCATTAACCGGATCTAAAAGCTTACTAAACAAATTCCATCGGGAAAATCCAGAATGTCCTAATATATAAACGGAATCATTCAATGACTAAATATTCAAAAAATGCTTTCCAACAACATCACTCTTTTGATCTACGTTATTGTCATCTTCATCCTTTGCATGGCCGTTTTTATACTCAGTCATTATATCCCTCAAATTATCCTTCAAATCCAAGAACGACCCCAACGTCAAGATGAATCAATTGAGATGTCATGAGGACACGACTCTTAAAGGGGGGGTAATGTTAGGATTTCGTCACTTATCTAATCTTTTATCTAATCATATCTTATCTATGTCATGTGATAGTCATATGACCTACAATGCGGACACCATGCGTATCAACATACGTTACTCATCATGACTGTGGGCACAGTTGCACAGTTTGGCCATACGTAGTACATGAGTTCTTAATGTAGAAGCACAGTAAACATGTGTTGTAGTGTAGGATACTTACATGCGATTACTTCATGGTTCTTTTCTATAAATACGGTCTTTCTAGTCAGTAGTTCATTATTCTTGTGCTAGTTTATTCCAGATTAGCAATAAGACTCATCTTTCTCTCACGTTCGAGTGTTTAAATTCAGCTTCGAGTATTTTGCTCGTCTGTTGCTAACACCCCCCCAGATGAAAATAAAGGATTCCCAGGCACAGTAGGTCTTGCTAGTTCAACAGTAGCATTCATCACAGCATCACTGAATCGCTCTCGAAATTCTTGCTGTAGATTTTGCTTTTGGCGCTTGCTGTAGTCCTTCTGATGCTTCAACCAAGGGCCACACTTTAACATTAGTCCTGGTATCCTTTCCATTGATTCGGAATCTAATACTGTATGTATCGAGCAGATGTTGCATTGACAAAGTTTAGGAAAGGTATTTGATGGAGCCATCGGCATTTAGCTGAAGACAGGCACTTTCAGACTGATTTTATATTGGTGAGATAGATTTTTTGAAGCAGGTATCTTAAGTATGTGAATGTGGTATGATGTCAATGAGGTCAATATAATATGTGACCAAGGAGAATCTCACAGCCACATGCAAGTTCATGCAGCACATGCGATGCTAATGATTTTTTACAATCATTACCAGTGATGACTGGTGAAATGACTTAGAACTCAAAGCCGACTACATGGGTTACATTTATGCAAAAGGAAATCTTGTCAGTGTCCACATGATTCAATGATTTATCTATTTTCGACCATCTGTTGTTTTTCCAAATTGGCAAATAGCCATTACCTTTCCATCACTCTGAATCTGATGACTAATCTGACAAATGAAATTCCTTATAGTAAGTCATCAATGCCGAAAGACTCATGTATTTAGTCACAAATAAAATACAACATTTAGTGACATAGTTTCAAATGTGATTAGCAAGCCATGAAAATACAAAAAGACCTAATATGGCCATAGTGAATTGAGTGGTCTTGAAGGCTAGACTGTCTTCTTTGCACATGTTCTTGTGCAAGATTTAAAAATGAGCATGCATGTTAAGAAATACTAGAATATTTACCTTCCACTTTTCCTGAGCGGTCTGAATATGAGTACTAGATGATTGCTCTGAATGATTTTGGTTCAAATTTCAGTATGCATCTGATTAGTAGCTATAAATAATGTACCCATTCTCGCTACCCACACCTTGATCTGCGGCTTCGGCCTGGTGATTGCGGCAGCAAACAGATCATTAGGGCTTCCTTGGGGGTGAAGGTTCTACATTGTGATTGTCAACAGCAAGCCAAAATACTCAGAGACATGAAATACCACTACAGCCTTCACTGGCGCCTCTAAATAGGCAATGTAAGGTGAATGTAATAACAAGATATCCAATTATACTTACGATCAATTTCTAAGACTTGAGACATGGCAGTGCGTTTGATGCTCCAGATTGTAAGCCAACCAAGCAAACTACCACACGCATGGGACCCATTGTTTAACAACATTGTACCAAGCAGCTCATTATGAGCTTGTCCTGTATCAATGTTAAAATAAAGAACTTCAGTTGCACTTTGGAGCGTATCGAGCAAGTATGTAGTCATACCCCCCTCGAAGTCCGAGATGAGAAGGTGTTTTGCATTTAGCGATAAAGAGGCACATCCACTGTAGATTATGATGATTGATAACATTGTAATTAATAGAATCTAAGCTTACAGTTTCTTAAACAGGGAAATGATCTTCCATAATTGAATGTTTTCATCAGGGGACCAGCAGCTGTATAAAGAAAAGTTATTGCAAAGGAGTTGATACTATATAACTAAAATGAACTTACATGACGCCATGATACTGGTATGATACAAGAAGTCTCGCATCACTCAAATGGTAGTCTAATGAACAAGCTTGAACACTATTTCCAGACTCCTCAGGGTGGAGAGAGTCAGGATCCGGTAGGATGTTGGAAGTAGCAAAGTTTCCTTTCGATAATTAGAATATATCCAAACACATAAGATTTTCAGAAAGCATACTGGCGGCAAGCTTCTGTGCAATATGGACCTTATTTCCAATTGTGAGGGCAAGCTGTTGGCCAGACATAGCAACACCAAGAGCATAGGCTGGGGCATTCTGAGTTCCTGTTAACACCCTAGTTATCCCAGTCTAGTAAATGCCATTAAATTAGTAATTTTCAAAGTAAAAAGATCAGACATATACCTTGAAGTTATCGATGATGCATACTCCATTTGTGCACCTGCAGAAGATTCTGTTCTTCCTTGATAGATCCCACTTAAGGGACAGTATGGAGTGAATGGGAATGCGATGCAAAATAGCCCTCATGTAGATAGCATAGATAATGATGATACTGTCCTTGCCTCTGCTCACCAGAAAGTCGCCTGCTGGTGAGAATGACATGACATTGATTGAAACATTGGTATCACCTCTGCAAGACCAAGCTTTCACATAGATGGGATCCATGATTGCAGTATGTTCTACCAGATCTGTGCATGCATTTATATGGGAAAAGGTCCTGAAGGATCACCGATTGTCACACCTCCTTGCAAAGGTGATTTCATCCATCAGTAAAATATTCCTAAAGTAGAATAATCACAAAGCCAACATCTGAACACTACTTGATTGACAAATAAAAGGAAGACTGTACTAGCCATGCATATGAATTACATAGTATCCCCTCATGCATCAACTTCGATCCAACTCCTTTTTAGTAGCCCCATAAATAAAACACGCACTAACTGCTTACCGGAGTATTTGCCATTTGGTGAATGAGCTGACAGGCTGTATGTCTATTACCATACACAGGATCAATGGGATGGATAGGTGCGGTGCAAGAGTCATAAATCAGGAATATCTGTACTGATGTGTTATTGGTAGACTTATGAAATGTTCTAATAATGACTTTGCATGCATCAAATAGCACATGGGGTTGTGCTGCCGCCACAGCACAGTGACCATAAGTGTCAGCCATCATGATCATTTACCATAGAACTAGCAGAATATTACTATGCTCAAATGTGATCATTTACATAGAACTAGCTAATTGCTCACGCTCAAATGTGATCATTTACCATAGGACTAGCAAAATATTCCCATGCTCAAATGTGATCATTTACTATAATAATAGCAGAATATTCCCATGCTCAAATGTGATTATTTACATAGGACTAGCTAATTGCTCACACTCAAATGTGATCATTTACTATAATACTAGCAGATTATTCCCATGCTCATATCTGATCATTTACAATAGGACTACCACAGTATTCATACACTCAAATGTCATCATTTACATATTACCACCAGAATATTCTCACAATCAAATGTGATCATTTATGATAATACTAGCAGAATATTCCCACGCTCAAATATGATCATTTATGATAGGACTAGCAGAATATTCCCACGCTCAAATGTGATCATTTACTAAAATATTAGCAGAATATTCCCACACTTATAAGTGATTATAAGTGATCATTAGGTCATGCAGGTGGCATAATAGGTTGTTCATGTATGTCACACTTTTACACATGTCACACATTGTCACAAATATTATATTTTGTCATATGTCACACTTTTTGACACGTCACATTTTGTCACACATTTCGATATGTCACACATGTCACACTTTTTGACACGTCACATTTTGTCACACATTTAGACATGTCACACATTTAAACACGTCACACATTGTCACACATGTCACACATGTCATACTTTTAGACATGTCACACTTTTAAACATGTCACACTTTTTCACCACATGTCACACTTTTTGACATGTCACATTTTGTCACACACATCACACTTTTAGATATGTCACACATTTAAACACGTCATACGTTGTCACACATGTCACACTTTTAGACACATCACATTTTGTCACACACATCACACTTTTACATATATCACATTTTATCATGTATATCACACTCTTACATATATTCCACATTTATCTTGTTGTTTTGTTAGATATTCTGGGTTGCACAGCTTCTTTGACAGCTGTCACTTGTCACCTGTCATACTTGACAGTTCTGTGATTGACAGATTGACAGCTGTCAGTTACCTTAGTTACATGGACCTTGGTTGGGACTTTGGTAGATAGCCTCAGTATATATATACACTCTGTAACTTGGTAGTAGTAAAACAAGTTTCCTCCCCATCTTGTGTCTGTGTCTGTGTTTGTGTCTGAGTTCTTTGCTCCACTATCACCCTCTTTGCTCTTCATTATCCTCTATTCTCTCTCAACCACCCTCCTTATTCTTTGTTACTTCTGACATGTTTATAGCTGTCACACTTAGCTGTCAAACTTCTCACATTTGCTTGTATAATACTCCTGTCATGTAGTCACATAGGTTACATTTCCAAATTCATGTCACACAACATCTGTTACAACCATTATATTCATTACACATGTTATACATCTCTTATATGTCAATATTACACCTGTTATATTCTCACATTTGTCACACATATCACACTTCTCATATCACTTGCTTGTCATGGTACTTTCTCCTTGTCAAAAAATAAAATTGCATTTTTACTTTCATTTGCACACCCAACAGTCACACAGACCCTACACACATCACACATGTCATATGAAAAGGTCACATGAAAGGTGCTCACTAAGTGATTCATGCACATTACAAATTATATGGCAAAGGCATTTGACTACTTTATGAAAATCACATTTTCTCTTACTGTTTACCTGTATTGGTTGAATTCAGCATTCATAGTACTAAGCTGAAATCACATTGTGTCAACACTACTTTCTGGTAATCACAATGTTATGTTTTAATAAGACAGTCAGATTCTATAGTAGACATAACTGTAAGGTAGAGGCATTTCATACTCATCTAATGTCATGTGATGTGATATTGGTGTGACAAGGACTTATCAGAGCAGGATTCCCGCTACAAACCAACCACCAACCATTTATTTTCATTTATTGTCATTGTCCTTTTCCGCTTTCTCTATAGAAATGCATACTGTAATATTTAAGTAAATGGAGAAGTGGTGTGGAAGTATATGGTAGGTATGGCAAAAGTTAGTGCAAGCCTGAGCTCAACCAAGCTAGAGTTGTAGGATTCAAGTAGGATTTTATTAGGAAACTACAGTGAATATGTTTTCTTTCAGTAGTTCTTTCAAAATAGATTCAGGAAGTTCAAAAAATATGGTGGTGGCGATATTTTCATGCTATCTAAGCTGAATACAAATTCTATTCAAACCCAAGCAATACAGATATGTTTCTGACATTTGTATTGAGCTCTTAGCTTTGTATTTCTGATTTATATATCCAATAACTTATCCAAACTCTAATTTAATGTTCATCCTTTATGTGGGCTTACATCCAAATCTCCTAGTCAATCTATGTATACAGCCTCACAACAACTTCATCATGTACCAATGTGCACATATTTAACCTTGTCCGATAGTTCACGCTTTCCACATCATTACTGAAAAAAATCGAAATCCACTATGAGGTAGATAGACAGAAATATATAAATTTGGTGGTCTTATAATTTGTAGAATGTTTTGTTGTGAATTGTGAACAAGATTTCTTTGGTTTGTCACGCAGAATCACGCTTTTTCATGTGACATTAGATGAGTATGTACTGCCCCTACCTTACTTAGATACTAATTTTGTCTAACTAACCTTAATATGTATTCTGTATCTTCATCACATGTTATCTGGTCTGGTTATGTTGACATATCTATATCTTCCATTCAATTATTACTTCTATTGTCACATTACTTATATCTTTGTCACACTTTCTATCAGCCAATCAGATGTTTTTCTTGACTAACCAATGGGCTATATGATTTCTTGTGTCTCTCTTAACAGTGCTCACTACTGTTCAATTTTCATTGTTACAGAATTGCAAATATCTGCTGTGTGATCATTTTGTCACATTTACCATCAGATTTTGAAACATAAAATGTGACATATATGAGATGTCTGACTAACATAATACTGTGAAAATGCAACTTGTGATAAATTTACCATTTTAATAATTTGACAGTCACATGTCAGAAAGCATCAAATGATGTCAACATTTTGCCTATTTCAAACTCATTTAAATGGTACAGTATTACAAATGAGAGATGTGTGACATGTGAACAAAATGTGAATAAATGTGATGTGTTGGGATATGTAACATGTGTGATGAATATAATGGTTGTAACAGATGTTGTATAACATGAATTTGGAAATGTAACCTATGTGACTACATGACAGGAGTATTATACAAGCAAATGTGAGAAGTTTGACAGCTAAGTGTGACAGCTATAAACAACAAGACAAATGTGGAATATGTGACATATGTAAATGTGTAATATATGTTAGAGTGTGATATACATGATAAAATGTGACATATGTAAAAGTGTGATGTGTGTGACAAAATGTGACATGTCAAAAAGTGTGACATGTGGTGAAAAAGTGTGACATGTTTAAAAGTGTGACATGTCTAAAAGTATGACATGTCTAAAAGTATGACATGTGTGACAATGTGTGACGTGTTTAAATGTGTGACATGTGTGACATGTCTAAATGTGTGACAAAATGTGACGTGTCAAAAAGTGTGACATGTGTGACATATCGAAATGTGTGACAAAATGTAACGTGTCAAAAAGTGTGACATGTGTGACATATCGAAATGTGTGACAAAATGTGACGTGTCAAAAAGTGTGACATGTGACAAAATATAATGTTTGTGACAATGTGTGACATGTGTAAAAGTGTGACACAGTGTGACACAATGTGACATACATGAACAACCTATTATGCCACCTGCATGACCTAATGATCACTTATAATCACTTATAAGTGTGGGAATATTCTGCTAATATTTTAGTAAATGATCACATTTGAGCGTGGGAATATTCTGCTAGTATTATCATAAATGATCACATTTGATTGTGAGAATATTCTGGTGGTAATATGTAAATGATCACATTTGAGCATGGGAATATTCTGCTAGTATTATTGTAAATGATCACATTTGAGCGTGAGCAATCAGCTAGTTCTATGTAAATGATCACATTTAAGCATGGGAATATTTTGCTAGTCCTATGGTAAATGATCACATTTGAGTGTGAGCAATTAGCTAGTTCTATGTAAATGATCACATTTGAGCATGGGAATATTCTGCTAGTATTATAGTAAATGATCACATTTGAGCATAGTAATATTCTGCTAGTTCTATGGTAAATGATCACATTTGATTGCCTAAGCAATCATTTTACCAGGGCAAAAAATGATCACAATGGCTGACACCACTCCAGTGACTGTGCGGGGACCATAATTGCACTGCAAGATTTCAAACTCAGTCATACTACACAGTGTGTCACAGTCCTTGTGATGCACTGTGAATTGACTGTGAAGATCCTGCTGTTGCATTTCAAAGCACTTGTTTGTTTCCACTCACCGGCACTTCAGAGCATTTATTCTGTCCCTTAATAATTAGATAAGTAATTACTTCTGAGCGTTGTCACTTCAGAATCACAGTGCTTCACAGCACTGCCAACTGTGAAGCATGTCAGTGACATAAACTTTTGCTTCACTGTCACTTTATTACACTCTGCAGCAGCACTACATGGTGATTCGACTGATTTTCGAATGACATCATTGTTTCCTACATAGCCTACTAATTCAAGCGTCTTCATGATCACCGAATGCAGTGTCTACATATCAATTCATATTCGTTACTATATTTAAGATACTAAAGAGATGTGGGTGTGGTTGTGTATACACAAGTCGATCAAGACACTTCGATTTGAGTATACAGTATTCATAGCACACACAAAGCTTATGAGGATGGTTAGTGAAACAGAGGTTGCTCAGTGTGTTCCAAGACTGAGTGGCCATACTAAAGGGCCTTACTAGCTATATTCAATCCACAAAGTAACTCACAGAAGATTTATTTGGCGGAATAATTACTCATGAAATCTAGTAACATCTCAATAATTCCTTCTTCCCCCCATGACTCAAAGACAAAACCTAGAGAATAAACACACCAAATGTCCACCCAATAATGCTCAAAATACCACCAAACACATCGCTGAACCCACTAATTCAACCATTCCACTGGCAGGACTTGGCTGCAGAAGACGCTGAGCCCCTGGATACAGCGGAGAAATGGGAGACAGTTCTAGATGTAGACATGAGACGGGGATTTTGTTTTGTTGCTCCTTATGCTGAAGCTTGTGTGGAGGCAGATCAAAAGGCAGAGGCAGGTCAACAAGTACAGAGGGTGGAGTGTTGCTCGGTAAAGGTGAGGGATCAATGGCAAAACCAGCCCCACCTTGGCCTCATGTGTAATCTTGTATGTGAGTGGTGGAGTGTCTGAATGCTAGTATGAGTAACCTCCTCTTCCCGCTTCTTCTTCTGCAGTACAAAGTCCTTGAGGATCAACTTGACTTTGGGAGTGAAGGCTGATTGAAGCAGAGACGATGGCGATGAGGGAGAAGTATCTTGCGGAATGGATGCCTCTTGTGGCATATCGGATAGGGGCGCGAGAGGAGATGATAGCGGAATGGAGAGCGAAAGAGAAGATAGGTGGAGCAGAGGCAAGAGGCCCATGAGAAGGTGACTGAACGGCTACATCAGGTGAAGGCGAACACTCATCCTGTCCTTCATACCATCGGCGATGACAGTATTGTGGATATAGGTGACAATGCTGGTAGTCTCGGGGAACTGTGAAGTCGGCAATGGGGAACGATGCGCGACAGAGCCTGGGTGTTATTACCGAATGGAAAGTCTCCCATGGGCTAAGGGCTTGGGGAAAGAGGAGAGATTGGCATAGGCAAGGCGGAGTGCGGCGGGTAGGAGTCAGCAATGATGCAATAGACAGAAGAGGAGAATGCTCTTCATGTACAGGAAGCAGAGATGGGTGTCTCTCCTCTCCAAGCCCATGGATCGAATGTGTGAGCCGAATGTCAGGCTCGTCCATCTCGATGTCACCATCACCAGACACAGGAAGCTCTTTGATAGATATTGGTGGATGGGCATGTGGCGACAAGGCCACTGTAAGTGTATTCGATCACAAAATCTCCACTTCAGCCTCCTCCTCTTCCTCTTCCCTTGGCAACTGGCTGACACCCAGTGAATCCTTACACGTAAACGCGCTCCAGCTCATCTGAGGCTACCCCACCCTTCTCCATGCCATGATTGACATCCATGGTCCTCTCCTTGCCGATCCCCTTCCCTAGCCAGAGTCCAACTCCTGGCATTTCTGAAATCGAGCCATTTCTGGAGTCTATAACAGCTAGGCATCTGCAGCTGGCATTATGAGTGACGACTTGGCAAATGCATCGAAGGTGATATTAAGGAAGGTAGGGGAGTGGGAGAGTATCGAGAAGGACCAGTAACAGTCAGCAAAGAGTGCATGCATGAGCATAAGCAACTCACCTTTCTTGGCACCAAGTTCACCATCCACGATCTTGACTCGAAACCTATGACAATGAGAAATGATATGTTAAAATAAACGAAACCCATACCCTCCCCTGACAAAAAATCGGCCAAGACCCGCCATCTGTATCGCCCAATGGTTCATTCTCTTCTTCCTCCTGCTCATGCCATTCTTCATGTCTCCAGCTGTACTCTCAACCCCTCGAGCCCCATCCACAATCTTGACCCCAGCAACAGCCTCTGCATCTACATTTACATCCATCATTGGATTTCGACGCACTATGCAAGGGGAGTTTGAAGGAGACCGGATTGTAATTGGAAAACCTGTAAGATGGTGTTAGCAACACGGGTGAGTGATTGGCAGGCAGAAGCAGAGGCAGAGTGCAGCAGGACGGGTGCATAAGAAGGAAAGAGAGCAATATTGGTGTCGTGATAGCTTTGGGGTAGGGCCTCATGTTAGGGCAGGTCATTATGTCACATGATCCCATCATAGATCTAAGTACTAGTACAACTACTACTACTATTAGTAGCGAACTTACTATAATAGTATGCAAACCTCAGGTCATGTGTAATTACAGCCTGCTCTAACATGAGGCCCTGTAATAAAAGGCACGATGAATGCATCGTTCGAATCTTTCCTCTCTGTCCCCTCCGTCACTTAGATACGTGAAGCTAAGCCATAGTTAGAATACCCGTAGAGTTGACCTACAATTAGTATAATATGAATTCGGAAAATTGTGCTCAAAACCCCAATGGCACATTGAAGGACGCTAGCGAAATACAGTGGTTCAACGACCCTGATGATGAAATACCAATCTTGCAGCCTAGGAAGTCAAAAAGTAAAAACATGAAGGCGAAGGTGAAAGGATCCATTTATATGAGTATCTTAATAGCTGAATGATATTCTTTCAGCTGACTACAACGAAAAAAGCTAAGATAGAGGTGAGCTCCTACTGAACGCAACAACGAACACTACTTAATATGCCATTCAAGTCATTCTTGGATTTGGAAGCTGCAGTAGGATCCGGCTCTGAGGATGATGATGATGATGATGATGGCTCTATTGGTACGTACAGTGGTGTTTAAATGTTTACATATATTCTGTCTTATATCTCTTGGTGCAGACAATTTCATTGAAGACATCACCAATGATGAAGATACTAACATTCTAATGGCACAGTTGTCATTAACACACACTGTTGAAGCCAACTACGACTTCTTTAACCACTTGGTAACCAAATATGTCAAAAGGAACGAGTGATTGGATGGTTATTCAGGAGTCGATCCCATTCTTATGATTAATAAGCATAATATCCCTCGTAGAGATCGAGGACCTGGGAACTGGCCACTTTTCAACATTCTGGTTAAGGTTAGTAGTATATTGTACAATCCTTCCAATAAATAAAAATTCTGAACCCTTTTCTATAGGACAGAAAAGAGGAAATCATAGTGGAAATGCTCACAACCCACACAGGTCCAGCTCACATTCACAGTGCATTCACTTCAAATATTGTCCCAGGTCATGTATATGTCGAGGGTTGTAGCCTAGAGGCAGTTCAGAAGTGTGCTGCTATCTACAGCGACGCCTATGATCATCATATTAAACTGGCTCCGACTACGTGCTGGGATTCCTGCACTCAAGTAGGATCAATATATATACCCACTCAGTACTCTTGGGTGCGACTTAAAGGGTCATACCACTATGATCTCGCATTTATAACTGATGATTGTGACCGCTCCCTTCAAGTTAACATGGTTCACATACCTAGAACCATATACATAAAGTCCTCTAAATGAAAGTGGACTGCAGAGTCATCAAAAGCAATGAATCCTCTGCCATGCAAACTATTCGACGCTGATTGTGCCTGAAAGACAAGCTTGGATGACTTTACCATTGACTATGAGGATGTCAAAAAAAAAATTGTCAAAGGTTATATCTTCCAAGCCGCACACTATACCCCCAATGGATTCATTGTACGAAAATTACTTGACACTGATGATTACTATCAGGTTGAAGCCATACCGACAATTGAAGAGCTCAGAGCATTCGATAAATGTGAACAGGTTCCTGCATGGGTCATGGCACAATCAAGGTGTACTTCATTATCGGAAAGTATTAAGATTGGTGACCAAGTGAAGGTTTCACTTCAAGGAGGAGATAACTATCTGGCATTCATAGAGGATATCAAAGGAGAAAAGGCATCACTTGTTCTTGTCAATTCTCCCTCACATACATTTTCACAGCCATTGATCCTTCTTCAGAAATTCTTCAAGATTGGCAATGGTGTTAGGGTTATATCTGGAGTGCATAAAGGATCTGTTGGGATGGTGACCAATGTGGCACTTGGTGGAAAGATTGGTGATGAAGTTATTACCATCACTGTATTTCCATTGCGTAAGGTTAAAATCAATCCATCCTTGTAAAGTGATATATTAGCTAACAAGTTATGTAGGGAGAACATTGGGAAGTTCGTTGTCAGGCATGATTTTTGATTATATATAATGCATGCAAATGCACTGTATACCACAATTAAAGAAATTGCACAGTCATGTCACATGACTGAATAGCTCACACAATCACATGATACAACACACTAATAATCAAATATACCCAATACTATACATGAACAAATCAATACCTTACATGAACAAACAACTCTAAATCACCATTAAACATAATACACATATCAATAAATAATCACTTGCACAAACAATGCACAAACAAAGGATTCACCCATTGCTTGAAGACAATGAGAAAACTATTTATATACAATTCCATTGTTTTCACTCCTATTGTTCATCACAAATGAACTACATTGTACTATTCATCCATTATCTGAAGACAATGAGAAAACTATTTATATACAACTCCATTGTTATCAATTCTATTGTTCATAATAAATGAACTACATTGTACTCTTTACCCATTGTTCAGAGACAATGTGAAACTATTTATATATGACTCCATTGTTTTCACTGCCATTGTTTACACAATGGCAGATAGGTATCTATTGTTCACTACTCCATTGTTATATAAATGGACTCCTATTGTTCTTGTCCAGAACAATGCAACTCTTTATTTAGAACAATGCAATTCATTACACATTGTTCTAACATAAGCTATTGTTCTCTGCTGACTAACCCTCAAATACCATTGTCCTGTACAGCCTCAGATCTAAAATCTACACTTGCACACTACTCATTTTGGAGAACAATGTAGGATGGTAGAGTGGGAATTGGATTACTAAGCAGGTTGGGAAAAGGTATATAAGGAGGGCAGTTTGGCAGTAGATAGATAGCTACCCACCCCCAGTAGTCTCACCCAATTGTCATTAGTCATTAGTTATTAGTACAGTTTTATCAGCACAGCCAGTACAGTCAGTATCAGTAACAGTCACAGAAATCGAAGCAGTCACAGTCACAGTCACAGATAAAGTATCAGTCACAGTCACAGTATCAGTCAGAGTAACAGTAACAGAATAAGAAGCAGATCATAGGTCAAGTTCTAAGCAAGTTGAACATTGATCTATTCAATATACACATTATAAATAGCATTAGGTCTATAGTGTGTACTATACCCCTTTCATTATACTTGACATTATATACAGCCTTTGCTGTACATTATCCTTCATACCAAGTTTCATACAATTCATACAGCTTTTGCTGTACAAGATCACCTATTAAATTTCCAAGAATATCCTCGCTAAATATTTCCTGATACTCAGGTGTTGTAACACGAACAAAGTCGATTCCTGTTAGCACCTTAGATTAACTTAATCTTAAACAACATCGTTCATCAAACATAGATTTCTGCAGAGAAGTGCAAAGAAGCAAAACCTTTCAGTGGCAAGGCGATACTACCATATTGGCAAGTCACACCAAGTCCTATGGCTCCGAAGCATACAAGATGTGAATGGATCCTTACTGGGATCATTATGGAAAATATATTAGGATAAGAGCTGGTGCACTCAAGGATGTTAGCACGAGCAATATAGCCCAAATTGAAATTTCGGCTCAGTTGATGGTTTCCGGGAGCCTGGTGCATTGTTGTTCAAGGTAATAAATACCTTAGGTGTTCGGCAGGAAGTGACTTTATTCGTACCTAGCACCTGGGGGTTGAGGGATACTGATCATATGTATTCCTGCAAACTCCTATAATATGGGATGTACAGTAAAGACTGTAAATGGGTGATGAACTGTGGGGCTTTGCTAGGTTTGCTTAGAACTTGGCCCGTGACTGGTGTGGTACAGCGAAGGCTGTAAATAAGAGATGAACTGTGGGAGTTTCTAGAGTATATGGCTAAAGCTGTATATGGTAACAACAACTGCTAGAAACACTAGGAAAGCTTGTATGTACAGCGAAGGCTGTATATAAAGATTGGTGCTGTGGTAGAGGTCGAAATGAAGTTGAGGGCCTTGGTTGTTTCTGACTGTAGCTTGGTGGCTGCAGCACTTAAACTAATATATGCTGTTACTGAATAGATATGATAAAAGTGACGTTGAGATTCAATACATTGAGTTGAGCTGCGTTATGTTGAGTTGAGTTGAGTTACTTTGATATTACTGTGAATTTATTTATATGGTGAGTTGAGCTGCATTGTTTACATTACTAATAGAACTGAAGAAAAAGCACAATAGATTCTGTATTTAATGTGTAAGAATAACTACTGGGGATGAACAGGTGAGTAAGATCCTAGCTAGTGGTGGGCTATTTAGTAATGGATAAAACTCTGGTGAGTAGAATCCTAGCTGTCAAGCTGTGGTAAAATGGATAAAACTCTGGTGAGTAAAATCCTAGCTGTCAAGCTGTGGTAAAATGGATAAAACTACTGTCTAAGGCTCAATTCCTCTCTCCTTTTATGCTCTTTTCCTCCTACTGCTGACTAATCCTATCCAAAACCAATCCTGCATTGTCCTTCAAATTTGGTAATGGTGGATCCATTGTCTTGAGGTGGAGGCTGCACAGAACAATGGTGTTCAAGGAGATGAGTCAGGTCGTGAACAATGGTGACAGAAATAGTATTACATTGTTCTGGTGATGAACAATGGAATTCTATTTATAGATCCCAGCAAACAATGGGCATGAAGACAATGGGTGAATAGGAGGACATTGTTCTGCACAATGGGTGAATAGGAGGACATTGTTCTGCACAATGGGTGCAAAAGAACAATGGAGTCCTATTATTAGAAACAATGGCATAACCTTGGTAAGCAAATGCATGGGCATTGTTCTGAACAATGGGTGTGAGGAACAATGGGGTTCTATTATTAGAAACAATGGCATGTCCTTGGTAATCGAATACATAGGCACATAGGCATTGTTCTTGAACAATGGGTGTGAAGAACAATGGGGTTCTATTATTAGAAACAATGGCATGTCCTTGGTAATCGAATGCATAGGCATTGTTCTTGAACAATGGGTGTGAAGAACAATGGTGTCCTATTTTTAACAGTATCGATTATTGGTCACCAAGAAGTGGGGTATTGGCTTGTATTTCCATATGCTTGTTTCTAGAGAAGCAGTGCCTCATGAGAATTATTTGGTAGTGTATTCAGAAAGATCCAGATGATGTGGATTCTGGACATCAGGCCATATAGCCATATGTGCAGTAATTTACACTCCCCCAAGAGGTCTGTACGGATCCGTGCGGATCCGTACAGACCCGTACAGACCTGTATAGATACCTTACAGAATTTATATAGTGGCTATTTTTATTATTATAGGTGATAATTCTGTGCATGTTCCATACATATTCTGCATGGATTCTGTGTAGATTTATGCAGAATCTGTAAGATCTGTTTAATACCTTAATTTTCCTGTTTAAAATCTCAATGAACACTACAAAAACTGTTAATTCATAATCATTTCTACCTATACTTGGCTAAAATGTGAAGCTATGTATGTATTTTTTTAAAGAACAATATCATCAGCTGGAAAACTATCATTATCATCATCATCTACTACATCACCTTGCACTTCAATATCAGTAACTTCCTGTCTCTTTCTTTTTTCCTGCCTTTGTATAACATGTTTGCTATGATAAAATAACATGGCATGCAGAAACCAATCAAAGTTATGTGGTGCCATTTTTTTAAAAATGGATTCAAAGCCACCAAGCCAAGCATTGAGCTGTTCACATGCCTATTATTAAGAAGTAGTTATTAAAACATTTTATATCATTATTATATATGCTTTTACCTGTGTATTAAAAGCTCTTTTCAAATATGGATGGATTCCTTACAGATTTTGTGAAGAATTCTTCATTTATGGAACTTTACCAGCTTCAAATGTCAATTTATTTTACCACATCTTCTGATACCTTTTCTGGTGCATCACTACCACATTTTACCACACCTCAAACCCTTTTCTAAACAAACCAAACAATATTAGCTGAAGCATAACTGTACTGTATGTGCTACCAGATGTGATTACAAATACATGAGTTTAGTTATTTAGAGAACAATATCTTCTGCTGGAAAGTCATCATTCTCTGCCACATCTTCTTCCACTTCCATTCCATTAGCTTCTTGTCTTCTTCTTCTTGCTTGCCTATCTATAACATTCTTACTGTGATAAAACAACATGGTATGTAAAAACCAATCAAAATTGCTTGGAGTCATTTTTTTTAAAGTAGATTCAAAACCACCAAGCCAAGCATTGAGCTGTTCACATGCCTATAACAAGTAGTAGTTTTAAAAATATTTTGAAACAATTATAATATGTATCTTACCTGTGTATTAAAAGCTCTTTTCAAATATGGATTTCCATTATTGTCAACATCAGTTACAACCAGATTTGGAGCAGATCCATCTAGTGGGGCTGGATTGCAGAATATTCTGCAGAGGAAGTCTTTAACTCTGTGATTTGTATAATGATAGCTATCTACACTAAATCTTGTAGTTTTTTTCCAGGTTTCCCATTGCTCTCTTCTTGCTTCATTAAGAAGATATCTTAGTACCAGACATGCCTTATCAATGCATACATAATCTGGCCTGGACTCTTCAGTAGGAAATACTTCCTCCAAAAATTTCATAATATTGGATGGTGATTCTGCTCCCTCAAATTTTGTCCAGGCAATAACAACACCACAAGGTGCACATATTGTTTCCACACAGTAGAATTTACCTGGAGTAAAGTAATTCTTTACTTTATAATACGCCTAGCGTACTTCTACCTACTATAAAAACATTATTTCTATATTCTACGCGCTACTTACAAACGGTACAATATATCTGGGTTGTAATTAGTAGCTAAGGTAGAGGTCCCGGACCGTTAGCTAGCGCGGGAACGATCCGCGCTAATAAGGGACATTACTAGCCTAAGTAGGAAAGCGTCTAAGAATAGAAACATCGAGGTCAGAGTTTATTCTCGACATCGGTGAGAGATAATTACCAGTAAGGCCGGAGATCGAGCTAAGCGCGCGTCTATTCTAATAATAGATTATCGAAGCAATGTTATCGCGTCATAGGAAAAGGCATGAGGACCAGACCCACAGCAAGTGCCGCTATCTAACCACGCTGTACCAGCGCTGTGTATCAGCACGTCATAGGCGCCTGGCTAGGTCTGAGACCCGGCATTCTCGGCAGGCTGATTCAGCGTTTCCCATTTCCACGCGTCAAAGCGCGCGGCATCATACTTTCGTATGGAGCGCCTCACCTGCAAACAGATTCTATTGTACTTTGTTATCTTCCCATATGGACGCGTTCTTGGCGTTCATATGCATGTCAAACCGTGATTTACTCTGGTCCATCCCAGACTCTCATAGCTAGTCTACAATGTCTACTTTACAGCTTAGCTAATGCGCAATTACTGCTTTTGTATTAACTGTATAGTTCCTCTAGCCGTAGTTTTGTAGGATATTTAATAGGTAGAGTTAAGTAGGATGAGGGCAGTCTCCTGTGCCCCGAGAAATACCATCTAGCGTCGTGCTTTAGTATTTGTGTGAGCTTTGAGATTCTAAGTGCAACGCGAAGTGAGAAGTCATAAGCCCATGCTAAGTCCGAGATTAAGGAACGCGCATCAAAACGCGCATCAAAGCGTTCGCTAAGCCATTTCCCTTCGTGAACGTCGGTCTTTGACACCTCCCCATTTACTTTACTTCGCCCGGAAGCATTTTGCATCCGAGTCTTACCCACCGAGCACCTTCTTAGTGAGCGTACGTGGTGTGAGTGAAATTACATATATTTTAATTTATACTACGTTGCGCTAAACTAGGTACTTTATCTGGAGCCCACCGCGAGGGGTAAACCGGATACAAGCGCTAACGTTGCGGAGTAGTGTGAATTGAATAAGTAATAACGCGCTCGCCATTCCGCCGAAATCTAAGAAGAGCGGCAAAAGTGTGGTAGAGGCTGAACCCAAACCTAGCAAAGCTGTAGCGCATCACAGAGCAGCAGATCAACAAGCGAGTTCAGGGTCCAGTAGCGCTCAGAATCAGAAAACTGATCGCGAAACGCGAGCAGAACGTAGAGCACAGCAAGCATTAGAGAAAGAGCTAGCGAGAGATAGATCGAGAGCAGAGCAGAGCAAAGCAGTGAAAAGAGAGAGCACAGAGCTAGAGCCAGAGTTTAGACCATTCCCAGAGCTAGAGCTTAGTGCAGAGCAGAGACGATCAGAGACAGCGCTATCATCCCCAGAGAGACCATTGTTCCCGTTTGTGTCAAGGCCATCAGTAAGCGAGCCTCGTGAGACAAGACTTCTTGAGACACCGTCTGATTCATCAACGGACCCAGATATTGGATCATTGTTGTTTCCCGGAGCTTTTGGAGAACCTGATTACGAGTACGCTAGCGAACCTAGTGGAGCAGTAGCAGACCTTTCGGCATCCTTCAGGCAATTCACCTTCGGAAGTCCTAGACATAGTACTGCGCATACACGCCCGTCATCACCAGACATTGATCCGAGTCCCCCATCATCAGTAACACCGAGTACCCGTTCTCCATCACCTAAACCGTCAGAAAGCATGGCACCTGAACTGGATCCATACGGCAAAAATGCGCCAAAATGGAACGGTCAAGGCAGTGAAGTAGCGTTCTGGCTAGACTCTCTAGAAGGACTTTTTACGCATCATAAAATAACTGATGATAAGACGAAAGTGGACTTCGCGGTAAATACAATCACAAATTCACCGAGAAGGAAACAAGTCAAAAGCTTCCCAGAGAGGAAAGGAGAAGATAGAACGTGGGATAAGTTTAAGAAGCGGATGTTACGGGAATACGATCCAGAGAATGAGATGGGTTCGCGAGAGAAGCTAAAGAGGCTGATGGATGAGCAGCGTGAGAATCGGGGAATTAGAGTAACGCAGAAGACAGTGTGGAAAGAGTTCCGTCGCAATTTCAAAGCAGAAGCAGAAGAGATTGCACAACATATATCAAACGCTGAGCAAGTGTGGTTCGTTATGCGGTCGTTGCATAAAGATCTGAGGGAAATGGTGAGGCATCGGCTAGATATGGCCAATTCGCTAAAGACACCTACTCCAGGGACAGAGATCGACCCTGAAGACCCTTACGAACTCGACGAGGTTTTATCTGTGTGTGACGATATAATTCATAATAGAGGACTATCGTTTGAGACGGACAGTGAAGATGAGGAGGAGTATGTGGAGAAGCGCGAGCATAAGAAATCGAGAGGATTTAGCAGAGGCAAGTCTGTAGAGTTGCCAATAGCTGTGAAAAAGAAGAGCCCGATGACTCTAAATTTACGCAGTTGTTGAAAAGTACTGAGAGCAGAATGGCATCTATAGAAAGGGAGGTACAGAGTTTCCAACAGGTGATTCAGGAAGTAAAGGCGTTAATGCAGGCATCTGTGAGCCGTCCGGCTCAACCCAATCCTAACCCAGCATGGACTTCGTACCAATTTCGAAGTAATCAGGTGCCACCAGCCGCAACGTCTAATTTTGGACAGAGGCCGGCGGGAAATTGGAGCGGGGGCAATCAAGGTAGCCAGCCTTTCTTCCGGGGATGTTTCTATTGTGGGGGGACCTGTAGTTTTGCTTCGTGCCCTGTCAAAGCTAAAGATCTCGAAGGAGGAGTGATTAGAGAAGAGCGTGGATCAATCGTGTTGAACGGATCGAATGAAATATTGCCGAGAGGGTCTCATCCCTATAAAGAATTAGTAGATAAGATGTTGAAGAGAAAAGAATCAGAAATTCCTAGCGTAAATTTGTACGAGCAACCCGCATGGAGCAAATGAGGTACATGCAGCAGCAAATACAAGAATTGCAGTTCTCTACAATGCAGAGAGAAAATGACGCGCGGCAGGAATATGGGGAGGGACCGAGCCAGTACGTACAAACGCGAACTGGTAAAGATACCAATCCGGGTTTCTGAGAGGTTCGAGGAAGGAAGTACAGCGGCCCGAACCAATCATTCTTGAAAAGCCTGAGGTCACGCGTGCTCCGGAGGACAGTGCAAGAATAAAGGCAGTCAGATTCGAGGAGAGAGAGAGCGAGAAGAAGGAGAGCTCGCGGATACAGAATCAGATAGTGAGGAGGAAGAAAATATACTAAAAAGAACGAAAATAAATAAAACCCAGAAAAAAGAAGAAAAAGTTAAAACCAATAAAAAAGTGTCTGAGTTAGAGAACGATAATTTATTAGGGCCGGAGCTACCCTTTAGATTTATAAAGCCCATAAAACCAAGTCCAGGTCACTTGCCGATACCGGCGAACGAGCTACCAAAAAGGCAACCTGCCTACAGACAGAGAGCGGAAGTAGAGGCAGAGCGCGAAGCCCAAGGACGTAGTTGATAAGATTTTAGACGCGCCTATAACGTTGACGCCGAAAGATATTTTAGGATTATCGCCGGCAGTCAGGAACGAGTTACAAGCGAAGCTCATTACGAAACGTATGCCGCTAGCTAAGAATAGCGCGTATGATAAATATAAGTTAGCTAATGAGAGGCCTGCAGCTAGGATCGAAGAAGTTACGGACGACGAGGCTCCAGGCAAACCAAGTTTTCAATGGATCTATGTTGAAGATAAGGAGCTTCCAAACCCGTCGATTAGTAAGAGTGAAAAAGGATGGGTAGTGTCAGACCCGATCACGCAGTACCTGCACACTTTTTCTCTGGAAGAAAGAGCGCGTCGTGTATTTGTTGCAAGGGATACGGAAGCGCTAAGGGCGATCTCAGGGAAGATAAACGGCACATTGGTGGAAGATGCACTTTTAGATAGTGGTTCGCAAATAGTTACTATGAGCAGAACATTAGCTGAGAAATGCGGACTCCAATGGGACCCAGACGCGTGCTTAACTATGCAAAGCGCGAATGGGGGTTTAGAACAAACCTGTGGATTAGCTAGGGACGTACCCTTAAGTTTGGGTGAGCTAACCCTGTATTTACAAGTTCATATTTTGCCGTCACCACCATACCAAATGTTATTGGGGCGACCTTTTGATGTACTTACGGCTAGTCACGTAGTTACTTCTACAGATGGGAGAACTATGATAACGTTGACGTCCCCAGAAACGGGAGCGCACACGGTCATTCCCACGCACGCTAGAGGTAAACGCCAGACAGTAGTTCAAGAGGAGTCGCATTTTCGGGATTCGATGAGCTGATGAAAAATCAGGGAGAGTTCGCAGTAGTGGTGTCAGAAGATGGATTTGGAAAGTTAAAAGTAGATAGTATGTATATGCCAGAAAATACCAAAAATTTCCAGGGAGACGAGTTAACCTACGCATACTTGCAGGCTCAAGTACAGCACGGTGAAATTAAGGAAGAGAAAGCTTCGCAGTTGTTAAATATACATTTAAATCAACGACTAGGCGAAGGAAAGGAAGGAGATGGGTGGGTAGTAAATTTCCATGACATAGTCAAGAAATCCGTGCCCACCAAGAAGAAGTCGGTACGACATGTATTCGCAGGAAAGAAATATAAACCTGTTGCGAAGAAAGTCAAACCAGTATTAGCGGAACTCCCTAAGGAGTTTTATATCAAGCGTGAGATCATAGGAGATCCCTTAGCTACGTTACCTAAATTACCAACTAAGCCGCCAGAATATGAGCCAGGCATTAGATATACTCAAGATCGGAAAGAATATATCGATAAGGCACATACGGAGGAATTTATGTTACCAGAGGAGCGTAAGCTAATGCATTGGATGCTTAAAGAACACGAAATGGCTTTTGCTTGGGAGGAATCAGAAAAGGGTCGGTTTAAGGAGGAGTATTTTCCCCCCGTGAAAATACCAACTGTACCTCATGTACCATGGGTAGAAAAACCGATACCTATTCCACCAGCTATACATGACGAGGTCTGTGCCATCATAAAAGCTAAGCTAGACGGCGGTATATACGAACAATCAAACTCTTCGTATAGATCTAAGTGGTTTTGCGTAATTAAGAAAGATGGTAAAAGTCTTCGTCTAGTACATAGTCTGGAACCCCTAAACAAAGTTACTATAGCGCACTCAGGATTGCCGCCAGCAACTGAGGAGTTAGCTAACCATTTCGCTGGGCGTGCCTGTGGGGGAATCTTAGATCTGTACGTAGGATATGATGAAAGGTTATTGGATGAGGAATCGCGGGATCTTACAACGTTCCAAACACCGTTTGGAGCTTTAAGATTAGTTACCTTACCTATGGGATGGACGAATTCAGTAGCCATTTTCCATGATGATGTCACTTATATCTTGAGAGACGAAATCCCTGAGTTCACTAAGCCATTTATTGACGATGTGCCTATGAGGGGAGGAAAAACAAGGTATGAGAGACCAGATGGAACCTATGAGATGATTCCTGAGAATCCGGGAATCAGACGCTTTATTTGGGAATATTTCCAAGGCGTAAATAGAGTTCTACAGCGTATGGGATATGTGGGAGGAACTTTCTCCGGAAAGAAGTCGATTGTATGTGCGGATGAGTTCACAGTGGTAGGACATAGATGTTCTTACCTAGGACGTAAGCCGACTAAGCATACGATTGATTCCGTTATGAATTGGGGACCCTGTAGAAATACAACGGAGGTTAGAGGTTTCTTAGGTACCGCCGTACAAGCGCGTTTAAATATTCCTAAGTTCATTGAGTTAGCCGCGCCTCTTTATGAATTATTAAAGAAGAACGTAGAATTCAAATGGGAAGATTTAGAACAGAAGTCTATGGACGATCATAAACAAGCTGTGTGGAACTATCTACCAATTCGGACTCCGGATTATAAGAGTAGTCAACCGTTAGTGCTAGCCGTGGATACATCTTACATAGCCGCGGGTTGGTTGATCTATCAAAGGGACGAAGTAGATCCTTCCAAGATCTGGTACGTTCGCTTTGGATCAAAGACTTTAACTAGACGTCAAAGTCGCTATTCACAACAAACGAGAATTGTTAGGGTTACGCATGGTTCTGGAAGAAGAACAGTACCTATTGCGAGGATGTCGTAATTTAGTTGTTGAAACTGATGCGAAATATTTGCATGGGATGTTGAATAATCCAGGGGAATGCCAAACGCCACTACAAATAGATGGGTAGATTATATTCGTACAAATTTCTTCTTTACGCTAGTACATAAAGCTGGGAAGACATTTGGGCCGGATGGTCTATCTAGGCGAAGGTATGTACCGGGGGATCGAACAGACTGGGTCTTTACGGATGAATCTGAGGACGATGAAAAGCCGATACAATATATGAAAGCCAGAGACGGTGATCCTGACCCATTGAAGCTTGAAGAATTTTACGATGAGATCGACGATAGAACAGGATTTCTGTATGATATCGCCGAGGACATTGATTCGTTTAAGGATGAGCTAAATATGGCTAAGGAAGAATATCGTAAAGAACAGGAAATCAGACAACAGATAATAAATTCTGATAAATGTGCTCCGGCTCAGCGAACATATCTGCAGCAATTCGTACAAGTCCCAGTAGTACCTGACCCAACCCTGAAAGATGACCCTGAATTAAGGGCGTCGTATTCAGAAGATCACCGTAAGGAACAAGCGCGATTTATGGATCAACGCATAGAAAGCATGCGCGAACTCTTAGCAAATCCCAAGTCTGAAAGTAGTGAGTGGACTAAGGAGGACAAACGAAACTATGAGTTAGCTAGCAGGTTTTTATTGCGTAATGGTAAGTTGTATTACAAGGATGAGGAAGGACAACATAAGTTGTTTGTAGAAAAGGAAGAGCGCATGTATATGATGAAGGCGGCACATGATACTTTAGGACATCGCGGGGTATTTGCGACCACGGAACTATTAACACATAGATTTTGGTGGCCACAGGTCTCTAACGATGTACAATGGTACATAGCTACCTGTCATATTTGTCAGAAACGACAGAAACAATTGTTTGAGACAATGCCAGTCCTTACAGAAACCCCGTCGATCTTTCAAATATTACATACCGATGTATTAAACATGTCTACAAACAAATCTAATCAGTGTAAATATATTGTTCACGGTCGCTGTGCTTTGTCATCATGGGCAGAAGCTAAAGCAATCAGGAACGAAAATGCGCGCGCTATTGGAGAATGGCTGTTTGAAGACATCATATGTAGATGGGGGTGTATTCAGAAAATTGTAACGGATAACGGAACCGCATTCTTACGAGCAGTTAAGTGGTTAAGGGAAAAATACAACATAACTGGAATATCCATATCCCCTTATAACTCGAGAGCGAACGGAACTATCGAACGACCCCATTGGGATCTGCGACAGATGCTTGTAAAAAGTTCAGAACCAGATTTATCTAAATGGTACTGGTTTTTGCCGCATGTTCTGTGGGCCGATCGTATGACCGCTAGGAAACGATTTGGTTGTTCTCCGTATTTTATAATTACTGGACAACACCCGGTGTTACCTTTGGATTTGCAAGAAGCTACTTGGTTTATACCAGCGCCGGATGGACTTATGTCTACAAGCGATTTAATTGGTCTACTGAGCGAGGGCTTTAGCTAAACATGCGCAACATGTCGAAGATATGAGGAATAGGGTAACTAAGGAAAAGATAAGGCGATTAGCTAAGATGGAACAAGATGTGCAACACAAAGTCAAGGAATGGATCTTTAGTCCAGGAGATCTTGTGCTTGTACGAAGTCCAAAAATAGGGAAGCTTTCGAATTTGAAGAATCAAGTCAGGTACAACGGACCTTATGTTGTGGTATCACGTTCAAAAGGGGTAGTTATATTCTCTGTGAAATGAATGGGCGATATTACAAAATAAGGTAGCTAGATTACGAGTAATACCATATCTAGCTAGGAAAAGAATAGAGTTCTCAGAGGAAGTACAAAAGTTAATTGGGTTGACACCCGAACTTTTGGAAACCATGTTATCTGAAGAAGAAGACGAAACACCGTCTAAAATTCAGGAGGACTTACATTTCCGAAAAATCCGTCTGAAAGCGCATGAAAGCGAATCTTCTAGCGAAATGGGACCGGATATATTTGATGAGGTTATACCAAACTCGGAAGACTCAGATTAACAAAGGAAAGAGCGCGGCATAATCACAAATATCATATAAAAAGTTCGAGGGGGATGCTACATGTGCGGGGATCGTGCTACAAGCCTATTCTACCGTTACCATACAGTGTCCTCGCCCATAACAGTCCCTATTCGCGTCTAAGTCCCTTAGCTAGTCACAGGTACAACTTAATCTATAAATAAATCAATAGAAGTTACTAGTGATTTATAAATAGATAACGGGAGTCAAAGCTTACCAGAGGAACCACGAGCGTCAGAGTACCGAAGGTATCTCTCGATATCCGCGTTGGTGTCAATGAAGGTCTTGTAAAGCTGCTGAATGCTTTGAGCCGTGCACATCAGAGTCTCGGCCCGGTGCATCCCCATCAAATGGGAAGGCACGGGCACCTGATCAATCCTATTTAGGCTCAGCAGGTGGTCCATCACGGACTGAGCAAAAGTAAGACACTCGGAGGGGGTACCTAAGGACAGTAAAGTGGTTAGAAATGGATATGCTAAGTAAAAGACGGATACGTACGAGGAAGAGGAAGCACCAAGCGAGGGCACTTGCGAGAACCCTCATCTTTGTCAGTTTTGGGATGCTTCCCTTTACGAAGGCGCTCAGCTTGACGATAAGCGGGACTATTGCGATCAAGATTGGGGATCGCGTCGAAAGATAATTTCACCGCCTCCGGGCGAGTAGAAGACTGGAGTTATTAAATTAAATTTTCATTTGATAAGAAACTTTAAAAATAACTCACAGATGCTTTGGCCTCGTCGTCAACCTCCATTGCATTGAAGCGCTTAGTTAAGTTACGAACACGAGGGTTAGTATGCTTCTGTCGCGTAGAAAGTCGAGCTACGATACCTCAGCGTCAACGACAGAGGAAGTTGGAGAAGTCGTACTGGTCACGTGCGTACCCTTATCATCATCCACATCGGCAACAACGTCGGAACCCTTGCTGGAAATCTAATGAGATCTTGGTTAATAAAATACAAAAAGTGTTAGCTAGGATAACTTACGGACGACGAGAGGTAACAGGTGTCGCAGGTGGCGCAGTTGGAGCAGGAATGATGTCGGGAATGAGAATGGCGGCAATAGCCTCAGCAGCACGGACCCTTGGCTCAATTACAGCCCAAGCCTGCTCAAGGAGAGCAAAGAGGCCCGCCGGCTTCGCCAATTTGTACCTGTTCTCGAGAAAAATATAGAGCGAACGGGTCTTTCTCACGACCTCCTCAACGACGGAGTGTTCGAGCATTGCAGGAAAACCTCGGCATATTCTAACATCATTTCCTAGAAAAGAGGTACGATTAGCTAGCAACCGGTACAATAGTAAAGTGAACACTTACGAGCGTAGCGGCCTCCTTGCGTAACTCAGTACGAAGTTGGACGCTAGACATCGTGTCGCTGGGCTTGCCAGTGCCCCGTCTTCGTGCGTAAACCACGAGCGGCGTCAAGAAATGCGGCTTCAGATGGGAAATTGTCGGCCATTATGGTGACGAAAAAGTAGAGTGGAAAAGTGGGAAGTAAGCAGGAAAATAGGAGAGAACGGTAACAGGAATGCTGAAGACCAGCGAGGAAACTGCAGGGTTTTTATACCATCCAACAGCGAGCTATACGCGAAAGAAGACATAAGCTAATTACTAAAATTGAGATCAGTGTCTAGACAAAACGTGTATCGCACTGTTCATGACTTCTGATAGCTAGCACATTGCCCAGCAAGTACGCCGAGGATGGCTTTTATTGTTGGAGGGGGGGAGAGAGTAGGCTCACGGAGCTGAAATTTTGAAATCGCATGAACAGTACGCTAGGTGCAACGAGTTTAGAAAGATAGTGATGAAGTCAATCACGACACGTGCATAATCTACGCGGATGTATATGGAAAGTCCACTATAACTCCGAGATGAGATCTTTAATTTCGGCATCACTCGGCGGGATAAGACGCATCACGCATCAAAAAGTGCGCATCAATATGACTTCAAGCACTCAGAAGCTCGTTGAGCAACAGCTAGTTCATGAAATAGCAGTTCGCAAATTCTTGAGAAACACTTATGACTTAAAAATCACACAAGTAAGACCAAGAAACAGCAATTTTATTTTATGAAACCCAAAATAAGGGCAAGTACAAGCATGCGAATGTTCAGAATGTCCATAAAAACTACACAGCAACTAAACTACATCCTCCTTATCTAAATCAACCTTGTGCTCAGTATTTCCCTCACGCGTAGCCCTAATAGAAGAGGATCCGGAAGGACCAGGAGCATCGCTGGGATGGTCCTCAAGGGACAAAGGGTACAACTGGCGGTTAGTGAAGAGTCCACCCAATTCGCTAAGGTTGCGAGCACGCAGGGAACGAGAAAAGTCCCGGATCGCAACGGTTTCTTTAGCATCGGGGAAGTTGGCAATCTCTTCAGTGGAAGTGGCGCGCAAGTTGAAGGTGTGAAGGGCGAAAGCGCGTTCCAAGGCGGCCTCAAGAGAAAGGAAATCTCTACGGTTCGGGACCCAAGGATCGAGAGCAGTAGCTAGCTCCCTAAGATTGTCGAGGTTGTCAGGAGTGAAGTTAGGGGAAATACCATGAACTGCATGCAAGTGGTTGAAGGAATGAAGGAAGGCAATGTCCTCCAACCGATGAACCACAGCAATGCAGTTCTGAGCATACTCGATTTGTTCTAACTCAGCAGCCAACGAAACACGATAAGCGCACGTACGACTAAGGTCGAGGGCATGGCACGCATGGTTTAGACCTGCAACCAGAAAAGGAGTTAGTGAATAAAATAATATAGAAAATAAAATAAAAAAGAAGGAAAAAGAAATATGTACCAAGGATAGAGGAATCGCCAACGCAATGAGCAATAGACAAGGCGAACTCGGCATTGGGAGGAGGAACCGAAAAGGTACAATGAGAGGTAGAAACGGAAGCACAAGCACCGCATTTGAGTCCGAACCCGCGAAAAACACATTCTCGGCCTTGAGAAATGCAGTTAGTACATGCATGAGCACCAAAGTGCTGGAGCAGTTCCAGGAGGTTGCCCTTCAAGAGTTCGGCATTGATTGGCTCATTCGTGACCAGCTGAGGCATCTCTTCAGGGGTTCGCTTGGCCGTCTTCGTACCAGTAGCTTTAGAACTGGATGACCCCTTGGAAGCTTTGGAAGATTTATGGGCCTTTGCCTTAGCTGGGTCCATGGCAGCGACTTGAGAAGAGCGAGTGTACCGGGAAGTCGAAACCGGAGTAGACATGGTGGAGCGGTCACGGAGATGATAACCAGAGGCCGAAGCAGGCTCTGGTTCGCTAGCAGCCACAGAAGGAGTGGGAGCTGGAATAAAATGAGTCAGAAAATAAATATAAAATATAAAAAGGAAGAAAACTTACGCTCAGAATGGGGGGTAAATTTGCTCACAGGAATAACAACCTCCACACTGCTAACTTTGCTGCGTTTAGAAGCAGGGGCAAAGGTAGTAGTAGGTCGAGGGACGACCTTTCGTTTACTAGACATTGATAACAAATCAAGTCTAGGAGGAATGTAATCATCTAAAAATAAGAGAGAGGCGTTAGAAAAATAAAAAAAAATAAAAAAAAGACATTGAGCAAACTTACCATCGAGCTCATCTTCTTCAACAGTGGCAGGGGAAGGGGACGCTGTCATCGCATCCAGAGTAGAGAACGGAGGGGTAGAGTCTTCAGGCAGGGCCATAGGGAAGTCGGTATCGAGTTCCGGGGAAAGCGCTTGATCAACGGACATAGCGGGGGTTAGCGAATGGCGGGAGGTTTCAGCTTCAGCTTCGGCCTGGGCCATAGCATCGGTGGCAGTTCGTCTAGCAGCGTCAGCTTCTTCAGCCCGCTTTTCTTCCTCAGCGCGCCTCGCAGTTTCTTCCGCCTCAGCAACCTTACGAGCCTCAGCCTCCTCAGCTTTAACCCTGCGCGCTTCCTCTTCAGCACGTCGCGCTTTCACCTCGGCAATTGCCTCCGTCAAGGCACGCGCTGCCGCTTCGTTAGCTGCTTCGTTAGCCGCCTTCGCAGCGATTTCTTTGCATAGCGCCATGTCTTCGGGGGAGATCTCAATGGTAGACATAATCGAAAAAGCAGAGTAGTAATAAAAGCAGTAAGGGAAAGGCGGTGGGTTGAGGGAGGCATAGGGATACTAGCATGATTAAATAGCGGGCATCGGCGATAGGTCGAGTCGCCATTTAAGCTCAAGTTTTTCCAGATAAGATAACATAAGGCGGGGACTTCACATTAGGTTTTAGGGCGTGCGAACGGCGATCGTACACAAAGGACGGTGACTGAGGACAGTCATTTATTGGTTGGGGGAGATAATACGCCTAGCGTACTTCTACCTACTATAAAAACATTATTTCTATATTCTACGCGCTACTTACAAACGGTACAATATATCTGGGTTGTAATTAGTAGCTAAGGTAGAGGTCCCGGACCGTTAGCTAGCGCGGGAACGATCCGCGCTAATAAGGGACATTACTAGCCTAAGTAGGAAAGCGTCTAAGAATAGAAACATCGAGGTCAGAGTTTATTCTCGACATCAGTGAGAGATAATTACCAGTAAGGCCGGAGATCGAGCTAAGCGCGCGTCTATTCTAATAATAGATTATCGAAGCAATGTTATCGCGTCATAGGAAAAGGCATGAGGACCAGACCCACAGCAAGTGCCGCTATCTAACCACGCTGTACCAGCGCTGTGTATCAGCACGTCATAGGCGCCTGGCTAGGTCTGAGACCCGGCATTCTCGGCAGGCTGATTCAGCGTTTCCCATTTCCACGCGTCAAAGCGCGCGGCATCATACTTTCGTATGGAGCGCCTCACCTGCAAACAGATTCTATTGTACTTTGTTATCTTCCCATATGGACGCGTTCTTGGCGTTCATATGCATGTCAAACCGTGATTTACTCTGGTCCATCCCAGACTCTCATAGCTAGTCTACAATGTCTACTTTACAGCTTAGCTAATGCGCAATTACTGCTTTTGTATTAACTGTATAGTTCCTCTAGCCGTAGTTTTGTAGGATATTTAATAGGTAGAGTTAAGTAGGATGAGGGCAGTCTCCTGTGCCCCGAGAAATACCATCTAGCGTCGTGCTTTAGTATTTGTGTGAGCTTTGAGATTCTAAGTGCAACGCGAAGTGAGAAGTCATAAGCCCGTGCTAAGTCCGAGATTAAGGAACGCGCATCAAAACGCGCATCAAAGCGTTCGCTAAGCCGTTTCCCTTCGTGAACGTCGGTCTTTGACACCTCCCCATTTACTTTACTTCGCCCGGAAGCATTTTGCATCCGAGTCTTACCCACCGAGCACCTTCTTAGTGAGTGTACGTGGTGTGAGTGAAATTACATATATTTTAATTTATACTACGTTGCGCTAAACTAGGTACTTTATTTATTATTTGGTGACTGTTGTTCATCATGTGGCTGAATATTTCTTGGTCTAACTGTATTCCATGGGAGCTGTTCTCCTGGACGCTGAAGCATTCGTCTTACACCAGCATGATGAGAAGTGTTACGAGTTGATTGAAATCTCTTCCACTCCTCTTGGTGATTATTACATGCCTGAGTACCCTGCTTTTTCATGTTAGTGCACTCTTGAACACGACAACATGCACCATAAAAGGCTTCATGCACTTCACAGAAAACTCCTCCACGTGCATTATGTAACTCACTTGTACATCCTTCAAATGCACAATGTGTTGGACCCATCATGATACCATCTAATACAACCATTTTAACTGGAGCATATTCATTCTCATTTGTTGTTGCATTATTATTTTCTATATCTTCTACTGCTCTTTGTATGTTTACTGAGTTCATATCCTCCTGTGTACTTTCAGATTGTACAAGATCAGGAACTACTCTGTTTTCATCAACTCCTACCACACCAGCAGAGTCAACATCTGATATTGCATTGGACTTGCTTCTATAAGCATGTGTGCACTCAGAACATGTGTGCTTATCTGCAGATCGAATAATTCCTTTATCACCAAGTAAAGAAAATGCTTCACGTGTAAGATTATCAATTGAGAGACCATCTTCTACTTCCAAATTTATGTCTCTTGAAGAGGCCAAAGCTCTAACAGTTTCTTGAATAAATGCCTGCCAAATTTGTCTGCGAGTGATACTCTGTTCATCAGAAAAGCTATTGTTCCAAAATTCTGTATAAGCAGCAGCTGATGCATGAAAACTATAAATTGCATTTACAGCTGCATTTGAAAATGTTCTGTCCACCCACAGTGACTGTCCTATCTTCACATACTTTGCAGAATTAAGGTACACTCTGGTATTTTTTATTTGGAATTGAAACCTTCTCTCTGTCAGCAGAGTATTGTGTTTTGCATCTGTTGCATATTCCGGTAAGTACTTGAACATTTTTTACAGTTTCAGTACCCCGAATTAATGTAACTGAAGGTATATCCCTTGCAGTTGTTGATAAGTGCAATGCTAATGAGGGGCATGTATTTGTTACACATACAGCAGTTACAGGGCAAATAACAAATGAGGGTGAAATCTCTTTATGAGATACTACTTTTAAATTTCCTTTAAATCTTCCAGATGATCCAATTGGATTAAGTTTTAGAGTTTTCATCAAGCTATCTAAGCTCAATGCTAAAACTGTATCCCTTTCATCATTAGGCTCATCTTTAAATAATTTGTTACATCTCTCTCAAGATGAACTTGCAATGCTCTAGATAAAGTGAGCATCCAAGCAGTCATTTGTACATTGTTTTCCTCTGGATACCTAGGATTGAATTGCCTTGCATGAAGACTTAATAAGTCACAATTATGTGTGACTGTAAAAAGTATTGCCAAAGCTGTTGACAGGGAAATTTCAGAACTATAATTGCTACTAATAAATTTGCTGAAAGTTTTAAATGGAATATCAGGGAAGGGCTGCATGTTTGCTGAAACTCCTGGCAACATTATTAAAATAATCCAAATGTGTAAATTTGTAGTTTTATTTCCACATTGTATCCAATTATTAAGTGTCAATATTATGGTGAACATGAGAATAAATTCCATTAGCATGGAACTTAGACTTAGAAAACCATACAGGACACTTTGCTTGTGAAGGAGGAAATGCATAAGGATTTGACATATCAAATATAATACAGAGATTTCAAATTTTATACTACATTAATAAGATTGGAAATGTATACCAAACAGACATTCAAAACTAAATCAACTTACTCTTTAGCTTTCTTCTTATTTGTCTTCTTAACTTCTAAAGTCTTTCCTTTACCTTTACTCTTTCCCTTCTCTTTCTCACTCTGTTTTCCTTTCCCCTTCTCCTTTATTTTATCATTCTTCTTCTTTCTCTTCACTGTTTTCTCCTCTTCCTCCTCTTCCTCCTCCTCCTCATCATTCTCATCATTCTCATCATCCTCATCATCCTCACAATCCTCCTCATCCTCATCCTCCTCATCTTTATTATACTTCTCTCTTTTCTCCATTTTATATTTTCCCTTTGCCTTAGCATTCTTTCTTACTGCTTTATCTGGATCAAGTGTCCCTCCATTCTCATAAAATGTTTTAAGATCCTCAAATGTATATCTCTGTGTCTTTTCATATCCCCATGCCTTCAAGTCTGATGGGGCATCACTCTCTCCTTTCATCCACTCCAACAAAAGAGGATAATTAGAGAGCTTAGTGAAAAGCTTGGTATGATTGGACTGAAAATATGAATAGGAAAGAAAAATATCTATAATTTCTTTTTTCTTAAGGTGTTTTCCTTCCCATTCATTGTCCTTTATCATTGTGTTATATTTATCCAAATACTTAAGAGTAACCATGTACTTCTGGTATTGACCTCTTACTCCATCCTCATAAGTGCGATTAAGATCATCAGAATGAATGCCAAGTCTGGCAGTAATTGTCTGAGACTCTACATTTGCTTCTGTTACAATAGATGGCACCATAGACACAGATCTGCTTTGGATAGAAAGTGATACAGATCGAGATGGAGCTGTAGCTGACATTGAGTCATGCCTAGCTGAAACACGAAATGAAGACTAATTATATTTATGAGTTCAAGATTGTATAAATGCAGATAAAATACACTTACACATAAAACATGCAAAATATATTGTTCTTTCTGAATCCATGTAAACTCTTCATTGTCCTCAATAGCACAATCATAGCTACCTAAAAGACGCCAACTTGGACTATCATTATCAACAATAAAGAACCACTGTTCAGATTCAGCAATAGGGCTATATTTCTTAGCCAACCCTTTCAGAATGGGTTGCATAGAATTTACTGAAACAGAAACCTTGATAAATGTCATTGACTTCATGTTTGATACTTGGAGATATGTTGGATCAGCATTTGAAATATATAAGTATACAGTTCCCTTTATATGTTCTAGATAGGTTGGCTGCTCCTCAATGTTCTCAAAGTCAGCATTATTATATACATTTCCTTGAGCACGATGACGCATAAATCCACCTTAGTAGCATGTTAAAATTTATTATTCTCCTTATAACAGAAAAAAAAACTTACCAGTAACACGAGAGGATCCCTGTAAATTATAGACCTCATTTCTTGGTGGTGATGCCATGTGGGTATCACCTATATAATTTCCTTTGCTCTGCTGAATCTCACTACTCATATGTACATCATTATTCTCATTGCTTTGGATGCAAGTAGTACCCTCAGTGCTCTTATTGAAAATAACTCCTTTCCTTGGTGGAGATGTCATATGAACATCTATTTCAGAATGGGGGTTCTCTCCTCTCTGATCATGAGTGTTCTCACTGGTCTGTACTTCAGCAGTATCTGTATCCCCACTATTCTTGTCAAGAGTATGCTCTTCACTTTGTTTCTGACCATTCTCATTGTCCTGATTGTGATCAATATTTCTGCTATTGTTGCAAATACTCTCAAGGTCCTGACTTTTGCTATTATCTGTGCCCTCTGCATGAGCATTATCTCCAATATTTTGGTTGCCAGTGTCCTGTTCACTTTGTTCACCAGCATCACTTTCACCAGCATTACTTTCATCAGCATTACTTTCACCAGCATTACTTTCATCAGCATTACTTTCATCAGCATTACTTTTACTGGCATTGTTTTCACC
Organism: Cyathus striatus; assembly: GCA_025738555.1. Lineage (NCBI taxonomy): Eukaryota > Fungi > Basidiomycota > Agaricomycetes > Agaricales > Nidulariaceae > Cyathus > Cyathus striatus. The sequence goes on along the minus strand of JAOVFP010000010.1, from coordinate 3,317,824 downwards.
AGTGTCACTTTCATTAGTATCTTCTTTATTAGAGTTACTATTGCTGTCCTCATCCTCAGTACTCTCAATATAGTGTGGCTCAGGGCGCCGAATACGACCACTTGTGGTACCTGAAGGCTTAGGAGCTGGAACTAAGCTTATGACAGCATCACGGATGCGCTTAGGGGGTGCAACAGAAGTGCCATCCTCGATAATGTTCTGTTCAGCACTAGTCAATGTCACTGGTGAAGTAGCTTTCAAGTCTTCTGCAATGCGCTGCATTGCTGTTTTACTAATAAATAAAAATTGAGTTAAAAATTTCTTCATAAGTAAGTTATTACACACCGTCCTTTTCCCTTTTTCCCCCTCTTCTTTGTAGTATCAGTCTCTTCTCCAAGTCCTTCATCCACCTTATTTGCCTTTTTACCCTTTTTTTTTATCTGGTTGCATAGTAGGATCTGTTGAAGAAATAGCACGCTTGCGAGGCTTTGCTGGGGCTGGTGGGTTATTAGCACTATCACTAGTGGATTTGTTGCGAGTGGATCTGCGAGGTGGCATATTGTGTAGTAGAGAGGATTGGTAAGTGCCAATGTGTGTAGATCTGTAGTGATGTGTAGCGATGTGTAACGAAAATGGTGGTTGAGAGGAGAAAAGTGCATGTGGCATGCGGAGATCTAAATACATGTGTCGTTCACACTGTATTATTAATCCTGTGTCTGTGACCTTACAGCTCATTTATAAATAAGTATGACAGATTAGCGCGCGATCACAAATTTATCAGGTGCCAGTTGAGTTATTCATAGGACATGATATCGAGCATGCTGTAGTGTAGCATAAGCAATCACAAGGTCATTGAGCTCAGAATTCAATTGAATGTGAGATCGCTTAGGTGTGGCAATCTATTGATACATGAGATTGTATGCGATAACGAACATACTGTAATGTAAGACAAGCGATTACATGGTTCAACGTGAGATTGTTTTACTGTGGCAGCATATTCATAGGATGTAGATTGCTACTCTATCATTCTGAATGTACTTAATGCATCGGAATGAATGTTATAAATGTTTATATTATTTTAGTATTTACGGTGTACATGACTACTACATGAATATCTACTCTAGCATATACTAATATTGGAAACGGCAGACAGGGGGAGTAAAAGGGGTGACGACGCATGTGCGGGTGGATGTATGCGTTGAGGGTGATAGTGGGGTATGCAGGTGGCAGGTGCGCGTCGAGTGGGTGTTGAAGGGGGCGTAGCGATGGGGGAGGGGGTTGAAGGGGGTGACGATGGGGGAGGCGTTGAAGGGGGTGAAAATGGGGTACGCGCATGGAAGCGCGCATTGAGGGATGATGGTGGTGGTACACAGGTAGCGGGCGCACATCGAGGGGGGCGTTGAGGGTGGGGATACGGGTGGCAAGCGCATATCGAGGGCGGGTGTCCCCTCCCCTCGCCCCTTCCCCTTCCGTCGCTCTCCCCTCCCTCCGCTGTCCCTTGCCTCCCCTCGCTCTCTCCACTTCCTTCGCTATCCCTCCTTCCGTCACTCCCCCTCCTCTCCCCTTCCCTCGTTATCCCCTCCCTCCGCTGTCCCTTCCCTTCCCTCCCCTCCCTTCCTCCGCTGTCCCTCCCCTCCCCTCCCCCCCTCCCCTTCCCCCGCTATCTCTCCCTTCCGTCGCTCTCCCCTCTCCTCCCCTTCCCCCGCTATCCCCTTCCCCCGTTATCCCTCTCCTTCCCTCGCTCTTCCCCCTCTCCTTCCCTCGCTCTTCCCTCCTCCCCTTCCCCTCGCTCTCCCTCCCCCTCCCCCTTCCCCCGCTATCCTTCCCGTTCCTCGCTCTCCCTCCCCTCCCCCAAGACGAGGAGGCAGAGGAAAGGATGATCTTCCTCGTCGCCGCTGCGAGACAAGGAAGTAGGGGAGGGGGGGAACAGCACGCTCGTCATTTGCGAGACGAGGTGTAGAGGAGGAGGAGGGGATGCACGCTCGTCGTTTGCGAGACGAGGTGCAGGCTCTTCCTCGTCGCTTGCGAGACGAGGAGATACGAATGAGGGGGAGGGGGACGAGGAACGGCACCCTCGTCACTTGCGAGACGAGGTGCGGGTGTTCGTCCTCGTCATTTGCGAGACGAGGACATGAGAGGTAGGAGGGGAAACGGCACCCTCGTCGTTTGCGAGACGAGGTGCGCAGGTTCGTCCTCGTCATTTGTGAGACGATGGCGCGAGATGGGGGAGGAGAAATGGCACCCTCGTCATTTGCGAGACGAGGGCACGAGAGGGGGGGAGGGGAAATGGCACCATCGTCGTTTGCGAGACGAGGTGCGAGAAGGGAGGAGGAACGCACGCTCGTCACTTGCGAGACGAGGTGCGAGGATTCGTCCTCGTCATTTGCAAGACGAGGACACGAGAGGGGGGGGAGGGGAAACGGCACGCTCCTTGCCAGCGGCTTAGTTGGCTTCTTCACGTTCACGCGTGGAGGAGAACGGTCGAAGGTTGTCGAAGGAGACGAGGAGTGGTGGGAGCGAAGGCGGCGGCGGGAGCGAAGATGGTGGGAGCGAAGATGGTGGTGGGAACGAAGGTGGTGGTGGGAGCGAAGGTGACGGCGGGGAGCGAAGGTGGTGGAAGCGAAGACGGTGGTGAGAGCGAAGGTGGTGGGAGCGAGACGAGACGGCGCTGACCAAGCGCTGACAGCGCTGAGCAGTGAGCGCTAGTGACGCGTCACCCGGGTATGCGCCGGTTAACGACAGCCGGACAAGCGTCATGTTATGGGCGGTTATGCGACGATGAGAAACATATGTTGGCTTAGATGGTTTAGCGCGCGATATATTTGATTACAAATCATTGAGCACAGTGAGGGTTCAAACCACACACGGCGCATTTTATTTTCATGTAAATAATTAATATAAATAATTAATAAGTTCTGTAAGGATCCGTACGGATTCCAATAAAGTCTTCATTACGGAATTCTGCGTATTCCGTACGGAATTTAAAATTCCGTACAGAATCCGTACAGAATCCGTACGGAATTTCGCATTCAATATAGTGATAGCCCAGCCATTTTCAAAAAGTACAGATTCTGCGGAATCCGCACGGATCCGTACAGAACACCTGGCTAAGCGTAAAGAGCTCCATATGTGTGTGTTTATGACTAATCAAGTTTCACCCATGACAGTGTGTACTGATGAAGAATGTGTATATTCCAGGGTAACCACAGTGTATATGATAAGGCTTCAATGACTAACGACGCTGCAGATATAGCCCTAAGTCGCTTAACGACCTCACTGAAATTCCTGTGCATATCTCTAATATTTCACTGAGCATTTGTTTAACACCCCCGTTGGGAGAACGATTCTTGAATTGGATCCCTAACACCTGCTTGGAATCCTGGCTCGAGAACACCCTCTGTGAGTGCTTTTATACTCACTACTGAAGTGCTTGCTTATGCACCATTATAATAAGCTTACTTCAACCTCAAATACCATGCTAGCAGAATCAATGAGCTTCATTCATAGAAGTTAGTTACTCGCCCCAAATGTATCGCTGTATCTAACATCTTCATAGTTCCGGATAACTTACCATCTTCCTGCCCCTTGCAAGCTTCCACTCCTCTCCCAGCTTCAATGACAACAGCTGTCATTGGCGAAGGCACTTCCAGATGGAGAACTGTATTTGATGGTACATATCATTATTTTCGTCATAAAAAAATGATCACTTGATTAATCAATGCCTATGAAGATCACTGGGTGAAACATTTGATCGATTCAGATGGCACTGCCTTGAAACAAAAAAATCTAGCAGTTATCATTATGGGCACAATACCAACTGAGATGAGCATTGGATTTGAAAATGAACACTTTGAAAATGAAAGAGGTCTCTTCAAACAGCTACTGAGGGACAAGAAATGTTTCCTAGTCCAGCTTATTTACAAGGATGACTGCATTGAAATACCAGCAGAGTTTGTGTGGACGGTACCTCCCGATAGGGCTGTCCAACATGTAATTATCATCAACCTGGATAACTTCCAGGAGAAGAAGAATGATTATTGTGTATGGATATTGAAAGGAGAAGTAACCACCATCATTCCATATAGGGGGGCGCATCGAGAGAGAAAGCAGTTGGATGTTCCAACTCTGGATCTAGCCCTTGTTTCTTAGGACACATCCTGCTTGTGTACTATATGATCTTGCTGCACATGTAATCCCAAATCATATCCAATTGTTAATACACTCCCATCCACAAAGAGAAGTCACAGGTGTAATTGAGCCTTCAATTTTATTAGCAGTAAACTATACCGAATGGTGACTGATCCACCTGGAAAGAAGTGCGAACAATCGCAACAAATGGGGCACTACAGCAGACTTAGACTATGCTAAACCTACTTATGTGATTCATGTATATGGAATTTCAGATACATGTTTTGATCACAAACCTAATTAATAATTGTATAATAGCAGGAAGTTTACGGGAGGGGAGGGGATTGCTGGGCCATAGATTCACTCGTAGCACTTAGGAGATTAGAAAATTGGAAGATCAGGTAGATATTGCATGATGCTTTGATTTTGATTTATGGAGATAGACATAATGACATAATGTCCAAAGTTTGAGCATGTACACTGAGACCCCTATCATTTACCTCGGATTTCTAGCCTTCAGATGCTTCCAGTGTGATGCCGCTCATGCATTTAGGCATAAAATTGCACATTTTTATCATTTTCAGCATTAAAGCTGAACACATTGAGGAAGCCCATATAATAAATAAAGATCCATGGACTGCTATTTAATAGCAAGCACTCAATGAATTGACTTAATATTCATAGTCATATACCATCTACAAATATACTTATACAGTATAAGTGCTCCAATGTCCAACCTACCACTAACCTGGAAATAAAGGAAAGAGAATATAATCATTAAAATGGACCGCTTTAGCATCAGTCACATGACTTGTACAGGTGTTTGTTATGTTCTGAGACCGATATAATTGTTTATTTGGCAACAGGAATGATATTAAACAATTAGTCAGACATGATATAATGGAATATTAATAAGGAAATCTATGCATTACTCGGAGTACAAAACTCTACAGAATGTAAATATTGGTCTTGAGTAATACATACCTCTAATGAATGAAATATATTCTAAAGAACAAGTGTAATATACTGTATCAATGGTAAATTGCAGTAATGGAATAATCAGCATATATTCTGAGGGCATACAGAGGTCAAATCTCCATGAAAATGGATGATCTTGGGCTCGTTCCGAAGCTAGAAAGAAACACATGTTAATCGACCATGATTAGCAATGCAACGGACGGGATTCCGGCCGATATAAGGCTGATAAACCAATCAGATATGTAAATGATGCTTATCTACCAGAAATAGCATTGATAAGGACATCTAAGGTCCTGAAACATAGGAGATTGGTTATGAATGATTAATGCGCAGTGCTTCACAGCCTGGACCTGGGTAATAATATTACCAATAGTAATGAGGATCTGACTAATAGATGAGAGTAGTGTTTCCATATGTTTTCACTGTACATATTTAGTATTTATGATCTGAGAACTTGCTTTGTAATATGTTTTTCAATTCTGTATATAACTAGGTACATTAGAGGGTGGCAAAGGAAGCAGCTTAGCGCCTTTCTTGCCCAGTACATAGGTATAGGGTAGTGGTTTTGGTCTAGGTGTTTCAAAGGAATTTAAAGTGATTTTATTGGAATTGTGTGTTTACTACAAAGTACAAAGGACTGAGATTCCAGTGAGGGTCTAGTATTTGGGATTTTGAGTAAAGCGAAATCAAGGAAAGCAAAGGGTTGCTTTCAACCAGTTCGAAGGATTTAAGTTAGCACAAAGGTGTTAATTAAAGTCTTGCAATTTCGGAGTAGTACAAAGAGAGCTCTTTACGCTCCCCCCCCCCTTTCACGTGAATTTCACATGAATTTCACATGAATGGGTGAATTTCATGTGAACTTCATGTGAATTTCAGGTGAACTTTTTGCATTATTTTTGTTGAATTTCAGTGAGAACACTGCTAATAATTTCATGTGAATTTTGCATGAATTTCACCAGAACTTCACTAAGTGACATGAATTTCATGTGAAGATGAAGTGAAAATTCACATGAATTTTTCACCTGATATTCATGCCACTCAGTGAAGTTCATGTGAAGCTTATACAAGAGTAGAGAGTAATACTGCATGTTGAGTGTGACACCCAGGGCTGAGTGTGACACCAAGGGCTAAGTGTGACACTGAGGGCTGAGTGTGACACCCAGGGCTAAGTGTGACACTGAGGGCTGAGTGTGACACCTAGAGCTAAGTATGACACTCAGGGCTGAGTGTGACACCTAGGGCTAAGTATGACACTCAGGGCTAAGTGTAACACCGAAGGCTGAGTGTGACACTGAGGGCTGAGAGTGACACCCAGGGCTGAGTGTGACACCTAGAGCTGAGTGTGACACCTAGGGCTGAGTGCAGTCATCAAACTTGTCACACATGTGTGAAAGTGTGACATATTGGAAAATGTTGGAAAAAGCGTGACATGTGTGACATGCGTGGGAAAAATGTGACATATTTGGAAAAGTGTCACATACCATAATCATCACATTTGCCACACTTTCCGACTTTTCCCACGCTTGTCACGCACGTCACACCTTTTCCCACGTTTGTCACACATGTCACGCTTTTTTCCCCAACATTTTCCAATATGTCACATTTTTTCCCACGCATGTCACACATGTCACGCTTTTTCCAACATTTTCCAATATGTCACACTTTCACACATGTGTGACAAGTTTGATGACTGCACTCAGCCCTAGGTGTCACTCTCAGCCCTCAGTGTCACACTCAGCCCTTGGTGTCACACTTAGTCCTGAGTGTCATACTTAGCCCTAGGTGTCACACTCAGCCCTCAGTGTCACACTTAGCCCTCGGTGTCACACTCAGCCCTTGGTGTCACACTTAGCCCTTGGTGTCACACTCAGCTCTAGGTGTCACACTCAGCTCTAGGTGTCACACTCAGCTCTGGGTGTCACACTTAGCCCTGGGTATCACACTCAGTAGTGTAATGACCTCCAATTTTTAATATGAATTTCACTGTATTTTCACCTAAATTTAACCTAAAATACATGAAAGTTCATGAACCTATGCTTTTTGGAAAATATTTAAAATCACATGAAGTTCATGTAATTTCATGTGAATTTCATGTGAATTTATATTAAATAGGTGATTTTCATGTGATTTTCACGTGAATTTCATGTGAATATGTGAATTTTAGGTGAATTTCATGTGAATTCATGGTGAAGGGGGGGGGGAGTGTAAAGTACTGTACAAAGAGTACTACTTCTTTTTCTTACAATAAATCATTATTGTTTCAGTTCATTTGGGATTGAAAGCGAACTTAAAGATACCTTAACATAAAGAGGAGCACTACCTTACCCGTCACTCGCATTTTCGGAGTTTTGTACAAGTTAGAAGTGATCTTGCTGTGGAAATATAGCAGAATTTACATCTAGAATACAAGTACCTGTTTCACCGGTACTCTGCTGACATGTTTTTGAGGTACATCTCCGTGAAAGCATCGATGGGCCATGATGAAGGGTACTCAGACAGTATTGGGTAAATGGATTGAACCTAAATAAAGAATTGTAAGTGTTAATATCTTAGTCGATAAGATCAAACTTATAAGACCTCCTGGTGAAACAGAGTAACATTATATCTATTCTGCTTAACAAAGGCATTTTTTTTATCAAGGTGTTTCTAAGCTATTAGATGTACATTATCCTAATATAACAATTGAGTTGGTATGATAGAGGTATTAGAGATTACATACTTGGATTTCCTTGTAAAAGTCATCCTGCCAGCCAAGTGTTTTCTTAAGTGACTATCCCCCACCATTAGGCTGTCCTAGAGTGCCTGGAGGGTGGCACAGTTTAGCGCGATCCTTGCTCCCCAATTTAATTACAGCATCTGAGAATATATTGTATTGTGTCCCATAATTATCATGATTTGCATCTTCATGTGGCTCGCTAGCACACCAATAGGTACTCCTGAGCATCATTCTTAATGTTTAAATATTTGGTGAGAATACAGACGTACACTTCTTGAAGATATGTATGATCAGAGTCCACTGTACTATTCTCAAATTGGTCGAAAGAGTTTCTGTTCATTATTTGGTATGCTGGATCTGGGCTTGGTGTCCGTTTGGGACTAAACTCAATGTGATTGGTTAAAGGAGGGTAAAAGAGATGGCTCATCGAGAATCTTGACTAGAAAGTTCACAGTTTGTTGTCATTCAGTGGGGGAGCGAGATATATTGAAGATAAGAACTTCCCACATTTCGGGATCATGCCACAGAAACCCTGATGTAATAAATGATATTGCACAATTGTCTAATCTCTACTTAGAAAGATCTACATCATGGCCCACCTTGCATTGCTTATCCACAATTGTGGCAAACTCGGCAGATGCATCTATAAGCTTCTCAGTCAGCTCTAGAGCGAGCTCATTCACAGCTGCCGCTTGGCATAGTTCTTCGTTCATGTAAAACACCACAAGAAAGCATAGACCCAAACCCAGCAGAATATTAGGAGTCGGTCTCAGGACAGCAAATACTTCATTGATGTGCTTTCAGAAGCTGTGTTCCTGGACAGTATGATTAGCACTTCATTTTACTGAAATACAAAAATGCCTTGCCTTTGGACTTTTCCACACCACAACTGTTGGTCTGATATCGCACTCACTAAATAGTGATGTCCACACTTAGGAGAACAGTACTGTGGATGGTGTTACTACATATCTCGCAATAGTAAATCATAAGTCACAAACTGTAATTGTTTGTACTGCAGTTGTGGCTTAATGATGATTATTAAGCATTAAATATACACAATATTGATACTTACAAAATATGTCATGAGCTAAAGTGGACACAACCTTTTTAGTTTGCAGGTCCCATAGATAGACAGCTCCTGTGTCGCTACCAGTAATAACGAAACAATCTGATGTTGTGAAAGCCATCTGAACAACGAAGTTCCTTTGAATCGTGAACTTGAGCTTTCCAGACCAAATAGGCCTGTTGGTAATGTCGTAAATATCGATACCATCAAACAGGTTCCATATAAGAAGTTGTCTTGAGCTCTCTGACCATGTCATATTTCCTCTAAATATTGGAATAGTGTCAATGAATCATCTACATGAGTTATCAAGAAGTGTACTTACATACGCCTCTCTAGTTTATGCCACCATGCTAACCATTTGGGTCTCACAATGTCCCAAGACACTCTGTATGAGAGCTGGAGTTTAATAAACATATGAGATCTTATAAGTGAAAGACTGACATTTCCTTCGTATCCAGGTATCCCACCATCACCAACTGGCCATTGTTGAAAAAAATAATTGAGCATGGTAAGCCTCTTCTACTGCACTGAACTATAGCGCTAGAGCTGGTCTGGTTATTCATAGAGTTGTGATTTCCAAATGATTCACGACCATCATAGGCCAATAGGCGGAATTTTACTAATAAAAGCACCACTTAACTGTGGTTTAATTCATTTTAACTTCTCAAATCTTACCATTTGCGTCATCTACAGCTACAGAAAGCAAATATGATCTATCTCTCCCTACAATGGCCAATTGTGTATCCACTGTAGCTATATCCTCGACAGGAGTGTCAAGTACTGGAATGGAACTGCAAAATTCAAATGTGCCCTAAATCATAAGTCATAAGACAGGAGACAGGGAATTGAAACATATATATGATGTGTAAGACATACCTGCTTATCACTTCTTTTCCATAGTTTCAAGGTTCCATCTGCCCCTCCAGACACAATATAACTCGCTCTAGAATGGCGAGAGTCTTCCATCCAATGTATGCTCGCAATTTGCCCCTGTCTAGAGCTGATTCACTGAAGTCTTTTTCCAGTGGAGACCTCCCAGATCATTATGTAGCCATCGTCAGCTAAGAGTAAGATATAAGTGTAACTCTGAGATAGTGATAGGCTGGGCTTCACCTCCACTGGCAAGAATTTCACCATCCAGAGAGAACTGCAGGCAGTTAACTGCCCTAAAGTGTCCATTACAAACGAATGCATGGTGATATTGAGATGGGTCATCCTCAATCGTAGTTTCTGCCATGGTTATTACAAGGTATACAAAGGCCAGAGATGAGTGGGGAACCCATCTTGTATATCTTCCATCAACTTCAAGGCAGCTTGCACTATGCCAGTGCCACATGCTTGGCTCAAAACAAGCGAAAATGATATGTCTCAATAAAGCCATGCCGATTAAGATCTGCAATCTACTTGCTAAGACAGCAGGCTCAGATGTTTTTTAATTGAAACAAACAATGTTCCAAATGCAATTAAACGACATTCTAATGTTTGCACAACTGGTCATGATTGAACGCTTTGATCCAGCCATTAACTATGTCAGATATGATCTACAAGACTGCTGAATCATTAACAATTCAACAACCCACCAGAAGTGCAATCATAGAATACCAACAGGCTTTCATCACTCTAAGTGACAGACACAAGGACCATTGGAATGGGAAGGCTTTTGACTGATGCATATGCTGGCTTTCACAAATATTTGGAATCAAGAAAATATAGTACAGGGTGCTATTACATTCGAAAGTAGTATTTTATACTTCCACATAGATCTTGAGCAGGAATTCAATCATCAAGTCATTCCCATTAGCATGCTCAAACAGCGGTCCACAGCTAATTAAAAACCTGTGCAAGGAATTTATATCAGGAACACAATAAATGGGATATACACAGTGCATACTCTTTTACAGAATATTCAGCAAGGAACTGGTCCTTTCCACCAAATAAGTTGATGTAAGTTTGGCGGATGCCCATCTTGACAACAAGGATGTCTCCAAAGAATTCAACATTTCCATGGAGGTGCATTGTGGGCGTGCTCCTTGCAAATACAGTCGATGAGTATTGAAACACAATTCTGAACCTGAACGTGGATAGTTGGTGCCTTATTATCACGAAAGTATTGTGTATCGGCACAGAATAATACCCCTTTAAAATGGTTTCAATAGCAGGTACATAGGTCTTCTCATTGGGTACTCTTGTGAACTTGACCTTAATAGGTGTTGAGTAGTGGGGGTTTTCGATTGTGATATGGAGGCAGCAGAAGTTCTTATAAATACGAAGTTAGATTTTGCAGCAATAATTTATAATAACAACTAACTTTTATATCAACCTGAACCATACTCGTTGAGGTAATGGGATGAAGGGAAAGGGTGAAGACTTGAAGAAGTGGGTGAAAAGGAGGTGTTTCCCCCACCTAATCAGTACTTTCCACTCACCCACCTATACACATGTACTCCATGTGTAGTACACATTTCCATGTGAACTACATGTGTACTTCACAAAAATACACTTAATTGTAAAATTTCCACATGCACTTCACCTAATTCCACATGAAGTACATGTGAATTCCACTTCTCAAAAAACTTGATTCAGAAGGTGAATTTAGCTATGAAGAAAGTGAACTACACATGGAATTGTACATGTGGAATCCATGTGTACTTCACTCAAAATATTTAAAAATAATGTTATAATTCAAACTATTTAAATACAACTATTATTATTTAATGGTCACGTGATGTCACACCCCACCCTCTGCCCTACCTGCTCATCGTTTCCCTGCCCTGCCCGCTCGTCATCGCCAATGTTCTCCCCCCTCGCTAATATCGTCTCCCTTCCTAACATGCTACATGCGCTCGTCGTCGTCCTGCCGTTTCCACCCTCCATGCGTGTCGTTCCTCACCTTCCCTGCTGTCCACATGCTTGTCACTCCTCGCCTTCCTTGCCCTCTACACACGTCATCCCCCACCCTCTATACATGTTGTTCCCCACCTTCCCCACCCTCCACGTGTGCTGTTCCCCGCCTTTCCTACCCTCCACGCGTATCGTTCCCCGCCTTCGTCGCCCTCTACGTGTGTCGTCCCCCGCCTTTCCCGCCCTCCATGCACGTCGTTCCCCGCCTCCCTCACCTTCCACGTGCATTGCTCCCCACCTTTCCTGCCCTCCATGCTTGTTGTTCCCCGTCGTTGTTGCCCTCCATGTGTGTTGTTCCCTACCCTTGCTGCCCTCTACGTATATCGCTTCCCTGCTGTCCCCGCCCTTCATGCTCGTCTCTGTTCTGTCCCTCCTTCCTTATGTGCTTGTCATTGTTCTGCCCCTCCACCCCTCCACCCCTCCTACCCTGCGCGCATGGCCCTTGTGCCTTTTAGTGTTGTCTTGCTTGTTTACCCTCTTGCTAGAGAAGAGAAGTCGAGGGGAGTGGGAGAATGGGAGAGGGAGAAAGGGAGAGTGAGCGAGTGGGAGAGGAAGGGAGAGGAAGGGAGAGGAAGGGAGAGTGGGAGATGGGAGAGTGAAGGCGGAGAAAGAAATGATGAGTTGGCAATGCATTAGTAATATGTCACATGACATATGTGTGTGGAAATGTACTGTAGGTCATTATATAGCCTTTGTGTCGACATGAATGTATGGTCCGATGGCTTAGCTGTAAATGTGTTGCTTTTGATGTGATTACTAATCAAAGCTATGGTCAATGGTTCAACTCCCCGTCATGCCATTATATTAAAATATTTCTTTTTATTAAAGTAGTAACAGGCGAGTGTATTACAAGTAACTACAATGTGTAGTATACAAGTGTACCTAGTTCACATGTATTCCTTGTGGACTTCACTTCACAATTCCATGTGGAATTTCTGTATTTCACCTGTACATGTGTACTTCATGTGTACGAAAATCGCAAATTTGAGTGGAAATTTGATGATTTTAATACATTTGAGGTGGAGTGTAGTACATATGAAGTACACGTGAAGTACACGTGAAAAGGTGGAATTCATGTGTATTCCACATGTAACAGGGACCGAGCGTAAAGTGCTCCACCTAATAACCTCATCAATGCTAACCGCACCTCATTGCAAGTTGGTCAGTATACCCAAAAAGGTCACTCGAATATCAAAGTTAGTATGTGAATTGATCCACAAGGACAAACTGTTTCCATCTTGTTTTTATGCATATGCTATGTCAACAATCTTAATCAAGATGAATCTGAGATACATTGAAAGAGCTTTACTTTAAAGTGACGACAGGCCAGCTAACCTGGTACCTCAAGTATTACAGGGCATACATGAAAGAAAGGCTTTGGCTAACCCAAACAGAGATCTCCATGACCACCTTAAATCTAGCAAAAGCTTCCATTGAGACATTTGCAATAAGGCTCAGAGATCGATTCTAATGCATAGCTCAAATGATACATGGAATAATTCTGACTCATTTTCGTAGGTAGGGTTCTGTTATGCATGTCGACAGTACATCATATATTTACAATATATCAATTTCTCTATTTTCACCATGTAGCCACTCCAATACAACTTCTCTCAATGTCTTTGACATATGACTTAGGCACCTATTAACATAGCTCGCAAGCTCTACGTATCCATGGTGTATATGAGTAGAAGCCCAATGTCTGAAATCATTTACATAACTCCATGCAGGGTGTATGCTTCTTAACTACGAAATAGCGTGAGTGAGGATACTAAACAGAGAAACGAAAATTGACAGTTGCACTCACCACATTCAGATAAAAATAGAAGGTTACGAAAGTTAAGATGGTTCTGGAAAAGAGGACTTTAAAATGTCATTGCAGTACTTCATCGTTACCAAGGATCTAATGAGGGTCCCGAGGGTGATATTGAATAATTCAATCTGAACAATTAGAAAATACCCACCCGCATATGGTACATTGCTTCCTCAATGTGTTCATGAGCGCTCTGTTATAGTTGGGTAATTTCAGTGCAATATCTTCGACGTTCAGCTCAATGACCTGCCTATTCCAGCTTTCCATAAGTTCACTTCAGTCTTTTTTTCAGCGGTAGTGGCTGCAATGATCTCATGTCCGTCGCATTGAATAACCTAATAATATGTAGCATATTAACGAAGGAAAATAAGGGCACTGTGAATTACTGCTATGGCTTTAACAAATCCATCTGAGCCACCGGAATCAATCAGAAATATTGCAATACATGGCGTACAGTAATGCACTGTTCTCCAAAGTTTGCACCACTGTTCCGGTACGCACATATGAAATGTTGATTGTTCCATTGTACGAACCACAGGCAACATGTCGAGCATTGTTTAGAAAAACAGTTGTGACTGGTTCATTGCAAGATTTGTTTGCTGGGTAATGAAACCTTCTGAGCATAGTTAACTTGCTAACTGAAAAAATAACCATCCCCCCTTTGAGGTTGGAGACCAAAATATGACTACCATCTGGAGACAGTGACGAGTAGCCACTGGTCGCAAAATTAGAAATGGCTTTATGTATAGATAGATAGTAATATAGCACACATATGATGGAAAGTGGGGTTTATTGTCCAGAGCTTTAATGATTCTTTCAGGTCCCAACAGCTAGCAATTCGTAAGTCGTAGTTTAATTATGAATGAAGAAACATACACTATGCCATGGTTAAGATACAAAATGATAAGTTTGGTGTTGTTTTTAATGAAATGAAGAGAGCAACCACAGATGCAATCATCTGAGTCTGATAAATTCTGAGAATGGGATGGTTTGGGGAGGATGTTGGTAGTTGCAAAGTGTTCTTAAATTAATAAGGCAACATCAATATTGAATAGAAAAGAAAGCATACTACTAATGAGTTTACTTGCTATATGAATTTCTGGCCCAACCGCAAGTGCAAGTGTCATTCCCATCATACTGACTTCAATAGCATATCCAGGGGCCTCACAAAGTCCAGTCAATATCTCAGAGCCAGTATTCTGTGTTTGTAAATTACATCACTGCTTAAACTGAGCCAAAAAGTAGCACTTACCTCGAAATCCTTGAAGTAGAAAACACCGTTCTGGCATCCACAGTAAAGTCCACACTGGTGAGAAAGATCCCAAGCAAGGGATATAACAGCAGAATGCATTTGAATCCGGTGAAGGACTTCCCCATCACGAACACCATAGATGACAATTAGGCCATCCTCACTGCCACTAGCAAGGTACTCGCCAGTAGGGGAGAACTTCAAAATGTTAATGGCATCGTTGTTACCCTCCCTGTGGGACCAGGTCTTCACATATGTGGGATCCATCATCGCAGACACGCAATAGTTTATCCACATCCATGTATATACACTAGCTGCTGCAAACCCAATATCAGTGGGCTTTACATCAATTGTATTTGGAAATTCTTATCGCACCTTTGAAGAGCATGCACTACGGTGGAGCAGTAGCCCTCGTGGTACTAAATTACTCTGTATAATAATCATTCAACCTAGGAAAGAAAGGTGAGATACATAGCATTTCAGCATCTGTGATTTGCGAGTGATCGCAACACCCTGCAGAATTAACTACATGTGGATCATTGATACATGTTGCAATACACACAGGGTATCATTCCAAGGCTGCTTTGGCATGGCATGTGGTCCCTATTAAACTTGTAGTGTGGGTGTTGCACTATAATTGGACTATAGCATCAAATTAAATGGAGTTGTTAATAGGTAGAGGCCGCTTTGACATGTAGATTTGGGGAGTGCTATTTGTCAGCAGAAGCATGTGTACACCGGAAGACTGGCATTCAACATTCTTTAATCCTAAATAGGAAAGTGCGACAAGTGCAGACATAGCACCAAGTGATTAAGGGCTAATTCTTCTTCTACCGCAGTAAAAACGGTAGGTTGGATCTGACTGGGACACGTCCATACAGATCAAAAGCATCCTGTCTGTGTGACAAGTGCAAACAACATTGCAGTAACTGATGAATATTTCATTCTCGTCCCAGCATCCCAGAATAAAAATGGTACATATGTTGGAACTAACCAGTACACATTCATACATATCAGAAATTCTGGTAGAATCAAATGCAGACAGTTCAGTGTCATCATGCGTCATTCTACTTGTGCAAAAAACATCCAAAGCAATGCAGGTTTCGTTAGTACATAAGTAGTCCATATACAAATAGTACACTTGATCTGCCAATCAATGTGCTAATAGCTACTTGTATCGTTCTAGCATTTATTCATTCATCACCCTCTTCAAGGGGTTTGTCCTTGATACCTGTATGTTTTTACCGTCTTTGCTGTAACCCATCCTGGGACTCTGTTCACAAGGCTTAAACAATAGTCGGGAAGTGTAGAATGCAGATGTCCAGATCTTATGACTTGCCAACTTCGTGTCTCAGTCATCATTCAACTCTGGATCCCACCATTTCCATATGAGTGCAGATAAATATCACCTGATATCGCCGACTTGTCGCAGTCTGGAAGAGGATATTCAATCCGGGAATTACTAGTGGACTCAAACCACGCCAGTGATTCCTGAATACCACGAATCTTCTGCTCTTTCTGAGATGAGCACTCTATTCCTCATCAATTTGTAGTAAGGAGAAGTGAAGCAGACAAGTCTGTGACTTACTATTACTCTCAGTTCCGGATCTCACTGGTCTTATCACCCGGTAGGGAGTTTGCGACCAATAATTCTTACTGAGACTAGTATCATTGCATTCCGGAAAGATCAAACCCAGACTTTTCTCAGTTTCAAGTTGATTATTGTCTTCGGGTACTGGTGTCAATGGCAAACTTGGGCTTGACGTCGGAATAGTATTCGGAATGTTGATCTATGTATGTATGAGCTTTAGAAATGATTTTAAGCTATGTGATTATTACTCTTAGCTGTTTATCAGGCCTCAAGCCACTCATTAAGCCCATCATGAGCAGAAAGGATTGTCTAAGAATGGGCACATCCTGGTAGAATCAGAAATTGTGAATGTGATGAAATAGTGCTAGACTTATGTCTTTCTCAACAACATGCTTGCATCTATGAGAGACACAAGCATTGTCCTCCAGTTCAAATGAAATGATAGGAACAATCATGGATTTCAAGGAAGGTGGAAGGACATATTAGTGCTTATAAGAATCGAGAGGCTCTATATACAGGACTGAACTAGACCATCATTTAAACACAGTTCCCTTGTCAAAATATAATATCTCATTGAGAAACATGATACAGTGGCATTGAAATTCAGGGGATTTGATGTTATTTCATCTACCCATTTTTATCAGTACAAAACTAGCTATTGGGTGATTATTTCTATATAGTATGATGGTCAGACACAGAATCTCAGTAAGGTGCTGATGAAGAAAGCGAAGCAACCTTTCTTTCTAGTCCGCGCCTCATTGCAAGGGGAACATGCAGCACCAGAAGACCTGCCTCTTGAGATTTGTTCAGATCATTCCATAGATCATTATATACATTGTTTCCTGATATAATTGCTCTGGGATTTCAGTCAGGTGCCTGGACTTTCATGATATAGACTTAGCTGGTAGCATTTGAGACTTATGTCACTATCTGCCAACATCAGCAGATCACATATAAACGACCTTGAATAATCCTACAATGAAGTACAGAGAGACTGTAGTTCAGACATGGAAGACAATCAATCAGCCAAAATTTCGAGTAATATCCAGTCCCATGAGCAGCTTGCAATTGGTGATTCAGGTCTGGGAACAACTACAGCTGAAACTTTGAGTAACATCCAGTCCCATGAGCAACTTGCAATTAGCAACCCAGGTCCAAAAACAACTAACACCGTAGACAATGAGGTATGCATATTGCCCACTTAATACACTATAGATATTTTTATGGGCCCATTTAGTTGAAGACATGCAAACGTTCCAAATGCCTACACAGCGACATCGACCTTCCAGACAAAAATGTAACCGATCACAGTTTGAAGGCAGGCCAATCGGAGTTGTCAGACTTGGGCGAAGGAGGTGCATATGCAGGGAGAGAGGCACCAATTACTTCTTTACAAAAATTCATGGTATACAGTTAATTTCTTCTTACGATGAGGCTTCCATACTAATCGTGTTTAAAATTAGGGAACGATCGTAAGGATGCTTCAAGGAGGATTTAGAAGCAGCATCAAACACAATTCAGCTGAAGCACCAAAGCAAATTGAGGCACCAAAGCAAATTGAGGCACCAAAGCAAATCAAAGCACCAAAGCAAATCAAAGCTTTTGAAAAGGACTTGTCATTTACTTTCTCTGTGGTGAAAGTAAACCCTCCAGTGGAGGGCCTTGTCAATAACAGTGTTACTTCATTGTTCTCATTATCTAGTGGCATCCCTGACTCGACTGAGACAGACACAGGAGGTAGTGATAAGACCATCAGGCAGCATCAGGTTTTTACTCTTTTAATATTTTATCAGATTGCACTAACTGACTTGCGAAAAAGGAGGATAAAGAGGTCATACCTCTTCGACGCTCCAAATGAGTTAAACCAAGGGCATCAAATCTCAAAGAGAAGACTTCAAGGAGAGTTCAAAGAAACAAAGTTGTAAAAGCGACAAAAAGAAAGAAGGGGAAAAGATAAAGCAGAGGAAGATGAGGTGAATTCGGCAGATGAAGGGTCTTTAGTATGGCCTTTCAAGTCCCTTTGTTCCGCACACTAACTAGGCTGTACATTTATATAGGCAACTGATGGGGTTTTTCAAATGGTATTTAGTTAAATAATGCCATATCCAAGTATAGATTATACTCACTCTATGTTAGAACTCTGCACTTCCCACTAGTGCACTTGCTAAATGATTATTTCAACAGCAGGAAAGTGTATCAGAATCCAGTGAACATCCATCATCCAAATACTCCAAGGATCTCTCATCTGAAAATCTCTCATGCTAGCAAAAAACCAGGGACCAAGTCAGACAACAAGTACACCTGGAAATGACCCCACCCCAACCTCCTAGAGGAGTTTCAGGAGACCCAGGTATGCAGCCAGAACCAAATGGAAGTGAGACGCAAGGGAGTGCTAGCAAAGACACTAACGAAGTGGGTAATCATTGTATTCTCCATGAAATTAGACATTTTAATCGTATCGTTTATCACTAGCTTCCAACTTATACTCTGAAAAGTGTAAACCCAGTCAGACAATACGAACAGCAGAGACCAATCCCCTCCAATTTTCCTAGAAGAGATCATATTGTCTCTGATACAGTACTGCATGAGCGACAGCTCCACAATAATCGTCTCAAAGAGGCATTAAGAAAACAAGCTGAACATTATGAAAATGTGTTGAAATCAACAATATAACAAATTGCCTCACCAGGTTAGTCTGAACTCTGGCTTTGACTTTGGTTACATTCTGACTGACAAAATACTTCATAGTGGGTATGACAGGTCATTCACCCAAATTACCTCACAGAGCTCCCTATCCACCTGTGGGCCATATGTCATCAAATCGTTGAAGAGCCATTTGCAAAAAAGGAACCATACCTTTCAAAGATGACCCAAGGAGAAACTTCTTTTTAGTAAATTATCTTCTCTACTTTCTTTTCCTCATTCACAGACTGACATACTTTCAGGAGGCAGTCCGGGTGTATATTAAGTTTCTTTTTGGATTGACAAAGGACCAAAAATACGACTCTGGGCTTATTGCCCGATTTCCACCTCTATCAGAAAGCGAACTTAAGAAGTTTACCGACCATGACTTGATGTTCCCAGAGATAATGGCCCAAAAGTTTCGAATAGATTTTTCAAGGAAGTTGACTATTCCCTTCAATGTTGAAGCCTCTGATATTGCAGTTGACAATTTCATAGATAATGCCAAACACGGGGTTTATAAATATGAGGGAGAGAATTTTCCGGACTCATTCTACTTGCAGTGCAACAGCATCTGCAATACATATCAGATCAATATGCAGAATTACGGTTGGAAGACCCTCAAATAGCTGCATATGAGCGGATGACCAAGTCCACAAGAGCTAGTCATAAAAACCATGTACATACATCGTTTAACTGCACACTAAAGACCTGCAATTAATACTAATTTATTAGCTATATAACGACTGTCTGAACATTGTAGAGTTGGATGACGAAGTAATGAGGCATCACAATCTAATAAAGGCTATTGGCACTGCTGGAATTAGCTCAGACGAGACTGATTCAGGTGTTGAGCCGAAGCAGTTCAAAACTGTGGTTCCCTCCTGGCGTGCAAAGTCATTGGAATTATTGTATCATCGACTAGATAACATTATAAAAACCAATAGCAAACAGAAGATTGGTAATTGTCGAAGAGCACCTGGGAATGTGGGGTAGCATAGGGTTCATACAAATAACAAGAATCCAGATACAATCACACTGCAGGGATTGCCTATCAACTGCTATGACCCAGAGTGGTACAGAAATCTTTGTCTGTCTCAGAAGCATTTATTGGGAGCTAAACTGAATGTTTCATATGCATTTTTCGAAACTGAGGGAGTATGTGGGTCTTAGGGCTAGTGAAATAACACATTATGTGTAGTATAAAATATGATATAACTACACTTACTTACTGTGCTTAGGCTACGTTTCCTAGGAGCAAGTATGCTTCATATTTCACGGTAGTGAAAATGAAGTGCTTAAGTAGAACCAACAAATCATGCAGGTTTTATATTAGATGTGATAACTTGTACATACATGAATAATATCTATCGAATACTATAACTAGGTAAGATGATGTTGTAAGAAGGAAGGAGAGTCAGACAGCGCAGTGATAATTTTATTCCAGGACCTCATGTTAGGGCAGGCAAATAAATCACGTGATATATCTGCCTGCCCTAACATGAGGTCCTGCAGCAAAATCATCATGTCGCCATCAGAACACCTTTCTTTCTCTTTCATTCGCACTGTCACATTCCTCTAATGTAGTCAGTACTGTATTATGATTTATAGCTATAGTAGATACTTATTATTCATGATTGTAACATTAAATAGACAACAAGATGTGTACTAACTGTATTACAATTTCTAGTAGGTTCCGCTTGCATCACCATTTCGTCGACTGTTCCATGATTCACTTGTATTTTGCCTGGCCACTGTTGAAGGCTCTAGCCTCTATCAGTCAAATTGTTGAACCAGATCTCTTGCATACTATTAGTTTACGAGTGCATCGACTGACACATCGCTCAGTGGTACAAATTCAGCTTTTTCAAACGTTGTTTTATAATCGCATCAATGAAACATGTTGCATTGACATTGGGCAAGAAGCCACTCAAGGACCCCAATCTACAGGGAAAGCACCCACAAAGTAGTTCTAATATGTCAGACGAGGATTATTGATCAGCTAGAGAGACATTCAACTGATGTAGATAAAGGAGAACATGAAGGTACTACTCATTCTGAACCTTGGGCAGAATTAACCAAATTTGATAACACTCCTATAGATACATCTTACGATGGTACAATAGAGGAAGTTGTCCATAAGACATTTCATAAGCGACGCTGATTGGCCTTGAAGCTCAGTGAAAACATTTAGAATCATAATTTTACCATTAATACAGACTCTTTTCTGTCTCGACAAATGAGAAGATGGTTTAAGGTTGAGGTAGACCTTCTACAAGATATGTTTGATCACCCTCTGCATTTCATGTCTACTAATGGCGATTTGAAAGGTTTTGCTCTGAAGAAGGATATATTCTCTACCCTTATAAATAGGCTAGATAGCAAGACCATGCAAGCACATCAAGCTCTGTAATGTACTGTAGAGGGACTTCCTGGATTATCAGATTGGGGCTCTAATGGTAAAATATACTTTGTTATTCTCCAACTGATTTCGAGATTATTGCAATGTGCTTCGGGAAGGAAGTTGAGGATCTTCTATTATTACCAGGCACTAATTATAAGTTCTTGGAATCAAAGCCGGTGTCTATCACAGTGCTATCTACTACCTGAGAAAGGCCTGTTGAATTAATGGACGATAATGTACCACAAGCCATTTTCGAAGAAAGTATTTCAATACTTCTCAGTAATAAGAAGCCTTCCAACATTCAGAATTCCTCACATCCTGATCAGATTACTATCTCCTATAGTAAACCGACAGATTATACAAATGCAAGTGGCTTCCAACTTTTATTCAGTCAAGAACCTACACAAGTAACTAGTAATTCTACAAGCAATCCATTTGAGAATATCGCTAAAACACTCAAATGCCTGTAGAGAATCCCGAAGAGCCCACAGGAGGGAATCCTAAGCAGCAATCGAGTGTTAATAATGGTGATCCCAGTCCATCGGATCCATGGGATGGCGAGTCTGATTCTGGTAATGGTGATCGATGAGGCTACAAACAACCTCCATCAAGGACACCTTGAAGACCCAGTCAGTCTAAGGATAATCATCACGTAAATGGAGATAGTAATGAACCGAGTTTTGAAGGAAGTCATGAACCTCAGTTCAACTATACTTAAGCTAAAACCTGACATTATACCGACTTGGGATGATAACGTCAACAATCTACATCAGTGGATTACCAAAGTAATCGCCTAAGTGAATGGTCGAAGTCTATTGAGCGTCAGCTTGGCGTTCTAGTCCCTACGTGTCTAACAGGAGGTACTGAAACATGGTATTACAGTCAGTTACCTTCATTTAGAGCTGAAATTGAGACAAGCTTACTGAAATTACATGATGCAGTAGGTGATTACTATATGAATCGTACTTACTATGACAAGATGCAACTTCGAGCTACCAGAACACATTATCAAGGGTAAGGTCATAATAGGGAAACACCTAGTGAGTATTATATTCATAAGTATGAACTTCTTAAGTTCATCTTTTATATGGATCGACAAATGATATCTGAGATTATGAGTGGTGCACCTAAACAGTGGTATAATGACCTTACTCCCTATCTATATCTCTAAATAAAGGTGTTTCAAAATGCTATCCAATTCCATGAAGATACTCTTATGGAAATGGATAACAGGAATCGAAATTCAGGGGCGCAAGTGAAAGCCTGTTAACTGTAAGGTATGTTCTATACCATTGAACCCATATACCTATTTCCCAACAGTATAAACTAATGCCCTTCGAGCCAGTGCCTATTCATCCTCCTCCACAAGCCATAATTTTGGGAGGCTCGTTACTGTATAAACAGTGTTGAAACCTCTTTGATCATTACTTACACACTTAGGTACTATACTACTTCAATTTCCATTATTTCATGAAATAACGATATGTAAGTTAGAGGGATTGCAATAACAAATATTATAATTCAGTAGGTGATGAATGAAAGTCTATCTTTCAAATGTATTCATATAAACAAAACAATTTTTACGTATGAGTAAGTGTCATGCTGGCATTCTTGCATAGATCTACTAGAAATTGGCATATCCTTGGAAAGATAAGGCACGACTCTCAGTGAATGGTATCCAAGGAGGTATGTAGATAGATTTTGAGTTTCACATGCCATCTTCAGATGACTTAGTCTTGCTTTATTGGTCGCACTGCTAACCCACCATCACTAACCATGTATATCCTTTCTGTTCCCCCTGAAGCCTTCAGTTCCCAGAGTTACCTGCTGTGTGCACAATTAGAAAGATCAATGATTGCTTATGATTGCCATCCATTCATACTAATATTCAATTAGAAAAGATCAATGATTGCTTATGATTGCCTATCCATTCATACTAATATTCAATTAGTAAAAATCAATGATTGTTTATGATCACCTCACCATTCATACAATAATAATATTCAATTAGAAAAAATCAATGGTTGTTTATGATTGCCTCACCACCATTCAATATTAATATTGGATTAGAAAACATCAATGATTGTTTATCATCACTTAATACATTCATACAATAGTAATATTGATTTAGAACTTCAATGATTGCCTATGATCACCCAATGCATCTATACAATAGTAGTATTCAATTAGATAAATCAATGATTGTCTATGATCACCTAATACATTCATACAATAGTAGTATTCAATTACAAACAATCCAGTGATTGTTTATGATCACCTAACCATCCATACAATACTAATATCCAATTAGAAACAATCAATGATTGCTTATGATCATTTAATACATTCATACAATAGTAGTATTCAATTAGAACCTCAATGATTGTTTATGATCCCAATCATAAAATAGCATGGCTTATTTGATTGGGGCAATCATATAACACTGCTGTTATATGATCAGAATGGCTGGCACCCCTCAGTCATATGTTATCGCATCATAGGAAAAGACATGAGGACTTAGACTCACGGCAAATGCTGCTATCTAACCACGCTGTACCAGTGCTGTGCATTAGCATGCCATAGGCGCCTGGCCACACCTGAGACCCGGCATTTCTGGCAGGTTTATTCAGTGGTTCCCATTCCACGTGTGAAAGCATGCGGTATCACGCCTCTGTATGGAGCGTTCTTCCTGCAAGACGAGGTGTAATTCTGAGGTGCTAACAATAATTCAATGCAATAAGCCTGCGTTCACGTATATTCCCACGCTTCGACAGTGCTAGCTAACATCACAATTGCAATATTATAAAGTGGTGATAATATCACACCATTCAACAGCTGTATAAGACACGACTAAATGTTGTGAAATGGATACAACATTGTGTGCATCTATTTTAAGAAAATGTACAATCCCATCAAAATATACCCATTTTGGGTAGATCCCATCACTTTATGCTGTTTCATTGTATTTCCATGACATCCAACATATTTCTACGAACTATCCTGCATCTTCCCATTCATGAACGTGTACTTCTGAGGCACTAACATTATTCCTGTCAAGTGAGCCTATGTCCACATAAATTCCCATGCTTGGACCGTGCTAGCTAAAGTCTCCATTGTAATATTATCAGGTAGTGATAATATCATGGCATTCAATATCTGTATAAGACACGTCTAAATGTTGTGGAATGGACCCAACATTGCGTGTATCTATTTTAAGAAAACATATCAACTCATCAAAACATACCTGATATGGGTAGATCCCATCACTCTATGCTGTTTCATTGTATTTCCACAACATTCAACATATTTCTACAAACTATCCTGCGTCTTCCCATTCATGAACATGTACTTCTGAGGCGCTAACAATAATTCAATGCAATAAGCCTGCGTTCACATATATTCCCACGCTTCGACAGTGCTAGCCAACATCACAATTGCAATATTATAAAGTGGTGATAATATCACGCCATTCAACATCTGTATAAGACACGTCTAAATGTTGTGGAATGGACCCAACATTGCATGTATCCATTTTAAGAAAACATATCAACTCATTAAAACATACCCGATATGGGTAGATCCCATCACTCTATGCCATCCCGTTGTATTTCTACGACATCTGATATAATTCTAAAATCAATCCTTGGTGTGTTTAATCATGTACGTACCATTTTAAAGCACTAGCATATATACAATATATCTTCTCTGTGTCCAGAAAATTTCCCACGCGCAGACAGTGCTAGTGAACATCTCAATTGGAATATTATCAGGTAGTGATAATATCACGACATTCAATATCTGTAAAAGATACGTCTATATTTTGTAGAATGGACATGACATTGCATGTATCTATTTTAAGAAACATATCAACTCATCAAAACATACCAGATTTGGGTAGATCCTATCACTCTACCCCATCTCGTTTAATATCCATGACATTCATTTGCAATTATATTAATCGTGATAGTTACACGAGATAATTACACTGTCGATGCGGCACAACGTCATGACATCATTACAACATTGCGTGCATCTATTTTAAGGAAACATACCATCCCATCAAAACATACTCTTTTGGGTAGATCCCATCACTCTATGTCATCCCATTACATTTCTACAACATCCGATTTAATTCTAAAATCAATCCGTGGTATATTTAATCATGTATGTAACATTCTAAAGTACTAGCAAATGTACAATATATCTTCCCTGTGTCTGGAAAAATTCCCACGCATAGACAGTACTAGTAAACATGTCAATGGAAATATTATCAGGTTGTGATAATATCACGGCATTCAACATCTGTATGAGACACATCTAAATGTTGTGTGTTGTGTTCATTCCACAACATTGCGTGCATCTATTTTAAGAAACATATCAATCCATTAAAACATACCCAATTTGGGTGGATCCCATCACTCTATGCCATCCCGTTATATTTCTATGACATCCGATTTAATTCTAAAATCAATACTTAGCATATTTAATCATGTACATACCATCCTGAGGCGCTAGAAAATGCACAATAAATCTTAACTATTCCCAGAAAAATTCCCACGCTTCGACGGTGCTAGTAGACATGTCAATTGGAATATTATCGCGTTGTGATAATATCACAGCATTTAACATCTGCATAAGATACATCTAAATGTTGTGGAATGGACCCAACATTGCGTGTATCTATTTTAAGAAAAGATATCAACCCATCAAAACATACCCGATTTGTGTAGATCCCATCACCCTTTGCCATCTCATTGTATTTTCACGACATCCAACATATTTCTACAAACTATTCTGCATCTTCCCATTCATGGATGTGTACTTTTGAGGTGCTAACAATACTTCAATGCAATAAGCCTGCATTCAGGTAAATTCCCACGCTTAAACCGTGCTAGCGAACATCTCAATTGTAATATCATCAGGTAGTGATAATATCACAGCATTCAACATCTGTTTAAGACATGTCTAAATGTTGTTGAATGGACACAACATTGCGTGCATCTATTTTATGAAACATTCAACCCATCAAAACATACCTGATTTGGGTAGATCCCATCACATTATGCCATCTCGTTTAATATCCACGACATTCGTTCACAATTATATTAGGTGGTGGTAGTTACACGAGATCAGTTCATTGTCGACGGGGCTTAACGTAGAGAGATCATCACAACATTACGTGCATCTATTTTAAGGAAACGTACCATCCCATCAAAACATACCCTTTTTGGGTAGATCCCATCACTCTATGCCATCTCACTCTATTCCCACAACATCCAACGTTTTTTTACACACTATACTGTGTTGTCCCATTCATGAGTGTGTAATTCTGAGGCGCTAACAATAATTCAATGCAATAAGCCTGTGTTCATGTATATTCCCACGCTTCGACAGTGCTAGCTAACATCACAACTGCAATATTATAAAGTGGTGATAATATCACGCCATTCAACAGCTGTATAAGACGTGACTAAATGTTGTGAATTGAATACAACATTGCGTGCATCTATTTTAAGAAAACGTGGTCGTGATAGTTACACGAGATCAATTCATGATTGAAGCAGCTTAACATCGTGAGATCATCACAACATTGCATGCATCTATTTTAAGGAAATGTACTATCACATCAAAACATACCCAATTTGGGTAGACTCCATCACTCTATGCCATCTCATTCTATTTCCATGACATCCAACGCATCCCTACACACTATCGTGTGTTTTCACATTCATGAACATTATAATTCTGAGGCGCTAACATTATTTTGGTGGAGTGAGCCCGTGTTGACATAAATTCCCACGCTTAAATCGTGCTAGCTAACGTCTCCATTGTAATATTATCAGGTAGTGATAAGATCACGGCATTCAACATCTGTATAAGACACATCTAAATGTTGTGAAATGGACACAACATTGCATGTATCTATTTTAAGAAAAGATATCAACTCATCAAAACATACCCGATATGGGTAGATCCTATCACTCTATGCTATCCTGTTATATTTCCACAACATCCAATTTAATTCCAAAATCAATCCTTGGTATATTTAATCGTGCACGTACCATCCTGAGGCGCTAGGAAATGCACAATATAGCTGCACTGCTCCCAGAAACATTCCCACACTTCGACAGTGCTGCTAGTAAACATGTCAATTGGAATATTATTAGGTAGTGATAATATCACTGCATTCAACATCGGTATGAAACACATCTAAATGATGTGGAATGGACACAACATTTTGTCACAACGTAATTTAAAAGTGCCGTAGGATGCAACTAAATGCCGTGAGAATATTATATCCTTAAAGCGGCCATATTTTAGAAATTCAAATAAAATAAATCCAATCCCTTCACCCTTCGCCATCTTGTGTTTGTTACACTACATCTAACATATTATTCTATACATTCAGGAAAGCCACGAGCGGAAATCTTGAAGCACATGAAGTAGTGCAACACATCTAAATGATGACCAGATGAATTCCCACCAACCATCTCATTCTGTTGATATATTAATTACAAAATTATTATGTAGTATTATTTACACACCATGAAAGATGTGACTACAACGAAAATAAATGTAGTGGTATTATCACAACATTGCTCGAGTCCTATTTGAGAAAATATAACAAACAGATCAAAACAATTCTTATTTGGGTAGTGCTTTACTTATCCTCGCATATTCAAGTGGTGGATTAATAACGACATGGTATTGATCTAGTGACCGGCTACATTCGTGATGTGATGCCTAACGTGAATATGGTACCCTGTGTAAGTGTAATAACGTACCGTTCTAAGCATAAAAATGGAACCCCTATGGAACACTACCAACCCCAGACCATGTGCCGCAATATTCATGCTATATCTGAAAATATTGGAAAGATCATTACTGAGAAAATTTTGATAAGGAATATCTTCTGAACTATGCAAGAGTTCCTATAGTTACAATGAGTTTAATAAATTTACAGTTCAAAAAGTAGGGAGTAGTCCTCTGGACACCACACAAGCTAAGGACCATATTTTTTCCCCTTGTATGCAGCTGATGCAGGTAAGATTTAACACTTTCACTCTTTCTGACCCCAATGCACTTTATATTCTGCTTTGTAGTAACATTTATGCACTCTCTACATTCTGTACAGTTTCATATAGTGCTTTAGTTAATTCAGGTTATACCTATTGTTTTATGGATTCATCCATTGTACAGATACATGCTATTTCTACCTCACCTACTCCATCTATTGCTCTCAAACTCTTCAATGGCACCACCAATCATGTTATAACCAAGTTCATTACACTCCCTGTACTATTTCTTACTGGTGAATGTATATCAGTTGAACTCTATATGGCACCTCATGATCCAGTGTGTTCTGCAGTTCTAGAATACAATTGGCTTACCTGCTTCAATCTGTTGATTGACTGGGTATTAGGCTCATTAACATTCCAGACTCCAGTCACTTCTAAGCAACTTCTGCTCAAATCCAATACCTCAGAACCAGGTTCCACTTCTGAGAATCCATCTCTGGTAACTTCTGATGAGTTTATGCCCACTCCTTCTAGCATTTCACTAATAAATAGTGCCATCTTCTCATATGCATGCTGTTTAGAGGGAGTACAGACTTTCTGTATCCAGCTTGGTGCTGTCACTTCTACTGTTGCCCTCAATTCTGAAGAAGCCCTGGATCTTTCTTCTATACTATCTGAGTATCACAAGTATACTGATGTATTTAACAAGTCCCAGACAGATATACTTGCCCCTCACCATCCTTATAGCTTAAAAATCAACCTAGAGGAAGGTGCATCACCTCCTGTAGATCAGATCTATTCCCTTTCCCAATTTGAGCTTTCTGCTCTTTGGGATTTCATTGATCAACATATTTGCATCAGTTTCATCCAACCCTTGTGCTGCATGGTGCTCCCATCCTTTTCACTCACAAGAAGAACAAATCTTACCAGCTTTGTGTGGATTTCTGTGGGTTGAACACTATTTTTAAAAAAGATCATTATTCTTTGCCACTCATTTCAGACTTGCTCAACAGTTCCCATTTCACCCATATCTATACCAAGATTGACCTGCATCTGTGTACTACCTGGTCTGCATTGCCAAGGATGATGAATGGAAAACTGCTTTCTGGACTCACTATGGATCCTTTGAATAGCTAGTGATGCGCTGAATTTGTGATTTGTATTTAAATGCTACTAATATATATTGTAATACTCAAACAATCATCGCAAATTACAAGCTGTAAGTTCAAGGGAGAGATAACACAGATAATGTATAAACTAGTATAAAGGAAGTAAACTATAGATTCTAAACCTTTCTAATATGAAATTACTTGTTTCAAATACTGTTCAGATTCATTTCTATTTCAATTTATTACATTTCTAGAGTGGAAGAAGCCTAGGATTGCAGCTATTGTTACTTACCTCATCTTTTCAGGCTCACTTTCACTGTTCCAACTTTGCAGTTGCCACATGGCAAATTCTTTGTGCTCGTCTACTTCAAGTGCTCATGAACTGGTAAGCTGGTTCAATTTAATGTGACTTGTGTCACTGATGATTTTATGATGATTGACTTGACAGTAAACCTGATAGGTTACTTGACTGCATGGAACATGACAGCCAAATGCCCACCATGTGAGGATATTCTTGGAAATTTGGTAGGTGGCCTTGTACAGCAAGAGCTGTATAAATTGTATGAAATTTGATATGAAGGGTAATGTATAGCAAATGCTGTATATAATGAGAAGTGTAGTGAAAGGGATATAGTACACACTAGACCTAATGCTATTTATAATATGTATATTGTATAGATCAATATTCAACTCACTTAGAACTTGATCTATGATCTGATTCTGCTTCTGTTACTAATACTATTGCTTTAACTGTGACTGTGACTGTGACTGTGACTGTAACTCTGATACTATTTCTGATACTGACTGGACTGTACTGATACTAATACTGTTGTTGTTACTGTTACTGGCTGTGCTGTACTGATAAAACTGTACTCATAATACTAGCTAACTACCTGTATGTGTCACTCCCACACATGTCTCAACTAACACTCAACTGACTCTCACCTGACTCTCACCTGACTCTCATGTAACTCTCACTTGACTCTCAACTAAATCTCAGAAGTCAGGTTAGACTCTTATCTGACTATCATTTGACGCCCAACTAAATCTCAACTGAGTCTCAAGAGTCAACTGAGAGTCTTATTAGAGTCAGTTGAGAGTCAGTTGAGAGTTGGTTAATATTTCCTGAATTAGTATTGAGATTCTTACCTGACTCTCATCTGACTCTAACCTAACTCTCACTCTACTCTCACCTTACTCTCATCCAACCATGCCTATTCAACTATTAATTGTAAATATAAATCAGCAATAAAAGAACTTACTTGCTGAACATTAGACAGTGTTATTCAGAATGCAAACAATTAATGTAGAATTATAAAGTAGCTGAGAGAACATCTGATCACACATGAATAATTTATGTGCACATCATTTGTAGAATTTGCATTTCGCAAAACACAGCCAAGCCCTCCCAAACTTCAGGTATAATACTGATTTTAGCTGTACTTTACCTGTACTTTACCTGATTTTTAGTGGTACTTTATACTAAGTAATTAGAACAAGTTTACTTACTTACTTATAATATATTAGAAAAAAGTAAATTAATAAATAAATGTAACCATGGCAAATCGAACACAGGACTTCACACATAACCGGTGCCTAACAAGTGCCAACACTGCAGCTTTACTGTTATGCCAAACAGGTGTTATTAACTAAGTGAACTAATGCTCTATAGCCATTGTCAAACATCCATCTCACATGCTGCACACACTGCCACAACTGCCAGCATGCTTCTGTCGCATTATCATCATTGCCAACAATGTACAATTTCCTCTTCCCTCCCTCCTCTCACTGCCACCCACATCCATTGTCTTGCAAATGATGAGTGCTGTATTGTCCCCTCTCCTTCTCTTCCACCTCCACCTCTCCCTCCTCCTCCTCCACCTCTTTTCAGCAAGCAAAGAGCACAGCCATCTGGCTTCACTTCTCCTCTTGACAGTCCTTACCCTTGTCTGCAAGTGACAAGGGTGAGTGTCTCCTCCTGGCTCTCTCACCCTCACCCTCATCTGCAAGTAACGAGGAGGTGTGCCTTCCCCCTCTCATTTTCACTCACCCTTGTCTCACAAGTGATGAGGGCAGGTGTCTCCTCCTGGTCCCCTCTCCATTACCCTTGTTTGCAAGTGACAAGGGCATGCACCTTCCCCCTCTCATTTCCACTCACCCTTATCTCAGAAGTGACAAGGGCAGATGTCTCTTCCTGGCCCCTCTCCCTTGCCCTTGTCTGCAAGTGATGAGGGCATGTGCTTTCCCCCTCCACTCCCACTCACCCTTATTTCGCAAGTAATGAGGTTACATGTTTTCCCCTTCCATTCTCACTTGCCCTCGTCTCAGAAGTAATGAGGGTGAGTATCTCTTCCTGGTCCCTCTCCCTCGCCCTTGTCTGCAAGTGATAAGGGTGTGTGCCTTCCTTCATCTCTGCCTCCTCCACCCTTGGCTCTCATCTTGCAAGTGACAAGGGCATGTGTCTTTCCCCATCCCACTCTTGTCTTGCAAGTGATGAGGATGCTGCCTTCCCCTGGTCTTCCCTCATCTCCCTCTCTTCCACCCTCATCTCGCAAGTGACGAGGGCATGTGCCTTCCCCCATCTCCCTCTCCTTCATCCTCATCTTGCAAGTGATGAGGGTAATTCAATTCTTCCCCTCTCCCTCCCTCCCCCTCTCCCTCACCCTTGCCCTCACCCTTGTCTCACAAGTGACAAGAACGATTCACATCTCCCTTCTTGCCCTGCCCTGAACCCTCACCCTGTCCTTCACCCTTGCCCTCATCTCACAAGTGACAAGGACACTGTCTTCCTCCATCCTCCTCTCCACCACCCTTGTCTCGCAACTGACGAGGGTGCTGCCTTCTCCTTCCTCCTCTCCCTTGCCCTTGTCTTGCAACTGACAAGAGTGCTGCCTTCTCCTTCCCCCTCTCCCTTGCCCTCGTCTCACAACTGACAAGGGTGCTGCCTTCCCCTTCCCCCTCTCCTATGCCCTTGTCTTGCAAGTGATGAGGGCATGTA
Source organism: Cyathus striatus (assembly GCA_025738555.1). Classification (NCBI taxonomy): domain Eukaryota; kingdom Fungi; phylum Basidiomycota; class Agaricomycetes; order Agaricales; family Nidulariaceae; genus Cyathus; species Cyathus striatus. Next base: position 3,285,191 of record JAOVFP010000010.1, on the reverse strand, counting down.
CTTTTCTCCATCTCCATCTCCATCTCCTCCACCCCTCCTATGCCCTCATCTTGCAAGTGATGAGGATGTGTGCTGTCTCTCCACCTTCATCTCACAAGTGATGAGGGTGTGTGCCTTTCCACCTGGCCCCTTGTCCTTGCCCTTGTCTCACAAGTGACAAGGGTGGTTCACTTCTCCCCTCACCCTTGCCCTTGCCTTCTCCCTCCTCCCTCACCATTGCCCTCATCTTGCAAGTGATGAGGGCACTCTCACACTATTTTATGAGAGATTAATCAGGCATTCCACTATTGGAATGCCTTATCAATTTCTCTTCTCATATTATCTTGCCCTTGTCTTGCAAGTGATGAGGGTGCTCTCACATTATTTTATGAGAGATCAATCAGGTATTTCACTATTGGAACACCTTATTGATTTCCCTTCTCATATTATCTTGCCCTCATCTCACAAGTGATGAGGGCACTCTTGTACTATTTTTATGGGAAATCAATAAGGTGTTCCACTATTGGAACTATTGGAATGCCTTATTGATTTCCCCTCATCCATTGTTGCCTCCATGAGAAATCTACCTACATATAAATAGTTTATATTCATATATAGTTAAATAAAGGTTTATTAGTAGATGTACACATGGATTAAGTGAGGCCAAAGTGACAATTATAGATATAATGTGATCTTCATATATACAAGTATATGCCCAGATAACTTCTTTCTTCCCTTCCACCCACTTCTCAGGCTACTATTCACCTGTTGTCGCCGTGGTTCATACAAAGTTCATACAAATTTCAAACATGGTTAATACTAGAAAATCATCAAGTGCTGCTGCAAAGGCTGACAGTGACCAGAGAGCAACTAAATCTGGTTCAAAAGCATCTGCAACACATGGAAAGGAAGCTAAACAGACCAAGAGTAAGACTAATAAGTGAGTAATATTTAGATTCATATTTGAACTACTACATTTAAAATTTGGAAATAAAGGAACCTCAGTGGATAGACTTGAAGATGATCAAAATGCTGAAATTCCAAAGAAATTTACTCTGTAACTCTTGTTTTACTATATATTTATTATATTTTAATGTTTTTATAGAGTAGAGCAAGTTCTTATGGAGGAGAACACATCTGTTGCCCCCCCTCCTCATTTTTATTCAAGAGAGTCTTCTCAAGTTCTAGTGGGAGAGACTGGTTACTTGTTTAATGAAGATGAAACTCTTATGTCACTGGGTTCTCAATTAGAAACCATGAATTTGAACCTTATAAGTGCCTGGGTTCTGAGTTAGAAACTATGGATCTGAACTTTATGAGTGCTTCCAATACTTCTGATCAATCTTTGGAAGAGTCTGAAAATTCTATGGAGATTATTGCTAATATCTCAGATGAGTTTGAAGAAGAGGACACTGATGCTGATAAATCTGAAGATAAAGATTATAATGGTTCTAGTAAAGAGAATGATAGTGAGACAGAGTCAGATACTGAAAAAGAATCTATGAATATTGACACAGACATTACGCCAAAGAAAGGAATTCTCACTCTAAAGCATAGTTGAGCTTCATCTAGTCCAACTGATCCAACTGATACTTACTGTTCTAGAAGTAAAGTGTCTAAGTGCTCAGAGTCCCACAGTTCAGCCATGTCTTCTCTTAGTAAGGATGAGCTTCAAGGAGCATCATGTACAACTAGTGGATTTTCTCATGGAAGAGCTATTGGAAATGTATATAACTATGGTGATAATGAAGATGGTAAGAATAATAGTTATAATTATGAGATTTTGGAATACTTCAATAGTATTTTCAACTTCATGTACAATTATTTGCTTTCAACAGCTGAATGTTTCTGCTACTCTTCATTTTATATAGAGTTGAAATGCTTCAACAGTATTTTCAACTTCATGTATGTACAATTATTTGCTTTCAGTAGCTGAATGTTTCTGCTACTCTTTATTTTATATAGAGTTGAAATACTTCAAAAGTATTTTTAACTTCATGTATGTACAACTATTGGCTTTCAACAGCTATATGCTGGCTATAAATTTTGTTGTGATTCTGTGAATTGTGAGAACAATTTTCTAATGAAACTTTCTATTTTTTATAGCTCAACTTACCTGCTTTATTTTAAAATATGGACAATATATGTTTTATTGTTCTTTATACTTCAAGTAAATGCAGTTCAATCTGAAGATCCATTTCCAAATAATCTATTCAAGCTGTTTGCTGAATAACACTGATATTCTTAACCTCCATGCATGAGCAAAACATTCTATACATGAAGATGAATATTCTGTAACTGCTAATAAATAGATTAAAGCACTTGCTACTGCTATACAAACTCACTTAGATGCAAAAATTAACTCTGCAGAAATGAAGGATACACAGCTATTTAATTCATATGAAAGGCCAGAAATTTTAGGGTCATCAAAAATATCTGTAATTTCTAAAAAGCTAGATAGATTGTTGTCTATATTGGACTTAGACCCTTATGAAAGAAAAGGAGAAAATTTACAACCTTTGAAACCTGTTTCTACTAGTGAAATTGAGCTAGTACTGCTTATTGGTCCTGCTTGCATCACATATTCAACACCTGAAAAAGCTTGTATTGGAAGAGCATTGCACATCAATACTCATCAATGTGATAGAACAAAAGTTACACTTATAAAGGGAATTAAACTATATGAAAATGCTCAGATTGTATCTGAATTTTGCACAAAATGTGAAGCTATATATTATGCAGATCATAAAAGTCTTGCCACTCCTTCCAACTCTGAAGCTTCACAATGTAATCTAGATGTTAGTCCTAAAGATTGCATAATTTTCAATAAAGCAAAATATATTAAAATTGGAAAAAGTATCTGGACTGATAGATTGTTTACAACTATGGTTGTCAATTCTGTATATCATTTTCATGCATCAACTGCCGCATATACAGAGTTCTGAAACTAAAGAGGCATATTTGAAGTTGGGACAAGAGGGTATTATTGAAGATGCTTTGAACTATTCATGTAAAGAATGCACACATGAATATAAAGCAACAGCTAATCATATTAATGCTGATGACAATGCTGTAGTAGTTGAAATAGATGAAAATTGCACTGTACCAATATTACAAGAAGATGCTGAAAATACAGAATATGCAGATATGGATGATAATGCAATAGAAACAGATCTTGTTCCAGAACCAAAAGTTAAAATGATAGTGGTTGATGGCATTGTTATGGGGCCAAATCACTGTGCCTATCAGAATTGTTCTGAAAAATTGGCAAATGCATGAACAGAAGTATTTTGTCTAAGACATGAAAGTCAACATGAAGGACTATGCCAAATGAAAAGGTGTTATAATATTAAAGAACAAAATTCTCAAATATGTGTAAACCACAGACAAAACTGATATAATCATGTTATTATATTTGGATGACAATCTGTACTTGGCATTCAAAGACTTATCTGAAGAACTGAAGAAGAAGGTGCACCTGGAAAATGTATATCCAATGCAAGAAACTAGACCAAGCTATGTATGCATTGATAAAGCATGTGTAGTCCTGAAATTTTTAATCAACTCCCATAATTGGAATATTTGGAAAGCCTCTACAAGATTTGTTATAGACTCTTATCACTATATTAATCACAGAGTGTCAGATTACCTATGTTGCACTTACTGCAATCCTAGTCCTTTGAATGGATCAGCACTAAATCTAGTTGTTGTTGAGAGAGATATAGAGGGTAATGAGCATTATAAACAAGCATTTAATACTCAGGTATGTTTAATATAGTCTCATTTGCAATTTATAACTATTTTTCATATAGGCATGTGAGCAACTAAATGCTTGGTTAGAGGGCTTTCAAAGTATACTTAATAGGATGACTGTGGATAACTTCAACTGGACATTGCATGCAATGCTTTTTATTCATACCTAAAGAGTTATTCAAAACAAATCAAAAAACAAAATCAACAAATACAAATACAGTCGATGAGGATGGAATTGAGGAAGATGGAGTTGAAATTAATAGAGTTGATTAGGTTGCATGTATGCTAATGTAAAGATCTGTTAAAATAAATATATCAATTTAGTATTAAAATTTGCAATTTCCTCCTTTCAGCAAACTAAGAATCTCACAGTCACAACAGCATCTGCCTGCCTTTTTTGTACAGTTATAAGTTGATATAAAGTCCAGGTAGAATCCAGATGGAGTACAGGTAATGAACATGTATCACATTAGCATGAAGTAGATATAAAGTCCAGGTAGAGTCCAGGTAATGAACATGTATCATATTAGCATGAAGTTGATATAAAGTCCAAGTAGAGTACTAGAGTCCATGTGGAGTCCAGGTAGAGTACAGGTAGAGTACAAGTAAAGTTCAGAAGTCTATCTGTAGTTCAGGTAGAGTCCAGAAGTTTACCTGGAGTCCACCTGGAAATCACATGTAGTCCAGGTAGACTTCTGGACTCTATCTGAAGTCCACCTGATTTCATGGGGGACCTCAATATACTGCCTCAACTCCTATAATACACTATTTAGTCTGACAAAGCACAGTAGGGGGGATTAAGTAGTGGGTATAATATATTGTTCATCAGAATGCAAATAATAGATGTAGAAATATACATTAGCTGAGGGAACATGTGATGGGACCCAGATAATTGATGTTCACATCATTTATGGAATGTGTGTTTCATGAAATGCAGTGGACCTCTCTTGTTATTCTACACACAAAATACAACTGCTTGAAATATGTGTATTTGAAGTTTGGAAGTGTGAGAAAGCCCTATAATAATGTTCTGGTGTACTATATATTTTTATGGTTTGTAATACTTAATTTATTGTTGTAAGGAATAGTAGAAGAGAGTATAATACATGGATATTCAAAATGCAAATGATAAATGTAGAAATCTAAATTTGCTGAGAGAACATGTAATGGGATCTGGATAAATGATGTGAACATCATTTGTAGAATGTGTGTTTTGCGACATGCAACAGACCCCTCCCATTATTCTACATGCAAAGAGTGGCTGCTCAGAATATATGTATCTGGTGATTAGGAGGTGTGGGAAAGTTATATAACATGATGATGGTGTATGATATATATTCAACTCCTATAATACATTATCTAGTTCAATAGGGGACTGTAGAGGGGATTATATAGTAGGTATAATATATTGTTCATCAGAACTCAAACAATAGATGCAGAAATATACACTAGCCAAGGGAACATGTGATGGGGTCCAGATAATTAATGTTCACATCATTTGTGGAATGTATGTTTCATGAAACACAGCAGACCCCTCTTGTTATTCTACACACATAATACAACTGCTCAAAATATATGTATCTGAGGTTTTGGAGGCACAAGAAAGCTGTATATTTCACTCCTCCATGAGATCAGGTGGACTCCGGGTAGAGTCCAGGACTCCAGGTGGACTCCACCTGGACTCTACCTGGACTCCACCTGGACTCTACCTGGACTCTACCTGGACTCCACCTGGACTCCACCTGGACTCCACTGAACTCAAGTGCCTAAGCTGTATGTAGACTCTATTGTTACATGTGTGTGAAAGTGTGACATGTTGAAAAATGTTGGAAAAAGTGTGACATGTGTGACAAGCGTGGGAAAAGTGTGACATATTCGAAAAGTGTGGCAAGTGTGATGATTGTGATATGTGACATTTTTCGAACATGTCACACTTTTCCCACGCTTGTCACACATGTCACGCTTTTTCCAACATTTTTCAACATGTCACACTTTCACACACATGTAACAATAGAGTCTACATACAGCTTAGGCACTTGAGTTCAGTGGAGTCCAGGTGGAGTCCAGGTGGAGTCCAGGTAGAGTCCAGGTAGAGTCCAGGTAGGGTCCAGGTAGAGTCCAGGTAGAGTCCAGGTTCAGTCTAGGTGCTTGATTCTACTAAAGTCCAGGTAGAGTTCAGGTAGAGTCCATGTAGAGTCCAGGTTCAGTCTAGGTGCTTGATTCTACTAAAGTCCAGGTAGAGTCCAGGTAGAGTCCATGTAGAGTCCAGGTTCAGTCTAGTTACTTGATTCTACTAAAGTCCAGGTAGAGTCCAGGTAGAGTCCATGTAGAGTCCAGGTTCAGTCTAGTTACTTGGTTCTACTAAAGTCCAGGTAGAGTCCAGGTAGAGTCCAGGTAGAGTCCATGTAGAGTCCAGGTTCAGTCTAGGTGCTTGATTCTACTAAAGTCCAGGTAGAGTTCAGGTAGAGTCCATGTAGAGTCCAGGTTCAGTCTAGGTGCTTGATTCTACTAAAGTCCAGGTAGAGTCCAGGTAGAGTCCATGTAGAGTCCAGGTTCAGTCTAGTTACTTGATTCTACTAAAGTCCAGGTAGAGTCCAGGTAGAGTCCATGTAGAGTCCAGGTTCAGTCTAGTTACTTGGTTCTACTAAAGTCCAGGTAGAGTCCAGGTAGAATCCATGTAGAGTCCAGGTTCAGTCTAGGTGCTTGAGTTTACTAAAGTCCAAGTAGAGTCCAGGTAGAGTCCAGGTAGAATCCAGGTGGAGTCCAGGTGGAGTCCAGTTGCTTGAGTCCAGCGGACTCCAGGTGCAGTCCAGCTCACACCTGGAGTCCACCTGAACTCTATGTAGAGTCTATTATTTTCTATATGTAAAGTCCAGGTGAAGTCCAAGTAGAGTCCAAGTAGAGTCCAAGTGAAGTCCAAGTAGAGTCCAGGTAGAGTCCTGGAGTCCAGGTGGAATCTACATGGAGTCTACATGATTTCGTGGAGGAGTGTAATGACCTCCAAGAAAGTTCTATAATAATGTTCTTGTGTATTACATATCTTCTTGTTTTACAATACTTAATTTATTGTTGTAGAGAACAGTAGAGGAGAGTGTATAATACATCAATATTCAAAATGCAAACAATAAATGTAGAAATCTAAATTAGCTGAGGGAACATGTAATGGGATCTGAATATCTGATGTTCACCTCATATGTGAAATGTGCATTTCGTGAAACTCAGCCAATTCCTCCCGTTATTCTACACACAAAGTACTGCCAATTGAAATATGTGTATATGGTGCTCTAAAGGTGAGGGAATGTCCTATAAATGGCATTTTAGTGTTATACATCTGGTCATATCCTATAATGCACTATTTAGTGCAATAGAATACAGTAGAGGGGATTAAATAGTGGGTATAATATATTGCTCTTCAGTACTTGTAAGTGATCACAAGTGATCATTAGGTGATTTAGATGGTGTAATGGGTTAATAGTGATACTAATAGATTCATAAGTGATCATATGTGATCATTAGGTGATCTAGATAGCATAATGGATTATTAGTGGTACTAATGGATTTGTAAGTAATCATAAGTGATCATATATGTCACACGCATTGTGTATGTTACAGATGTTACAGATGTCACATATATTGTATTTGTTACACTTTTACAGATGTCACATTTGTTATGAATATCACATGTATCACACTTTCACAAATGTCACAAATGTCACACCTTCGCATATATCATACTGTTGCATATGTTACACTTTCACAAATGTCATACTTTCAGAGATGTCACAGGTATCACACATGTTTGCATATATTACACACTTTCTCATATATTACACTTTCACATATGTCACACTTTCACAGATGTCACCCCCATCACATTTACTTGTATGACACTCCTATTATATAGTTATATATATCACATTTCCAAATTCATGTTACACCACACCTGTTACCACCATTATACTTATCACATGTCATACATCTCTTATATGTCAATATTACACCTGTTAGATTCGTACATCTGTCACACTTTGTTTACTACCAGGCTTGTCACTGACAGGAGTGCTCCATTATTATACACCTCAATAACCCAGTCAAGACTGTCAATCTTGCCAATCAAATACATACATGTCACATATTCCAACACATCACATTTATTCACATTTTATTCACAGGTCACACATCTCCAATTTGTAATACTACAGTACAATTCTGTAACAATAAAGATTGAATAGTAGTAAGTACTGCTAAGAGGGACACAAGAAATTATATACCTCAATAATCAATCAAGAAATAAATATCTGATTGGCTAATAGATAGTGTGACAAAAATATAAGTGATGTGATAATAGAAGCAATAGCTGAATGGAAGATATAGATAAGGCAACATAACTAGATGCTTAAGGTTGGTTAGACAAAATTAGAATCTAAGTAGAGTTATATCTACTATAGAATCTGATAGACTAATTAAAACATAACATTGTGATTGCCAGAAAGTAGTATTGATATAATGTGATTTTTGCCTAGTGCTATGAATGTTGAATTCAACCAAACACAGGTAAATAGTGAAAGAAATATGATTCTCTTAAAGTAGTCTAGTGTCTTTATCATATAATTTGTAATGCACATATATCTCTAAGTTAGGTGTGACTATTGACTTACATTTGACTCTGTGTGAGATATATCCAATTTTGCTTTTTACCAAGGGTGTCATGAGAATGAAGTGTGATATATGTGACAGATGTGAGAATGTAACAGGTGTAATATTGACACATAAGGGGTGTATGACACATGATGAGTATGATGGTTGTAATAGATATAGTGTGACATATGTGACTACATGACAGGAGTGTCATACAAAGCAAATATGACAAGTGTAACAAGTGTAATATATGTGACATATAGGAAAGTGTGACATATGCGAACCTGTGACACCTGTGACATCTGTGAAAGTGTAACATTTGTGACATTTATGAAAGTGTGACATTTGTGAAAGTGTGACATTTGTGAAAGTGTGACATATGCAACAGTGTAACATATGCAGACACAACAGGCAGCATCACAATGATTTAGTAATATTGGGCAGGAACATATTTTTCATTTTAATTGGTTGAATAGATATAGAATTGTAGCTAGAAATTTAAATCTCTCTATGCATTTTATAGCAGCAGAAAGTCCTTTACTGCTTAGCGTAAAAATATTTTTATTATATGTCTAAGAAATTTAAAATATGGCAAGAAAATATGGCAGCTTATTGTATAAAGTCATGTGCAGTTGAAGAGGTACCAATTATTGCTAGAAAAGTTAAAATAATAATTTATTAAATAATTTGTCCATTTGACGAGGTATTATCTGTCATATTTAAACTAAATTCTATGGCAGAAATGAGATAAAATAAATCACGTTTGCCTGCCATGAATTCAGAAGATAGTGTCAGATCAGTTCAGTGAATCACTAAAAAGTTGGTGTCAACATATGTCAACGTTTCAGCACTTCAGCATGTCAGTGTTTAAAATAAAATAAGATGGTAGATGGTCAGTATAAGGTTCACAGTCCACGTTCACACTCATGGCTTGTGGGAGGGTACATACACTGGTCTTCTTTGTCCAGGGGTGGAACAATGACTTGCATATGAGAGAGTAAATAAGAGTGTACCAATTGTGGGTTGTTGAGTTCTCGTAGAGTAAGTCAATCAACGATAAGTTCACGCATGTAACAAGCTACCGCCAATTAGAATGACCATTGTATTCAGTAATCAAAAATACTAGTACTATACTAAAATACCCTTTTCAGCAGCAGCACGAATGGCGAAGTAACCACGGCATGTAAGTGCTGTGTCTTCCTTGTGAATGTGATAAGTCGGGAGAATGGAGAACAAAGGGAGGAGGGAGGAGGGAGAAGAGTAAAATAAGTTAGGTTAATGAATGAAAGGCGAGATAGTAAGTTATGAATAGGGAGTAGTAGCAATAATTGGATTCTAGATGGGGTGGAGCGAGTGAGAAATGAGGAGGATATACCAGTGCTGTTCTGTACGAGAAAATCTAGCTAGGGACGACAAGAGGTCAAGATGAGGCAAGAAGATGAGGGGAGAAGGGGAGAGGTGAGGGGGAAAGGTAGAGGGATAGGAGGCCAGCCAGAGGAGAAGGTGCTTGCTCTCATCAACGAGGGCGAGAGAGAGAGAGAGAGAGGGTGACAGGAGATGATTCTCGCCCTCATCACTTGCAAGAAGAGGGTGAGGGGCCAAAAGAAGGAGAGGGCATGGGCAGAAGATGCTTGCCCTCATCACTCGTAAGATGAGGGCGAGACCAGGAGAGGGGAGGGGAGGGAAGGAGGTAGAGGTGGAAGGTGATGTGGCATCAACACCAGAGATCAGCGCCGTAGTTGTGATGTAGGTAACAAGGGCAGGGGGGAGGGAGAGGTTGAGGGAGACCTCGATGTTATCATTCACAAGAGGAGGGGAGGGAGGAAAGGAGGGAGGGAGATGACGGAGTTGGACTTTCGAGTGACATCTGCAATATGAGCATTGGGAAAGGGGAGTGGGGGAGGGTGTGCCATGCATCATCAGCACGGACAGAGGTTGAGGAGGGATCTGAAGGGGGCCGAGTAGTGAATAAAATGGGGGGAGGACGCACGACGAATAGGTAAGGCCTTTTCCCCTAAAATGCACATATGAATGTCTTCGTTGCCCCACTATCCCCCCTTCTACCCTCGCAAACATGGCTCCTCCCTCGGACTAAAATATTCAAACCTCGTACCCACACTTCCAGGCCTCAAAAATGGACACTTATGCAATGGTGGGTAAACCCACGAATGCTGATGCTTAAAAGGGAGATGTAGCTGTCCAAGGAACACCATTACTTCCTGCTGAGGTACAGGGATCGAATGCAGGGTTGGGTGAAATGATAGGCATGTGGTATGAAGAACCATGGTCTTATTGTTGATGAGCCATAGCTGGAGACTGGATGAAGTTGTGAACGTACAAGTAGAATCTGAAACCAAGGTGCCTTCTCCAAACAGCAGCAGAAATGTGGTCTCTCCCTTCGCCCCAAATCCAGTTATCGTTATTTTTGTTAGGAAAAATAGATGAGCAGAAGGTGGTATGCGTGGTTAGTGGCAGGCTTGAATGGTTAGAGGCAGGAATGCGTGTGTTGGAGCCCGAAATAAGCTTTTGATGAGCTCAAAAGTTTCTATTCATCTCCCTGTATTCTGAAATGAATGAAAACCTACCAGTACCAAGTTCTCAATTGTTGCCAGTAATTTACACTCCCCCGGGAGGTCTGTACAGATCCGCACGGATCCGCACGGAATCCGTACGGACCTGAAAATTCCATACAGATCCGTACAGATCCGTGAGGATACCATACAGAATTTATATAGTGGCTATTATTATTATTAGGGGTGATGATTCTGCACAGATTCCATACATATTCTGCATGGATCCTGTGTGGATTTATGCAGAATCTGTAAGATGTGTTTAATACCTTAATTTTCCAGTAATTTACACTCCCCCTGGGAGTCTGTGCAGATTCCATGCAGAATCAGTTTTGGTCTGTACAGATGCAAATTTCTGTGTGGATTCTGCACAGATTCTGCACAGAATCAGTATTGATCTGTACAGATGTAAAAATTCTGTATGGATTCCACACAGATTCTGCATGTATCCATACAGAATCCACATAGTTTTAAGTAGTAATAATATTTCACAGATTCTGTGCAGATTCTATGAAGACTTTTAATTTATAGAACTTATAGTGCAATCACCTACATATTTTAGTTGTTTAAAGTAACTCCTGCTCTCAAAGCTATTTAAAATAGTGTGATAATTGTTAATTCATAATCATTTCTACATATACTTGGCTAATATATAAAAACATGACTTTATTTATTTAGAGGACTATATCTTCAGCTGGAAAGTCATCATCCTCCTCTGCTACATTTTCTTCCACTTCCAACCCATTAGCTTCCTGTTTTCTTCTTCTTTCTTGTCTATCTATAACATGTTTACTGTGATAAAACAACATGGTATGCAAAAACCAATCAAAATTGCTTGGAGTCATTTTTTTTAGACTAGATTCAAAGCCACCAAGCCAAGCATTGAGCTGTTCACATGCCTATGACAAGTAGTAGTTTATGAAATATTTTTAAATAATTATAATATGAATCTCACCTGTGTATTAAAAGCCCTCTTCAAATATGGATTTCCATTATTGTCAAAATCAGTTATAACTAGATTTGGAGCAGATCCATCTAGTGGTGCTGGATTGCAAAATATTCTGCAGAGAAAGTCTTTAACTCTGTGATTTGTATAATGATAGCTATCTACACTAAGTCTTGTAGTTTTTTTCCAGGTTTCCCATTGCTCTCTTCTTGCATCATTAAGAAGATATCTTAGTACCAAACATGCCTTATCAATGCATACATAGTCTGGCCTGGATTCTTCAGTAGGATATACTTCCTCCAAAAATTTCATAATATTGTATGGTGATTCTGCCCCCTCAAATTTTGTCCAGGCAATAACAACACCACAAGGTGCACATATTGTTTCCACACAGTAGAATTTACCTGGAGTAAAGTAATTCTTTGTTTTATTATTAGTTGACTGTTGTTGATCATCATGTGGCTGAACATTTCTTGGTCTAACTGTATTCCATGGGAGTTGTTCTCCTGGATGCTGAAGCATTCTTCTTACACCTGCATGATGAGAAGTGTTGCGAGTGGATTGAAACCTCCTCCACTCTTCTTGGTGATTATTGCAAGCTTGGGTACCCTGCTTTTTCATGTTAGTGCACCCTTGAATACAACAACATGCACCATAAAAGGTTTCATGTACTTCACAGAAAACTCCTCCACGTGCATTATGTAACTCACTTGTACACTCTTCAAATGCACAATGTGTTGGACCCATCTTGATACCATCCAATACAACCATTTTGACAGGGGCATATTCATTCTCATTTGTTGCTGTATTGTCACTTTCAATATCTGCTACTGCTCTTTGTACATTTACAGAATTCATATCCTCCTGTGTACTTTCAGATTGTACAAGATCAGGAACTGCTCTATTTTCATCAACTCCTACCACACCAGCAGAGTCAATATCTGATATTGCATTAGATCTACTTCTATAAGCATGTGTGCACTCAGAACATGTATGCTTATCAGCAGATCAAATAATTCCATTATCACCAAGTAAAGAAAATGCTTCACGTGTAAGATTATCAATTGAAAGACCATCTTCAACTTCCAAATTTATATCTCTTGAAGAGGCCAAAGCTCTAACAGTTTCTTGAATATATGCTTGCCAAACATGTCTGCGGGTGATGCTGTGTTCATCAGAAAAGCTATTGTTCCAAAACTCTGTATAAGCAGCAGCTGATGCATGAAAGCTATAAATTGCATTTACAGCTGCATTGGAAAATGTTCTGTCTACCCAAACCGACTGTCCTACTTTAACATACTTTGCAGAATTGAGGTACACTCGAGTACTCTTTCGATTTGGAATTGAAACTTTTTCTCTGTCAGCTGAGTATTGTGTTTTGCATCTTTTGCATACTCCTGTGAGTACTTGAACATTTTTTATAGTTTCAGTACCCCAAATTAAAGTAACATGAGGTATGTCCTGTGCATCTGTTGATAAGTGTAATGCCAATGAGGGGCATGTATTTGTTACACATATAGAAGTTACAGGGCAAATAACAAATGCTGGTGAAATCTCTTTATGAGATACTACTTTTAAATTTCCTTTAAATCTTCCAGATGATGCAATTGGATTAAGCTTTAGAGTCTTCATCAAGTTATCTAAGCTCAATGCCAAAATTGTATCCCTTTCATCATTAGGCTCATCTTTAAATAATTTGTTACATCTCTCTCCAAGATGAACTTGCAATGCTCTAGATAAAGTGAGCATCCAAGCAGTCATTTGTACATTATTCTCCTCTGGATATCTAGGATTGAATTGCCTTGCATGAAGACTTAATAGATCACTGTTGTGTGTAACTGTAAATAGTATTACCAATGCTGTTGATAGGGAAATTTCTGAGCTATAATTACTACTGATAAATTTGCTGAAAGTTTTAAATGAAATGTCAGGGAAGGGCTGCATGTTTGCTGAAACTCCTGGCAATATCATTAAAATAACTGTGGTTATACTTCCATATTGTATCCAATTATTAAGTCTCAAAAGTGTGGTGGATATGAGAGTGAATTCCATTAGCATGGAACATCCAGTTACAAGATTATACAGAACACATTTTTTATGGAGGAAAAATGTACAAGGATTTGACATATGAAATAGAGTACAGAGATTTCAAATTTTATACTACATTGAAAGATTGGAGACATCAAAAAAGAGAAATTAAAACCAAAATCAACTTACTCTTTGGCCCCCTTTTTAGTTGTCTTCTTAACTTCCAAAACTTTTCCTTTTCCTTTACTTTTACCCTTACCCTTACCCTTCTCATTCTCTTTCTGTTTTCCTTTCCCCTTCTCCTTTGTTTTATCACTCTTCTTCTTTCTCATCATCATTTCCTTCTCTTCCTCATTATCAGTATTATCCTCCTCATCACTCTCCTCACTCTCCTCACTACTCTCACTATCTTCTTTATCTTCCACTTTCTTCTTAATTTTATCTTTTCCCTTTCCCTTAATTTTCTTCCTTACTGCTTGGTCTGGATCAAGTGTCCCTCCATTGTTATAAAACATTTTAAGATCTTCAAATGTATATTTTTGAGTCTTTTCATACCCCCATGCTTCCAAATCAGATGGAGCATTATCCCCTCCCTGCATCCATTTCATCAACAAAGGATAATTAGAAAGTTTTGGAAAGAGTTTTGTATGGTTGGACTGAAAGTATGAATAGGACAAGAAAATGTCAACAATTGCCTTATTTGGACGTTTTCCTTCCCATTGGTTGTTCATTACCATTGAGTTATAAATATCTAAATATTTGAGAGTGACCAAGTATTTCTGATATTGACCTCTGACTCCATCCTCATAGGTGCGATTAACCTCATCTGAATGAACACCAAGTCGAGCAGTAATTGTTTGGGACTCAGCATTTAGTTCTGTTACAACAGGTGGAGCTATAGAAACAGATCTATGGCTTGTAGAAAGTGACGCAGAGCGAGATGGACCTGTAACTACTCGTGAACCTTGTTGAGCTGAAGGATGAAATGAAGACTATTTATATAGTTGAGTTTGAGACTACAAATATGAATAAAATACACTTACACATAATACATGTAAAACATAATTTTCCGTCTGAATCCATATAAAATCCTCATTGTCATCAATAGCACACTCATAGCTACCTAAAAGGCGCCAATGTGGACTGTCATTGTCAACAATAAAGAACCATTGCTCAGATTCCATGATAGGACTATATTTCTTAGCTAATTCTTTCAGAACAGGCTGCATTGAATTTACTGACACTGGAACTTTAATAAATGTCATTGATTTCATATTTGAAACTTGAAGATTTATTGGATCAAGATTTGAAATGTAAAGGTATACAATTCCTTTTACATGTTCCAAATAGCCTGACTCCTTCTCAATGTCCTCAAAGTCAGCAATATTATATGCATTTCCCTGGGCATGATGACGCATGAATCCACCTTGATATCATGTTATTATTTTATTATCTATATAAGAAAAATACTTACCAGTTACACGAGAAGATCCTTGTAAATTATAGATGTCTTTTTTTGGTGGAGATTCCATGTGAATATCACCTGCATGGTCACCTTTACTTTTCATAGAAATCTGAATCTCACTGTTCTCACTGTTCTTTTTGCTTATAGCCCCTTTCTTTGGTGGGGATGTCATATGGACATCTACATTATCACCTGCTCTTATGGCCCCTTTCTTTGGTGGGGATGTCATATAAACATCTACATTATCACCTGTTCTCCCACCAGAAGGTTGATCCACCTCAGAATGGATGTTCTCTCCACTCTGGTTATGGATATTCTCACTGCTCTGTATGTGAACTTCTTTTCCACTTTTTTGGTGAGTACTCTCACTGCCCTTGTTGTGAATGTTATCTTCTCTGTTCTTATTGAGAGTGTTCTTTTCACTCTTATTCTCTCCACTATAGCTGTGAGTGTTCTCACTACTCTGGTTGTGATTATCCTCTTTACTTTGGTTGACAGTATCTTCTTCTTCAAACTTATTGTCACTGTCATTATTGGAGGAATTGACACTGCTCTTATTTGGAGTATTCTCTTTGCTTTGATTGGTAGTATCTTCTTCTGCAAATTCATTCTCACTTTCAGTAGATTTATCTTTTTCTCCAGACTTGTCCTTGCTTTCAGTAGATTTATCTTCTTCTCCAGACTCATCCTCACTTTCAGCAGATTTATCTTCTCTAGACTCATCCTCTCTTTCAGCAGATTTATCTTCTTCTCCAGACTCATCCTCACTTTCAGTAGATTCAGTTTCTTGTATCTCAGAGCGATGAATACGGCCACTAGTAGCACTCAGAGTCTGGGTAGCAGGAACTAAGCTGATAGCAGCATTACGGATTCGCTTAGGAGGTGCAACAGATGTTCCATCATCAATGATGTTCTGTTCAGCATTGGTTAATTTCACTGGTGGAGCAGCCTGAGAGTCTTCAGCAATACGTTGCATTGCAGATTTACTTAGAAATAAAAAATGAATAAAAAATAATTTTACAAGTGAGTTATTACACACCGTCCTTTTCCTCCTTTTCCCTTTTTCCCTTTCTTCTTCTGAGTATCATTCCCCTGAGTATCACTCCCCTGAGTATCATTCCCCCCCCTGTCCTTCATCCACATTACCCCCCCTTTCTACCCTTCTTTTTGGCAGGTTGTGTGGCAGGATCAGTGGATGAAATAGTACGCTTGCGAGCATTTGTTTTATTAGCATTGTTCTTGGTGGATTGGTTGCGAGCAGATCTGCGAGGTGGCATGGTATGTAGTGGTGACAAATGTTAAGTGTTGGTATGGGTGGATGTGTAGGGATGTGTAACTGATGGTGGTTCAGATAAGAAAGGGGCATGAGGTGTGCACAGACCTAAAGGCAAGATTCACACTGTTTATTTTTAATCCTGTCTGTGTGACTTCACAGCTTATCTATAAAAGTAAGTGAATGTTCACATCATCTATTTTTAATCCTGTCTGTGTGACGATCACAATGTTTATAATTTAAGGAAAGGGTATGAGAGAATAGTGTAAGTGATCACAAGGAACTTAATGTGAGATCACCTCATTGCACCAATCTATTCTCGTCTCATTGCATCAATCAATTCTTGCCCCATTGAACCAATAAATTCTCACTCCATTACATCAATCAATTCTTGCCTCCCTGCATCAATCAATTCTCGCCTCATTGCTAACACTTTTTTGTGTTCTTACTTTGGAATGGATTTTATGTTCAGAAAATTATATATTTGTGTATCTAAAATGTACATGTGTGCTGTATTCTAACATATACTATAATACACTAAGCACTTCTCCCTTATCTTCTTAACCCACTCTTCCTACCCCCCTCACTCGTATTGCCACCCATCGCTCATCACCCTATTCTTAACCATTCCCTCCTATCCCATCATTGCGTACGTTGGCAGTATCAACACACGCGAGTCGACAGTACACCTATGCATAAGGTGTGGCCCTGGCGTGCGGAAGGAGGAGTGGGAGGGGGAGAGTGACGGCGAAGCGAGGCGATGGTGGAGGGGGTGGGGAAGCCATGGCACATATGCCACGTTGATGCGTGTATGTCGATGCTGCACCTATACATAGGCATGGCCTTGGCTTGCAGAAGGCGGAGGGGGAGGGGGAGAGCAGAGGCGAGGCGAGGCGAGGCAAGGGTGGAAGTAGTGATGCCACGTCGATGCACGCATATAGGCGCACGTTATGCGTAGGGCGTGGCCTGGGCTTGCGGAAGGAGGAGCGAGGAGGGAGGGGTGAAGGTGGGAGTGGAGGGGGCTCGGATGCCATGTCGACAGGCCTATGCGCCTGTGCTTGCGAGGGGGGGGGGCGAGGGGGCGAGGGTGGAAGAGGTGCAGATGCCACGTCAACGCACACACATAAGCGTACGTCGATGATACGCCTATGCGTAGGGGGGGTGGTGTAGCGCGAGGAGGGAGGAGGGAGGAAGAGCTGGACAACACGACGCCGACGCCGACGCCGTTCATGCTAGCGGCGTCGCCATCTTCTGACGCTGCAGCACGGTCGGTTAGCGAACCCCACCACAGACGAAAGGGGGGGAAACGGGGGGAGGAGAGAAGACAGGAGGGGGGGCTGAGTGACGTGGGCAACGGTGGTGTCGACACCGTCCTTGCCGTGGTGCCGCCATCCCCATGACGCAGGGAGAAGGGGCTGGAGGGGTCCGAAGGACGTGGCATCACCGCCACCATGCTGCAGGGGGGGGAGGTGGGAGGAGGGAGGGGTGTGTGGTCGCGATGCAGGGGAGGTGGGGGGCGGGACGATGTGGTGTTGCACGTTGAGGCCGGGGAAACGTTGAGGTGGGAAGAGCTTGCGTCGTTGTTTTGACGCAGCAGCATGAAGGGGCGGCGGCGCGGGTGGTGGTTGAGATGAGAGAGCCTGGTGATGGCCGTCGAGCGAGAGCTAGGGCATCTACAAGACCGTAGACGACGCTGTGGGAAGGTCAGATAGCAGGGGATGGCGAAGCGAGTGGAGGAAGGGGCGTACCTGGTGACAGGCGACGTGGCATCAGTCTTGAGGGTGACGCTGAGGCGGGGGACACGTTGAGGCAAGGGACATGTTGAGGCAAGGGAAACGTTGAGGCGAGGGACACATTGAGGTGAGGGACACGTTGAGGCGAGGGAAACGTTGAGGCGAGGGACACGTTGAGGCGAGGGAAATGTTGAGGCGGGGGAAATGTTGAGGCGGGGGAAATGTTGAGGTGGGAAGAGCGAAGAGGAGGGGAAGAGCGAAGAGGTGGGGGAGTGTTGACAGTGGGAACGAAGAGCGACGACAGTGGTGACGCGTCACCGGTTATCGGTTACCGACGACCGGTGACAGAGAAGACAACGAGCGTTACGTTGTTGGTGGCTATGTTATGGCGTCAATGACACACTGGCTCAGTTAGTTAAGCGCGCTATATATTCGATGACTAAGCCATAGCGTAGACTTGGGTTCGAAACATATCCGATGCAATTTGTTTTATTAATATTACAATAAATGTATAATAAATACTAATAAAAGTCCGCACAGATTCTGAGGAAGTCTTTGTTACGGAATTCCGCGTAATCCGCACGGAATTTTCCATTCTGTATAAATCTGTGCGGAATCCGTAAGAATTCTGTACGGAATATTTCCTTCATTATACTAATACCTCAGCCAATTCTCGACCTCCCATATTCCATACGGATTCTGCGTAATCCGCACGGATCTGTACGGATTCCGTACGGATCCGTACTGAACGCCCGGGTAAGCGTAAAGAGCTCCAAGTATGTGAGATTTTAGAGAAGATTACTTACTACTTTTGAAAAGTAGGCATGCTCATTCTTTTTGCATGCAACTGTATAGCTATTTACACCTCAGACAGGCCTAAATCAGGATAGTGTAAATATGGTACACTCTGATTTCCTTAATAATTAGAATATGCTGTAAAGTATGTAAAGTGTCAGGTGCATTAGCAAACTTTAAAACAAGTAATAATTCTGTCTATTGTTCCAATTGTTTCATACTGAATTTAAATATGTGACATGAACCGAGCCTCTGAAAATTTTCAGATTGGCTTAGAATGGATGGGACCATGGATCTTATTATAAGTATCTTGCATGGATCAGACAATTATTCTATTGTTGTGCATATTCAAAATTTGCTAAAAAATCAGACACTTAATATATTTAAATAAATATTCTAATTGTTATGTATATTGGGTTGTACTATTTACAATGATCCAATTTACCCTTGTCTGAGGTATTACTTACATGAATAACTATGAGAAGGTCAAGACAGCTTACTCCAGAGGATGCTAAACCTGACTTTAAAAAAGAAGGCCAAGGTGCAGTCTATCACTCAGGTCACAAGTGTTGTTTCCTTTGTAGAAATGATGTTCGTGACCATGCTTACATAATCACCTAGTAAAAAACCTTACTGAGGCAAGTTGCTACTGAATTTCATTACCAGAGCACAGATATCTAAGTGAAGGCACAAGCAATCTGCTGAGCAGCAGCTGCTTGGAGCACAAAATATTTTAATGCTTCTGAGCATAGTGCTTCAGGTTTCCATAGTTTTGCAGCTGTGAAAATGTTTTCTCAATATTTATAGTTATTGACATTGATTTTGTATGGATTTTGCCAACCACAAAATAGTTAGTGGCCAGCAGTGATAAGGACTGGTGGACTGTGGTGTTCTGAATGGATTGTGTGCAGGTACTTACATTAGGTTTCCAACCAATTTCAATGATTCAACAACATTGAATCAACTTCTAGCACATGTTATATTTCTGTGTTATCAATGGACCAGTATGTTGGATTCATCATTTAAAATAGATCATGTGTAGTACAAACTGAGAGCATATTAGGGGCATGTAAGCACAGCTGGCAGCAGATAGTGGCCATGTGGAATAATGTTCCACAGTGGTACTGCATGTTGGCCATCAGGGGTACCATATTTGAGTAAATGAGATACAACAGTTGTATACTATAATTAGTTTAGATATGTACAGTATCATGTGAATATACAAGAGATAACATTATATGCATTTAGAACAACCCAAATAGGGAATATAAGTTACTATATGCATTTTTTGAGTGCTTGGCTTACAGCAGGACACAGTGGGAAACATAAAATTGCTAAAAAAAACATATGACATATTTGGTATTAAGAAAAGGGTATATGTTAAGTATGAGAATACTATCTAAAGCTCATAACTGTCATTTTTTACATTGTATAGCTTCCATCCTCCAGTCTTGAACAATGTGCCACTTCTGGGGCCATATATATGAAATGTTTTGACTCCTGTGCTGCTGCTGTCCAAACTATGCATGGTAATGTGTTTGGCCTCTCTCTGATTCCTGCCACAGTGCATGCTCATTCTACCATTTCATTACTTGAGAATACAACAAGAAAAAAAGAAAAAGAACATGCACAACCACCTAGTCCTTTGTGTCTGGAGAAATGGACTTTTTCTCCATGTTGAGTATGGAGTGTAAGGTCCCTTTAATATAAGAGTGTGCATCTCCTTTAAAGCACTGAGAGATTGCCTTTGAGATGTAAAGCATTCTAAAAACAGTGAAAAAACAAAGAAATGGGACTAAAAATCATAAGTGTCAGCCAATTTGATCACAAATTGCTCAGGAAATTGGAGTGCTAGTAATTCTAAATATCCACCAAGAAAAGAGTGCCATTTTTATAAGGCATATTCAGTAAATGTAATGGAGTGGTGATCATTGGCACTCATTTATGTATTATTGTTGATTACTAAGGGATAATATTAGCATAGAATGGGGGCACTCAAAAGTGATCATTTAATAAATATTAGAAGGTGATCATTGGTGCTCATTTGCTTATTGCTATTACTGATTACTTACTAGTGGATCTGTCACACATATTCTCATGTGTCTCATGTGCCACACATATTCCTGCACTTCATGCATATTCCTGCACATTAGAGGGGTGTTAGCCATTTTTATCATATAATGGCAGTGTTATATGATTGTGTTATATCCATGTCCGGATACATCGTGCCGACGTTCCCACGTGACCTTCCAACATACCCGGTCCGTTCCCGGAACGTACCCGCTTCGGGTTTACTATTCCCGACGTTCCCGCCCGGGAACGTACCCGGAACCCGTCGGGTTTTCTATCGGGTATCCCGGATACGTACTTTCTCTTATGACGGCCTCACCGCGTCATCATTCTATTACTCCTCCCTTCCATTCCTACTTATACGTTTCATTATGGCCTTTGTAGATTAGTTCCTTATTCTTCATTCTGAGCGCGTCATTTGCGCCCCTACTCCGCTTTGCCAAGACTTCATTTCCTACTTACTCCTTTGACTTGTCCTTTGTATAATACTTCTACATTCGTATCTACAGGTTCCTACTTAGTATAAGTAGTCTTCCAGATGTAATAGGTAGTCTTTAGTATTCGTATCAACTCTGTACACTTTCTTCCTACTCTAAGTTCCGAAACCCGCTCCGGGTTTTCCTTCGGGTTTCTCTCCCACTACCTAGTGTAGTGGCGAAGCCTTCTCTTATACTCTGGAACGTCTTCCTTGGTTACATATCATCTTCCTCGAAATACGAACCATTCCCTGGGGATATCCAGGCGGCGCAGCACACAAGCTGAAGCCACGGTTCTTTCCGCACTTCCGCTCTACGTTTCCGCACCCGTACTCACTTCGGGTTTCCGTTATAGTTCTCCCACACCCTCCGGGTGTCTTCGCAACCACTTCTAAACAGGAAGAGAATCGGTACGTAACAGATTGTCCCAATCATATAAGCCCTGCCACTATATGATTGGGATCATAAACAATCATTGAGATTCCAATTGAATGTTACTATTGTATTGTTGTATTAGATGATCATAGACAATCATTTTTTCTACTTCATTATTATTATATGGTTGTATTAGGTGATTATAGACAATCATTTATATGTTCTATTTGGTTATTACCACTGTATGATTGTATTATGCAATTATATACAATCATTGATTTGTTCTATTTGATTATTACCATTGTATGAATGTATTAAGCAATTATAGACAATCATTAATTTGTTCTATTTTGATTATTACCATTATATGAATGTATTAGGTGATCAAAGACAATCATTGATTTGTTCTAATTGACAATTATTATTGTATAGTTGTATTAGGCAATCATAAACAATCATTGATTTGTTCTATTTGATTACTACCATTGTATGAATGTATTAGGAGATCATAGACAATTATTGATTTGTTCAATTCAATTATTATCATTGTATGATTGTATTATGTAATCATATACAATCATTTTTTTGTTCTATTTGATCATTATTATTTTATGATTGTATTAAGTAATCATAGACAATTATTAATTTGTTCTACTCAATTATTACCATTTTATAAATTTATTAGGTTATCATAAGCAATCATTAATTTTGTCTACTTGAACTACTATTGTATGTATTATTAAAGTATACTACATTTATACTAGTGTTTAGGTGATTGTTAATACTCACTGAGCAACTCTTATTCTTTTATCAAAGGTTAGTTATGACTAACTATTTATTCATGTAGCTATAAATATATAAGCAACACTGGTAATTAACTGTCATGACTATCATTAAATGTCAGTTTCTTAAAATAATAATAACTTACTGTTAATGATTCATATTGTTACCAGTATTTTCATTTGCATCATCCTGCCAATATTCCTCTTTATCACTCCCAATCCCAATCTCACTATTATCACTACTATCACTATCATCACTATCATCACTACCATCACTACCATTGCTACCATCACTACCATCACTATCATCACTATTATCATCACTTTCTTCATCAGTTAATATATCAGAAATTAACATATTATAGTTTTCAGCCCAAATTGGAGTATAACTGTCACTTGCAACCACAGGATACCACTTTTTTGCAAAGTGCTGTGCAAATATTTTACAAATTGATGCTTGTTTGAGTGCATAGGCCTTAACACCTTGCTTAATATCTGATTTCACATTACTTTTATATTCTCTTGTATCAGATATACTTGTCCACCATTTTTCTTTCCATTCAAAGTATGCAATAACTCATTGCATTTCCTCTCATAGAATAACTACTTCCTCTTTCCATCTATCTCTTTGTGCACAAGCTTTTGCCCATTCTAGCTTTAGACTACGATTTCCTACATTCTCCCCTGATGAATTATTGAATACTAGCCAAATCCATGACATCTCAAATTGCCCACTACTTGATATATCATCTGGATCTTGTCCTGGTCCTTGTATATCCTTATTTTTCAATTCAAGTAAATTTGACTGCTAATTTCTATTGGGGTCAAGTAAAGCTACTGCTGCTCGTGCTCTTTTATAGCTATCTGCATGAAGCTGTGTTTTGTTTTTAAAACTTGTTTTCAATTTTCTCATATGAGTATTTGATTCATTTCCTGTGCCACATGTATTTAATCATTTGAATATCTTTACTGTTGAAATGATGCGAAGATAATGCCAAATATTAGCTAATGCATTACTAGCCTGTGCCAGTTTGTAACTGTACTGAAAGTCCTGAAGGAAGGTTTAAAGCAACTAACTCAATTTCAACTGCCATCCTATCTGAATTTGATTCCAAGTTAGAAGGTATTAAATTTCTTATCTCAAGCATATATGTTAACTGAACTTCTTGCCATTTCAAAATTTTGGTGGCAAGAGCAATTCTTTTATCTTGAAGATTTGCAAGATCTCCCGATATGGGAATTTCTTTGAGATTTGAAACTTCAATCTTGAGTAAATATCTAGAACCTCCTCTTCACATGTTTAACCAGCTCCAAGTAAATGTGCCAAAGCAAAGTTACTCCTACAAGAACTACCATGGCCATTGATATGCCAAGAAGGAACTGCAACATCAATATGCATATCAGAAGAAACTCTTATAGATTCAGGTTATATTTCAATTTGCTTCTTCAGATTTTTAGACTATTGACATCCAATATTATAGGTAATCACAATCCAAGTGAGTGAAATACTAATAAGTGTTGAAAGTATAATATAATCAATATTGCAATATCTATTATACTAATAAATATAAGATGATGTTCAATAAATGGAGCTCTTTACGCTCCCCCCCCCCTTTCACGTGAATTTCACATGAATTTCACATGAATGGGTGAATTTCATGTGAACTTCATGTGAATTTCAGGTGAACTTTTTGCATTATTTTTGTTGAATTTCAGTGAGAACACTGCTAATAATTTCATGTGAATTTTGCATGAATTTCACTGGAACTTCACTAAGTGACATGAATTTCATGTGAAGATGAAGTGAAAATTCACATGAATTTTTCACCTGATATTCATGTCACTCAGTGAAGTTCATGTGAAGCTTATACAAGAGTAGAGAGTAATACTGCATGTTGAGTGTGACACCCAGGGCTGAGTGTGACACCCAGGGCTGAGTGTGACACCCAGGGCTGAGTGTGACACCCAGGGCTGAGTGTGACACCCAGGGCTAAGTGTGACACTGAGGGCTGAGTGTGACACCTAGGGCTAAGTGTGACACTGAGGGCTAAGTGTAACACCGAAGGCTGAGTGTGACACTGAGGGCTGAGAGTGACACTGAGGGCTGAGAGTGACACCTAGGGCTGAGTGCAGTCATCAAACTTGTCACACATGTGTGAAAGTGTGACATATTGGAAAATGTTGGAAAAAGCGTGACATGTGTGACATGCGTGGGAAAATGTGACATATTTGGAAAAGTGTCACATACCATAATCATCACATTTGCCGCACTTTCCGACTTTTCCCACGCTTGTCACGCACGTCACACCTTTTCCCACGTTTGTCACACATGTCACACTTTTTTCCCCAACAGTTTCCAATATGTCACATTTTTTTCCCACGCATGTCACACATGTCACGCTTTTTCCAACATTTTCCAATATGTCACACTTTCACACATGTGTGACAAGTTTGATGACTGCACTCAGCCCTAGGTGTCACACTCAGCCCTGGGTGTCACTCTCAGCCCTAGGTGTCACTCTCAGCCTCAGTGTCACACTCAGCCCTTGGTGTCACACTTAGTCCTGAGTGTCATACTTAGCCCTAGGTGTCACACTCAGTCCTCAGTGTCACACTTAGCCCTTAGTGTCACACTCAGCCCTTGGTGTCACACTTAGCCCTGGGTGTCACACTCAGCTCTAGGTGTCACACTCAGCTCTGGGTGTCACACTTAGCCCTGGGTATCACACTCAGTAGTGTAATGACCTCCAATTTTTAATATGAATTTCACTGTATTTTCACCTAAATTTCACCTAAAATACATGAAAGTTCATGAACCTATGCTTTTTGGAAAATATTTAAAATCACATGAAGTTCATGTAATTTCATGTGAATTTCATGTGAATTTATATTAAATAGGTGATTTTCATGTGATTTTCACGTGAATTTCATGTGAATATGTGAATTTTAGGTGAATTTCATGTGAATTCATGGTGAAGGGGGGGGGGAGTGTAAAGTACTGAATAAATGTTTACTTGCCTTTCACCTTTTTGTAAATCACCTGCACCATTACGGCAAATTAGAGTATGCCTAGTACATATAACAAGAGCTGTTCCAGTCACAGAATGTTCTGGAGCTGGCCATATGCCAGCTTGTAAAATTGCATCATGTTGTGAATCACAAGTATTAATCTATCATATTATTAATAAATTATAATAATATATTATCTATCATACCTCAGGATTTTCAATCTGCTTTTTAAGATGTGTTTGATAATTTTGTTCTTTGACATAAGGACCCCAACCAGGCATGAGCTCTACATCCTTGATACCACACTCTTTGCAGCTCAGTTTGAAATTGGCATCAACAGTCAAGTATAATATATACAGAAAACTTAAATCTCCTTATTTTTCCCAATCTTCCAGAAGATTTTTATCTAGATGAGGGCATGCTGGACATTCAACTGTCAAATCACCTTTATTTGTACCTGCTATCCCTTCTGTATGTTGACTTCTACCACCACATTTACACATGAATAAAATTCTCCAAATTCACATAACATATAAAAATTTATTGTAACAGTTCTATAATTTTAAAACTGTTAGTTTTAATATTTTATTACAATTAATACTCACCTTTTCATTTTCAAATCTGCACTTGTCAGTTTTTCTGCAAAAAGTATAATACCAGTCATAAAGAGTTGTTTTTGCTTGTAGTGTAAGCTCATGAAATGTATCAAGACATTCAAATGTGAATACAGTTCTTGGTCAAACAAAGCTTACTGGAAACCAGCTAGCACGCAATCACTGGATATATTGGGGGATAGGTTCTGTTTTGCAATCACAATATGAAGCTAAAACATGATGGACTCCAGTAACATCAACAACTACCAACTCAACAGTAGTATCATCTGGTCTGAGACAATGTGCTCTCTCATGTCCAAGCTAAATACAGAGTCCAAGGTTCTTAAGGTGATCTTTTTCAAAATAAAAATCATTCCATTTCTAAGCAATATTAAATTGTAATTGAGTTGTATTATAAAATTAATTTCTTACCTCTAATCGATAAAGTGGCAAATGTTCATGTCTCTTTATAATGCATTCTCTGCATCTCAAAAGACAACCATTAAAACAATCTTGACATTCATAATGTCCAGTTTCTTTTTTGCAGTCTGAGCATTTATTCTCACTAGTATAGTTGCCCTTGCCATCATGGCAAAGAAGCTTATCCAGAAACTCATCTTGATATTTCACCCATTCATTTAGTTTTGCCTGTGTAAATATTATACATACAGTCCATAAATATAAAAAAAAAATTCTTACTGATACTTTTTGATCACGCTTTCATGATTTTAAAGGTTCAGGTGGTTGTTCAATTGGAATAGATTCATTAGTACTATATTCTGGTATTTCATTTGGTAGAGATAACTGCTCTTCATTTTGTATTATTATTTCTTCATTTATAGTATGATCAGCTTTGTGATGTCTCTGTGACTCCTTCTGGAATTTTCTCTTGCTATTGCTATTCACAACTGTCAGTGATGTGGCATGTGAAGTACCACTATTTGAACTAAAGCCTTGATTCTGTTTTGCTGATACATCAGAACTATCTGCAGCTCTATCATGTGCAGCCAATTGAGACTGAACAGCAGGATGGAATTGGGCAGGATGGAATTTGGCAGTTGTGCTTGATGATCTTGTAGCTGATAAGCATTGTGAATGCTTTTGGTTAGTTTTAGATGTAGGGGAGCCTTGTCTCTTTGGAGGCATTGTGGAGGTTTGGTGGTAGTAGAATATGATCAAGTTATGCAACTTTAATACTCATACTTATATATAGTGTATTGTGTGATGTGCATGGTTACAAGGAGTCATAGATAATAATCAATTAAAGTACTTACTAAGAATGAAATGCAGCAGATTGCTATGTTTATAATAATAGCACTTCGATGATCACAGATTGCAAGTGTCTTATATGCAATTGTGTTGTTTGATTTGACATTGCAATGTGCATCATATTATACATACAATAATAATAGCTCTTTAACTATTACACAACTTGACTTGCAAGTGTCTCTCCTATAGCTACATTTTTTGATTCAATGTTGCAATGTGCATCATAACAATATTAAAAAGTCAATGTCATAATGTGTTGTTTGATTCGACATTGCAATATGCATCATATCAATATTAATAAATTGATGTCATAATGTGTATTCCACCTGTCAGGTTAGTTAAATTCTCATCAATTCTCTCTCGACATTTCCCCTTTTACGAGAACTCTCCCAGCTGTCCCCTCACTTGTCCCCTCACTTGCCCCCTCTACAGCTCACAATCAACTACATCCCCAATCCTCTGTTCAGAGTCTGACTTGCAACTGTCTCTCTTGCAACTGTGTTGTTCGATTCATCACTGTAACATACATCATATCAATATTAATAAATCAATGTCATAGTGTGTATTCCACCTGTCAGGTTAGTCGAATTCTCATCAATTCTCTCTTGACATCTCCCCTTTTGTGAGAACCCTCTCACCTGTCCCCTCACTTGTTCCCTCACTTGCCCCCCCCACAGCCTGCAACCAACTCCATTCTCAATCTTCCATTCACAGTCTGACTTGTAAGTGTTGCTCCCAATTGTACTTATAACCATATGCCCCCCTCTGTTCACTGTTTGACTCACAAGCATTTCACCTGCAACCATGCTATTTGATTCAGCATCACAACATGCATTGTATCATACATACTGCCATGCACTGAACTCTGTCCAGGCTCTAAAGCCATGTCAACATTTCCATTAGAAGACCCTGAGCTCTGGTATGGCATTGGCATTCTCTATGACTGCTAAGGTTTTCTTGAACATATGGAAGAAACCTTTTTCTGTCCTCAGAGTAGCCAAAGGTGTGTTGCATTTTCTACCTCCAACTTTGATAAACCAAATAAAACTATATTTTGTATAGGGGAACTTTGGGATGTTGCAAAGGGCTCAAAGTAGATTTCATAGTGCAAGCTACACACAGGCTACATTGCACTATTACACTGAAAGTATCCACTGACACACCTCTTCTGGCAGGCTTTTGATTTGATTTGTATCAAGTCAATCCTACATTTGTATTCCTTTGTGGCAGACAATCAGGTATCACTTTTAGTGGCTGGCAGCTGACGCCTTCCTTGACCTCCTTGTTGGTCTCCTAGAACACACCCTCCTTGTCACCATACAACATATCAATCTGTGTTGGGTACATGGCTACATGGACATCCCAGGAAATGAACATGTGGATCATGAAGTCAAGAATTCTATTATGATAGGTTCCAGCAACCAGGACCTTCTCCTCTGCTGCCTATGCAATTTGTTCCCAGCCAACAAATCAGCCATGCACTCACACCATCTCTAGCTCACTCAACTTATATCGGCGGCATGGAGAGCATCCACTTACTTCCACCACATTAACTGGCACCTTCCACACCTAGCCATTCCATGCTTTTGCCATTTACTCTTCTCTCCCTCGCAAATTATCAACTGTCTTCGTGTTTCTTATCACCAGACACACTCCTCTTCAACACCACCTTCACTGCATTGGTAAGTTTACTTACACTCGAGGGCATCTGGCAGTGCATCTGACATTGGTTCTCTAGTAGACCCTTATAACCAATTGAGAATGTGAGATATATAACTTTTCCACTGAAAGCAGCTCTCCTGATTACTGAATTGGACAAATATTCTCATCATTTAATCTAAGATTGATATGGTGGCATCTGAGCCCAAAGTAACAGAATCCAGGGGTTATATAAATATAATGTGAGAAATAGCAGCATGAACTTTTTGAGACAGTGTGATGTGAAGATCTGAGGTCTACTATTGACATCAAGTGGGAAAGTATTGAGTAGTTAGTTCAGTCTAATAAATCAGATGTCATAGTGTTGTGAAAAATAAGGACATAGTAGTACAGGCATTGTCAGTTCAAGTAATGAGTGGTGTTATAGTTATAAGTAGGTGATGTTCAGAAGCACCTTTAGCTGTGTAAATCGTGTCGAGAAGTATCCAGTAATTAATCAGTTTGGATAGCCAATGCTGAATCAACAACAGGAGGGCTCTGTCCATGTATTATAGTGTAGAGAAACTGACAATATATTCTCCAGTAATAAATGATAAGTATCAATACAGAATGATAAGCAATGTCCAGATAAAAGAAGAGCCTTCAGCTGTTTAAAATAGCACCCATATCAAGAAAGATGAAAACTGTGTGTATTGGAGACATTGATGCAGTTGTTATCATTGGAAAGAGATCTCGAATCAATCAGTAGTTGTGCTAAGTACAGCCTCAGGTGAGTTGATAATTATAACACAGGAACTCACAGAGGGTGCACAAGGTACAGGTGAGTCGATAATGATAACATGGGAATTCACAGGGGTTGTGTGAAGTTACAGGTCGAAAATAGCAAGTTAATTGATCCAATGGACATATGTTGCATTTTCTAAATTGATGATAAGTCAATCAGATAATATATCATAAAGTGAACCTAAATGAGACCATCATCTATGTACTCATGACTTTCTATTCGCCATTCACCAGGGTTTCAGACACCACACCCACATGATCTCAAAGTGACATGTAAACAAATGAAATGAATATAAAAAAGTAAGTACATACAGGACTTACTGTTCACTGTTGTTGTTACAAACAGTGAGTGCAGTGCTCAGAGTGATAGAACTAGTAAGATAATGATTACTATCTAATATTTTGTGTATTTTTCACCAACTATCCCTCTTCTTAAGCAAGGAACAATGTCAGTTGTATTACTAAATACAATTTACACATGATGTTGAGACTGGTTTTTTCTTTTGGCTTGGCTATCTCCTCTTCAAAGAATGTTCCGGAGGAAAAGGAATAACTGTTCAGATGACATAGTGAACAAGCGAGATGAGGTAGTTACCAGTTCTGTTAAAGTCTGCTCTCTATTTCTTACTTATCATAATTGTTAATTTTGGAATGCTGGTGTACCTGTGTGTGATTTTGAGGCTGACATATCCATATCACCACTGCAAATGAACACAACATAACACATCAACACTGCCCATTATATATTGTTCAATATTCCCTTCAACAGGATGTCTACCAATTTGTGCATTGACTGCCTATACTTATCATTTGCAAGACTGAATTACCATATCTTATTTTATGTCAAAGTGCCAATTAGATAGAACAAATGGAATCTGCTCTCAGCTATATGCAAAGTTGTCTCATTCAATACTAGATACACTCATTATTTTTATTTTTATACTCTTATTTGGCCTCTTGGAGTGCTACACAAGTGCACTCTAACTATTTTATTTTGTATCTATTAACATGTGGACCAAGTGTGAACTTACATAAATGCAGTGCAACTTCACACTCACCCATGCACTGTGGAGGAAGTAGATGATGTACTAATATAACCCAGTATTATACTTATAAATCGACTTACTTCATTCTGCTTATATTTTATACTTTATTACTTATTTCTACTTACAATAATACTATTTATGTTCGTTTTTATACTCTTACTTTGGTCTCTCAAAGTGCTGCACAAGCGCACTCATATTATTTCTTCCTGTTTCATATAATGCATGGACTTAGAGATGCAGCATGGCTTAACCAAATATTGGGAAGCCAATGCCAAGCATATGTGACTTGCCTGTGCACTCTTGTGTTCCACTTGCACCTCAACATGTCTTGGCTACTCCTTCTCCTCGCTACTAATATGCCTAGTGTACTTCTACCCACTGTAAAAACATTATTTCTATATTCTATATGCTACTTACAAGCAGTACAATATATCTGGGTTGTAATTAGTAGCTAAGGTAGAGGTCCCAGACTGTTAGCTAGCATGGGAACAATTCACACTAATAAGGGACATAACTAGCCTAAGTAGGAAAGTGTCTAAGAATAGACACACCGAGGTCAGAGCTTATTCTCAACATTGGTGGGAAATAATTACCAGTAAGGCTGGAGATCGAGCTAAGCATGCATCTATTATAATAATAGGATATCAAAGCTATGTTATTGCGTCATAGGAAAAGGCATGAGCACTAGACCCATGGCAGTTGCTGCTATCTAACCACACTATACCAGCACTGCATCAGCATGCCATAGGTGCCTAACCTGACCTGAGACCCAGCATTCCCGGCAAGCTTATTCAGTGGTTCCCATTCCACACATCAAAGCATGCAGCATCATGCCTCTGTATGGAGCGCTCTTCCTGCAGGATGAGTTATTGTCCTTCATTATCATCCCATGTGAACGCATTCTTGGCACTCATATGTTTGTATATCGGTGATTTACTCTGGTCCATCCCAGACACCTGTATCCAGTCTAAAAGTCTAATTTACAGCTTAGCTAATGTGCAATTACTGCTTTTGTATTAACTATATAGTTTCTCTTAGCCATGTTCTGTAAGATATTTAATAGGTAGCTTTGTGTAGTAGAAGAGGAGTCTCCTGTGCCCTGAGAAATACCATCTAGCATCATGCTTTAGTATTTGTGTGAGCTTTGAGATTCTAAGTGCAATGCGAAGTGTGAAGTTATAAGCCCATGTTAAGTCCGAGATTAAGGAACATGCATCAAAGCATTTGCTAAGTGTGCACTCCCTCTCAAACATTGGTTTTTGATACCATTTCTATACTTTACTTCACCCAGAAGCACCTTGCATCCGAGTCTTACCCACTGAGCACTTTCTTAGTGAGCATACATGGTGTGAGTTTTATTATTAATATTTACATTTACACTACATTGCGCTAAACTAGGTACTTTACTACTCACTGCTTCCCTTTTCCCCCTCTGTTTCTAGGCATTGAGTCTTCTTCTGTTTGGCATGTCAGGGAAGTATTTAGATGCTCTGGGTACTATGTGTCCCTTGAACAGCTCAAGATGCTAGGGCTTAGGGTTTCACGCCTATTCAAGACCCCTTTTCTTTGTCTCAAGCCTATTGTTTCACCCTCAAGACTGGTGCTCAATGCATCTCAGCTCTCAGCTACAATTCTTTTATACAATCACTGCTTTTTCTGTATTTCTTATCATCTTCAAGAATTAAGAGATATTTTTGGTCTTGTCAAGGTGTGCTACAACTGAGGACTTCGGGTTTTATACCTGCTTGGGACCAACCTTATTTCCAGCTTCATAGTCCCCACCATGGAATGAGGTAAATCGGAACTCCAGTTACTATAGCTAGGCCTTCGGTACCATCTAATTTACTAACTATTTCATTCTAGAATTATTATAGTTAATATCCACCAGTCAGTGTGATGCTCAGTATGCAACCTCAAGTATAATTTCTTCTACAACGCCACCACAAGCTCATGAGAGGGTATTTCTTCACACCCCCACCCCTACTCTTGTTGCCTGGCATCATCAACAGGTCTCGAAGGTATTGCTAGAGTCTCAGTAAATACAGTGTATTCAATTCAATATATACATACATTGACCAATGAAACAGCGAGACAGGGACCCTTTCCTGAAGTATGAGAAGCTTCTTCACCCTTCTTGCCCTTCCTCCGAAACTGAGCTCAGGATCCTGAATGAATATAATAGTTGCCCTGCCAATACAGTTCCCTCTCCACCATTATATTCTCCTTTCACACTGTCAAATTGTGCAGACTCACACATCTGGAATGACTAGGGAGACTTAGGTTATGACCAATCAAGAAGACTGGCTCTTTGCCAAGTTACCAAGGTATATGGCAGTGAGGGAGAGCAGGAATTCGAATGCATGGTTCAGACACTTATACAGCGATTGGGAGAAGGAATGGGGACGACCAACTGATATGAGCTGGAAGGATAGGCATACAGTAAGTATCATCAAATAATTATATATATATTAACTTACATTATCTCACTATTATAGCAACTGAGTAGTTGGTTTCAGAACCATATCTGTGATTCTAAAGCAATGACTTGAGGTATCCTGAATATCAAACCAAAGAAAATACAGAAGAAGACCTTTCAAGAATGGCAGGTATACCAAGAGTTATATGACAATTATATTGAGGACTCAGTAGAGGCAGAGTGGGAGGAATATTGTTCATCAGTTCTACAGGGTGTAAAGCCTGCAAGATCATGATCCAATGTCAAAGATGAAGTGGCCCAGAAACTGTATGAAATTGAAGATGAAGATACAAAGAAAGAAGTCAAAGCTCACCTGCAAGAGATGCAGAATAGCAGCTGCAAAGGTGCCTTTGAAGATGAAGCATCTCATAACAAAGCATATGAAAAGAACTTATGCATAATTTAGAGCAATAGATAAACTTCCTCTCTCAATTTCTGCGAAAATTGAGCAATTTGTCAAGTTAACCAGGTGGAACTTTACTGTCTTTGCAAGTGGTCCACATCCTTGTCGTGGCAGAAATATCGACACTTCAATGTAAGTCAGCTTGGTACTTGGCTTGCCTGATTTACTCAAATAATAATATCTTACACTTAGACTTCATTTCAGTACTGATCCCAAAAGAAGTTCGAGCAGGAAGTTGAGAACCTGTTTGACAACTTCCTGTATAAATGTTTTAGTAAGTACATAACTACTACACTTCGATGTTTGAAGAGCTAACATATGTACCAAAGCTGAAGATGCCTGTGATTTACGAAGCCTTGCTATGAATGAGTCAGGGTCTACATCTGGCTCTGGAAAACAGAATGTTGCTGAAGGTGGGAGGAGCTTGAGTGAAGGGGAAGGAGAAGGAAATGGTGGTAGTGGGAATGAACAGGAGCAGTGCCTTGAGAGTGGACCAAAACTGAACCTCCCCCCTGTTGAATATGTTACTGCATCCAATGGCCAATGAATGTCTAAATATGATGCAACAAGAACCAACAATATTGCAGCAAATCAAAAGTGTCTTGAGGAGTTGGAATTAGGACCTCCATGTATTGCCAAAGGAAAAAAGCAGAGCAAGACTTCTAAGACAATGAAATCAGGCATGAGGCAATCTGGGTGTTTGAGGTCAAGTACTTCATGTAATTCATTTCGCAAGTAACTAATTATATTTTGTTATGTCATCTTCAGAACTTCTGTGGTGTCGTCAGGGATCAATAATAGTATCACTGATATGTCTAGAAGCTCTAACTTGAACAGCATTCCAGCAGTCAATGAAGTCATTCCCAGGTAGGTTTGACACTTAATTTATTTTTGTGTATCTAACTAACCTTGTTTAATATTATGAAGGAAAATTCAGGACACTGAATGCGATGCACAAGTTAGTGACACACTCAGACAGAGAGAGCAGAATGGTATTGTCAAAGAGGGCACCCTTCAGATTGAAATGTATGTGTTCACAATTTGTGGTTTCCATTGATGATTTTGAAATATTGGCAGTACAAGTATGGTTACTGTTAATGCAGCAGTAAATATGGAGCCACTTCCAGATTATGCACAGACATATGTAGAGTACCTAAACACTGTGTTATCAGACCCACATTGGAAAACCTTCATTGCTTAGTGGAAGAATTTTGAGCAGAAGAAACCTCATATAATAGTAAGTAATGATTTTGATGTACATTTCTGAAGCTTACTGTACATATAATGCTAGCCTCTTTCTACTACCAAATGCCCTGCTGAAGTAGCCTTTTTTTGAACTGTTAGAATGATTACTATTGCAGGGTTTGTTGGTTTCTGAAATCCATGTCAAATTTTATTAAACAAGACTGAATGTGATAACAAGTATAATAAAACATCAATTTGTGTATATTTACGATTATGTAATATGATTGTTTGTCATTATTGAACATCAAACACATGTAAATACATGTGGAAAACTATAAGTACATGTCAATTACAAAAACTTGAATCTCTACTCTTCCTTCTTACCACTACTATGTCTTCTAATAGCTGTACATACTGTCAAATGTCCTTCCCTACATGCTCCAAATGAGATATTCATAGCAAGAAATGCTCTCAAACTGTCTCAGTTAAGTATGCCAGTGGGACTGTCATTGTTGAAAGAAATGCTCTAGATCTTTTCACTTACTATTACACACATAAAGATTGTCCTCAAGGTTTCTTCTATCAGGCTATTAAAGATCATGCTGCAAGATCACTATGTTTCTGGGATGATAAAGTATATATTTCTTACATAATCTGACAAATATATTAATATTTTACAGAAATATGCAAATAAATCTTAAAACCCTGCTCAATTATTTGTAAGTGGCAAATTATGTATGCTTTAAACATATATAATGAACTCTATTGTAGTAGAATTCTGACTCTTTAATAAAAAACCCCAACACATCTAAAAAACAACAATCTGAAGTAAGAATTTTATTATATATGTTGGAGACATACTTAATCTCATTGAATTTGTACTACATCAGTCAAATTCTATGACAACTGATTCAAATATGTCACAAACTTCTGATCATTTACCAATTCCATTTGTGCATGTATGTACTGAATTATTGACATATGAATATAAATAATAATAATCTCAGGGGAATACTAATAATATTCTACCAAACTTGACTTCTGGACTAGAAGATAATAATTCTGTGAGTAACAATTATCTATATCTGGATCATACATAATTCATACAAATATAAAATTAAAGATTCCTTCTGGACAAAATCAGCTTGTTGATGAAAGACATTACTGTAGCAATGGTATTCTCATCAATACAGCATACAAGTTGTTGATTTGTTTAAATTGCAAGTATGCATTGCAACTTAAACATATCATCAATCATTTGAAAAAAAATAGTCACACAAACATTGCAGATGGAGATATAAACCATTTGTGCAAAAAATATGGTATTCTTCCAGAATTAGGCTTGGGTCCTATCTTGGAAGTACAAGGTCTAACTGTTGACAATGGCATTCAATGTTCTGAATGTGATAAAGCATTAATAAAACAATCAGCCATGTCAAAACATCACAGAAATGAACATGAAAATCAGTATATTGCACTCCTCCACCAAATCAGGTGGAGTTCAGGTAGAGTCCTGGACTCCAGGTAGACTCCATATAGACATCAGGTGGACTCCAGATAGACTTCTGAACTCTATCTGAACTCTATCTGGACTCTACCTGGACTACAGGTAGACTTTAGAACTATCATACATGTTCATTACCTGTACTCTACCTGTACTCTACCTGTACTCCACCTGCACCTCATACCAACTTCATTCTAGTGTAATATATATTCATTACCTGGACTCTACCTGGACTACAGGTAGATTTTATGACTATCATACATGTTCATTACCTGTACTCTACCTGTACTCCATATGTACTTCATATCAACTTACTACTAGTATTATATATACTCATTACATGTAAACAATCTGTACTCAGTCCAATAAAGGCAGGCAGATGCTGCTGAGACTGTGAGATTTTTAATCTACTGAAAAGAAGAAATTGCAAATTTTAACACTAGATTTATATATTTATTCTAACAGATTTTTACATTCATATACATTCAATCTAATCAACTCTATTAATTTCAACTCCATCTTCCTCAATTCCATCCTCATCTGCCTGTTGTTCTGCCTGTGTTTGCATTTGTTGATTTTGTTTTTTGATTTGTTTTTGAATAACTCTTTGGGTATGAATAAAAAGCATTGCATGCAATGCCCAGTTGAAGTTATCCACAGTCATTCTATTAAGTATACTTTGGAAGCCCCCTAACCAAGCATTTAGTTGCTCACATGCCTATGTGAAAAATATTTATAAGTTGTAAATGAGACTATATTAAACATACCTGAGTGTTAAATGCTCATTTATAATGCTCATTACCCTCTATATCTCTTTCAACAACAACTAAATTTGGTGCTGATCCATTCAAAGGACCAGGATTGCAGTAAATGCAACATAGATAATCTTTCACTCTGTGATTAATATAGTGAAAAGAATCTACAACAAATCTTGTTGAGGTTTTCCAAATATTCCAATTGTGGGAGTTGATTAAAATTTTCAGAACTATGCATGCTTTATCAATACATATATAGCTTGGTCTAGTTTCTTGTGTTGGATATATTTTTTCCAGAAACTCCACAATTTGACAGGCACCTTCTGACTTTGCAAATTTTGTTCATGCAATAACAACCCCACATGGTGCACAAATTGTTTCAACACAGTAGAAACAAGAAGCTACAAAGTAATTATCTGGTTCCTGTAGCTCATAATTTGGCTGGTCATGTGGTGGATTGATTCTTCTTCTCAATTGCTGTGCCCATAATGGTGCACCTTCTTCTTCAGTTCTTCAGATAATTCTTCGAATGCCAAGTACAGATTGTTGTCCAAATCTAATAACATGATTGTACCAGTTTTGTCTGTGATTTACACATGTTTGAGAAGTGATCATAAACAATCATTCATCCATTTTTATTGAATATTACTGAATGATCATAAACAATCATTGATTTGTTTTAATTGAATATTACTAATGTATGTATCCTTTAGGTGATCATAAGCAATCATTGGTTGATACTAATTGGATATTACTATTGTACTAATGTGCTGCTGATTTCCCTCATGTCACATTTGTCACGCTCTTCGCACGCATCACATATTTCCCGCGCTTCCTATGTTTCCCGCGCATCATGTTGTCACATTGTTCATGCATGTCACACATTTCCTGCTGCATCACAAACTTCCTGTGCTTCCCATCATTCCCGCGCTCCAGATAATTCCCGCGCTTCACACATACTCCCACGCTTCATGCATATTCACACCCATCATACTTGTCACATTCTTCGCGCGCTTCACACACATTCCCACGCTTCGCATTTGTCACATTCTTCCCTCGCGTCACGTCTGTCACATAAATTCCCACGCTTCACATTTGTCACATCCTTCCCTCGCGTCACATCTGTCACACACATTCCCGTGCTTCGTGTTTGTCACATATATTCGCACATGTCACGCTTTTCATGCGTGTCACATTTGTCATTTGTCACCCTTTTAGCGCTCGTCACGCATGTCACATACTTATATTTGTCACACTTTGCACAACTATCATGCATTTGATGGGTGTTACTCTTTTGATTCACATTACATATTCTATGTGTGTCACTCATCATGCTCTTTGCATATGTTACATTTGTTACAATTTTCACAGCTCAGTGATGTAATTTGACTTTTGACATTGACAACATATCTAAATTTGAAAACTATGGTAAGTGGGTGATACTCAGCAATAGCATATGCATGGACCACTTCCTGATGTTGTCTGAGTAGTTACCTGGTTGATCCTGCCAGTAATTGTATGCTTGTTTAAAAGATGAAGCAATGCTGTCTGGGTATAAGTATAAACAACATATGTCAGAGATATGAACACATGTGGCAGTGTAGAAATGAAACTGATTGTAACACAATATTAGTAAGAGTTGAGATAGTTTTCATTTTCTCTCTGTATGAATAAATCAAACTATCATGTAGTCATATGGAGTAAGCAGATATGACTCAATAATGTGTATTGAAGATATCAGTATAACCAATAGTGATACAAGAATCATGATCATCTAATGACTGAGATGTGTAAGTTTGATGTGATGTAGAATTACATATTTCACCATTATTTCACATTTTTTGTTCATGTGTAGGTCTATCACCAAATTGTTCAATATTGTTAGCCACAGACAAGCAAAATACTCGAAGCCGAACTTAAACACTCGAATAAGAGAAGAAGATGAGTCTTATTGCTAATCTGGAATAAACTAGCACAAGAATATCGAACTACTAACTAGAAAGTCCATATTTATAGAAAAGAACCATGAAGTAATATGTGGAAGGTGACATAAAGACACTAATGAGAACTTTCTTATCAATATCAGTCTTAGCAGATGCCTGAATAATGCTCAGAAATGATTTCTTGTTTTCCTGTGGAATCCATGGACTATCTGGACAGACTCCAAGGATTTTTCAGATAGTCCATGAATTCTGAGTGGACTTCAGCTGGACTTGTTTTAGCTGTAAGTCCAGCCAATTTTTTTGAATCCAGTCCAGTTCAAGTACACCTGGAGTCCACCAGGACTCCAGCTGGAATCCATTGGTTAGTGGGAGTCCGGCCAGTTCAGCAGAAATTCTGGCAGACCAAATCCTTTCAGAACCCACCTGGACTCCAGCTGGATCTATGGTGGAACCAGACTACATTTACTTTACTAATGTACCAGCTCAGTTACTTATTACTAGTTGTATGTTATTAATATAGAATAAAAATTTTGTGACAGCCAAGAATTGAACCCTTGCACTACATAGAGATCATGTAAGTGAATAGAGTGAACAATATACCACTACACCAAGCAGCCTTATTATATTTCTTTTCACCATGCTACACAACCACCAGCAATACCACACTTTCCATATACAGTACATCTTTTCCCAGCACTTTTTTTCTCTTCCACATCAGTGCCTCACCCTCCCATGTCAACAACTCAAGCTCCCACATCATTGCCTCAAGCTCACCATATAATCCCATGTCATTGCCTCAAGCCCACTCATGGTCCCACATCATCACTTCAAGCCCATGCTACGATCCCACGTCGTCACCTCAAGCTATCCATTTTGGCAGGCAACAAATCAATTACAAGATTGATAATAGGTGCAGCTTGGTATAAAAGTCATGCATGTGAGAACACATGCAGGCTACAGGTACATTCTTTTTCTCTCATCTTCTCCCCCTTCACTCTTTCCACCTTAGCCTCCTTTGCCTGCACTGTCTCACAAGTGACGAGTTTATGTGCTGTCTCCACCCCCTCACCTCCCCCTGCACCGTCTTGCAAGTGACGAGAACATGCCACCTCCTTCACCTGCACCATCTCGCAAGTTACAAGTGCATACAATGTCTCCACTCTCCTACCCTGCACCTCGTCTCACAAATGACAAGCATGCTTCCCCCTCTTCCCAGTGACAAGGATGAGTGCCCATCCTCCACCCTCTTCCTACTGCCTCATCTCGCAAATGACAAGTGCACATCCCCCACCCTCCTACCCTGCACCTCGTCTTGCAAATGATAAGCGTGCTTCCCCCTCTTCTCAGTGCCTTGTCTCACCAGTGACAAGGATGAGTGCCTGTCCCACACCCTCCTCCCTTACACCTCGTCTTGCAAATGACGAGTGTGCATCTTCCCCCACACCTCATCTCACAAATAACAAGTGTGCTTCCCCCTCCTCCCTTGCACCTTGTCTTGTAAATGATGAGCATGTGTCTTCCCCCACCCTCCTCCCCTGCACCTCATCTTGCAAATGATGAGCATGCGTTTTCCTCCTCCTACTGCCTCATCTCACAAGTGATGAGGACAAGCAGCTGACCCCCCCCTTCTCCCTGCACCTCGTCTTGCAAATGACGAGCATGCTTCCCCCTCCTCTTCCCACTGCCTCATCTCGCAAGTGATGAGGATGAGCAGCTCTCCCCTCCCTCATCTCCACCCCCTCACTTCCTCCCCCTGCACCGTCTCGCAAGGTGTCAGTCGTCTCCCCCTCTTGTCTCCCCCTCACCTCTTCCCTCTGTGCCATCTAGCATAGCTGTCATCTCCCCCCTTGTCTCCCCTTGCCTCCTCCCCCTGTGCCATCTAGCATAGCCATCATCTCCCCCTTGTCGTCTTATCTAAATATTTATATCTTCTACAGTTGAAGAAGAAAGTAAATCTGATGAATCTGAAGCTGGTAATGAAAGTAAAAGCAAAGGTTTGCAATTGATAGCTCTTATATGTATTTTTACTAACACTTATATCACAGAAAATAAAGAAGATTCAGGTGATGAATCAAGTGTTGGTGATAAAGACAAGTCAGATAGCAGTGATAGTAAGTAATATATCCTGTCTATATTACTATAGCTAACATCTTGAAAGGGGGTGATATAAGTAAAGAAAAACATACAGAAGACCAAACCAGTAAGGATAAAGGTATGGACAATTTGGTAATACTTATATTTATATTAATTTATTATTCTTTGCAGATGGAAATGATAATAGTCAGAATAAAGATGGTATATATTACTCATTTCTAAATATTGTCAAAATGTTATATCCATGTCTGAATACATCATGCCAACATTCTCACATGACCTTCCAACATACCTAGTCCATTCCCGGAACATACCTGCTTCAGGTTTATACTTCCTGATGTTCCCACCTGGGAATGTACCTGGAACCTGTCGGGTTTTCTATCAGGTATCCTGGATATGTAGTTCCTCTCATGATGGCCTCACCGCATCATTATACTACTACTCCACTCTTCCATTTTCACTCGTATGTTTCATTATAGTCAATGTAGTTCAGTTTCTTATTCTTCATTCTGAGCGCGTCATTTGCGCCACTACTCCTCTTTGCCCAGTCTTTATTTCATTTGCTTACACTTAGCATTCAGTCTCCAGATTAGTACCTATGTCTTACTAGTACATATAAATAGTCTTCCAAATGTACTAGGTAGCCTTCAGTATTCATATCAACTCTGTACACTTTCTTTCTACTCTAAGTTCCAAAAACCTGCTCCGGGTTTTCCTTCGGGTTTCTCTCCTGCTACCTAGTGTAGTGGCGAAGCCTTCTCTTATACTTTGGAACATCTTCCTTTGTTGAATATTATCTTCCTCGAAATACGAATCATTCCTTGGGAATATCCAGGCAGCGCAGCACACAAGCTGAAGCCATAGTTCTTTCTGCACTTCTACTCTACGTTTCTGCACCCATACTCACTTCAAGTTTCCGTTATAGTTCTCCAATACCCTCCGGGTGTCTTCACAACCACTTCTAAGCAGGAAGAGAATCGGTATGTAACACAAAACTTACAATTATATGGTAGACATTATCATGACTAGCTCACCAGTCAGTCCACCTTGTACCACCAGTAAACCAGGTACAGTAGACACCCTGAATATAGTTATGATTAGCCCCAAAGGTTCTTCTAGAAGTAAAAGTAAATCTACCTTTTGTATAAATATATATGTACTAACTCTAAGCAGGTGGTATTCTCAGAGGAAATGCATTTGGGAATCACTTGAATGCTGCTGACTTCAGTAGTGCTGTTGAAAGCACTACAGTTGGTCCAGTCAAGGGTTGAGTTTGGCTGTATGTATCTGATGCAGATTCAAGTACCATTGTAGTACCTGGAGTGGCATCATTTTCATTAAAGCATAATCTTACTTTAACTATTGCACCAATCTTGAAAAAACTTAAAGCAAAAGCTGAATATTTCTTTGGTATGTTTTCTTTTATAGTTTATTCAAATGCTAATATCATTTAAGCTGCTGATCACTGTCTATTTGTTTATGAAAACAAAGCCTGGAACCTTCTTGGAAGTTTTGAAACTGCTGTTATGGAAGATGAGGAAATTGACTGGCTTAA
Organism: Cyathus striatus; assembly: GCA_025738555.1. Taxonomy (NCBI): domain Eukaryota; kingdom Fungi; phylum Basidiomycota; class Agaricomycetes; order Agaricales; family Nidulariaceae; genus Cyathus; species Cyathus striatus. The sequence goes on along the minus strand of JAOVFP010000010.1, from coordinate 3,242,034 downwards.
GATTGATGGTGAACATTTTGCCAGTACTGAGTGTAACTATATATTTCATTCTCTTATTCTAGTACAATTTACTTATGCTGTGTTATTTTATAGTCTGGATTTAACAGTACTTTACACTCCCCCCCCCCTTCACCATGAATTCACATGAAATTCACCTAAAATTCACATATTCACATGAAATTCACGTGAAAATCACATGAAAATCACCTATTTAATATAAATTCACATGAAATTCACATGAAATTACATGAACTTCATGTGATTTTAAATATTTTCCAAAAAGCATAGGTTCATGAACTTTCATGTATTTTAGGTGAAATTTAGGTGAAAATACAGTGAAATTCATATTAAAAATTGGAGGTCATTACACTACTGAGTGTGATACCCAGGGCTAAGTGTGACACCCAGAGCTGAGTGTGACACCCAGAGCTGAGTGTGACACCTAGAGCTGAGTGTGACACCCAGGGCTAAGTGTGACACCAAGGGCTGAGTGTGACACTAAGGGCTAAGTGTGACACTGAGGACTGAGTGTGACACCTAGGGCTAAGTATGACACTCAGGACTAAGTGTGACACCAAGGGCTGAGTGTGACACTGAGGGCTGAGAGTGACACCTAGGGCTGAGAGTGACACCCAGGGCTGAGTGTGACACCTAGGGCTGAGTGCAGTCATCAAACTTGTCACACATGTGTGAAAGTGTGACATATTGGAAAATGTTGGAAAAAGCGTGACATGTGTGACATGCGTGGGAAAAAAATGTGACATATTGGAAACTGTTGGGGAAAAAAGTGTGACATGTGTGACAAACGTGGGAAAAGGTGTGACGTGCGTGACAAGCGTGGGAAAAGTCGGAAAGTGCGGCAAATGTGATGATTATGGTATGTGACACTTTTCCAAATATGTCACATTTTTCCCACGCATGTCACACATGTCACGCTTTTTCCAACATTTTCCAATATGTCACACTTTCACACATGTGTGACAAGTTTGATGACTGCACTCAGCCCTAGGTGTCACTCTCAGCCCTGGGTGTCACTCTCAGCCCTCAGTGTCACACTCAGCCTTCGGTGTTACACTTAGCCCTCAGTGTCACACTTAGCCCTAGGTGTCACACTCAGCCCTCAGTGTCACACTTAGCCCTGGGTGTCACACTCAGCCCTGGGTGTCACACTCAGCCCTGGGTGTCACACTCAGCCCTGGGTGTCACACTCAGCCCTGGGTGTCACACTCAGCCCTGGGTGTCACACTCAGCCCTGGGTGTCACACTCAACATGCAGTATTACTCTCTACTCTTGTATAAGCTTCACATGAACTTCACTGAGTGACATGAATATCAGGTGAAAAATTCATGTGAATTTTCACTTCATCTTCACATGAAATTCATGTCACTTAGTGAAGTTCCAGTGAAATTCATGCAAAATTCACATGAAATTATTAGCAGTGTTCTCACTGAAATTCAACAAAAATAATGCAAAAAGTTCACCTGAAATTCACATGAAGTTCACATGAAATTCACCCATTCATGTGAAATTCATGTGAAATTCACGTGAAAGGGGGGGGGGAGCGTAAAGAGCTCGGATTTAAGCCAAATGCAACCCCCCCTGTCAACAATGAGACAAGTTTTATTCAGTCTAAGTCAGCTGGGAGCTCAGCAGCTAGTTCTCATGCTGTGTCTTGCTCTCACACCCCTTCTCTGGTTCAAAGGAGTGGAATCTCAGAGCAACATACTGAGGAGCTTATAGCTGTTCTAAAGATTCCCCGGGCTATTGTTGAAAGTACTTCACCTGGACTTCAAGTCGCTTATCAGAAATATATTGCCTGTATAGAGGCAATTTCTGAGCATAATGTGATGGAAAAGAATAGGTCTTAGCCAGTTGCTAAGGCAACTAAAAAAGAAATTATTTCAGTCTTTGTTTCATCTTCAGCTTGGTATGATAACTACTCAAATTTCAACAAAATTGCAAATTTCCCAGCAATGCAGGCATAGTTAGCTGGAGATGAGGAGAGTCCAACTGACTTGGATCTTTGGGGCTTTGAGAGTGACCACTATACATTTTTGGACTTGAAAAAGTGGCTTAAGGAAAAGGTGGAGAAAAGGAAGAGAAAGGGTAAGGGTAAGAGCAAGGAGGAGAAAGGAGATAAAGATGAGGGCACTAGTGAGAGAAAGGAGAAGTCTAAGTGAAAGTAAGTATGTTGAATTCAAATTGTATTAGTTTACAATGTAAATTTTCAGTTGGACTGCTACTCTTAAGATATATCTGTGGTGCTTAACCTGGATGTGGGCTATATTGATGCCAGAAATTACTCAACACATTTTATTCTGGCTATTAATAATCTGGCTATTTCACAGTAATTTACACTCCCCTGGGAGGTCTGTATGGAATCCATACAGATCTGAAAATTCTGTACAGATCTGTACAGATCTGTGAGAATACCATACAGAATTTATATAGTGGCTATTATTATTATTAGGGGTGATTATTCTGCACAGATTTCATACATATTCTGCATGGATCCTGTGTGGATTTATACAGAATCTGTAAGATCTGTTTAATACCTTAATTTTCTAGTAATTTACACTCCCCCCATGTTGGTGGCTATGTTATGGTGTCAATGACACACTGGCTCAGTTGGTTAAGCACACCATATATTCAATGACTAAGCCATAGTGTAGACTTAGGTTTGAAATATATCCAATGCAATTTGTTTTATTAATATTACAATAAATGTATAATAAATACTAATAAAAGTCCACATGGATTCCGAGGAAGTCTTTGTTATGGAATTCCACATAATCTGCATGGAATTTTCCATTCCATATAAATCTGTGCAGAATCTGTAAGAATTCTGTATGGAATATTTCCTTCATTATAGTGATGCCTCAGCCAATTCTCAACCTCCCATATTCCATATGGACCCATACAGAATGCCCAGGTAAGTGTAAAGAGCTCCTATTTCAATGGTTTCCAAGTGCAATATTGGCTCTATTTATTTTTATTCAACCAGTAATTGCAGCAAAAGAACAACTATTTCCTAACATCCCATTTGATGTATTCAGTGAATTTATTCTCTCAAATTTTGGCTCCAACATTACACTTTCTTCCACATTACTTATATTGTTTTCTATAATTGATAATGTTGATCTTTTAAGTCTGCATGCAAGACAGCAGAAAGCAAAGTTAAAGGGAGAAAAAAATGTTGATGCAACTGCATGGATTAGGTTACTTGCTAGAGCTATTCAGGAAAAAATTGGCATGGACTCAGATGACCTCTTTGAAGATGATGAAATCACTGAATACACAACAGAAAAAGGTAGATCTATTTTGTTGAGCCTTAAACTAGACAAAATTGCAAAGCTTCTGAAGTTGTATCCCTTTAACAAGGAGAAAAAGTTTTTGAAGGACAACTGAAACTTGTATCCCTGGACTCTACCTGAACTCTACCTGGACTCTACCTGGACTTTACCTGGACTCTACCTAGACTCTACCTAGACTCTACATGGACTACCTGGACTCTACTGAACTCAAGTGCCTGAGTTTAAGCAACTGGACTTTACCTGGACTCTACCTAGACTCTACATGGACTACCTGAACTCTACTGAACTCAAGTGCTTGAGTTTAAGCAACTGGACTCTACCTAGACTCTACCTAGACTCCAAGATGCGATCAATATCCAAGAGAAGCAAGCAATGACAAGGCGCCTTTCCAGGCACCTCAGCAAGTCCCAAAGTCCCAAGTCAACCAATCAACTTCTCTTGGAGAAACCGGCGAAGCAAGACATAGCTAGATTAAGTGATGCACCCTGAACCCTGATCGACACCTGAGCTATTCTTAGTACATCCGCGTATAGCCAATCCCGTATCAACCGAAGGAATGCGCGCGGTGCCATATCCCCCGTCGCGCAAACTCTCTATGACAGATGCTCAACCCCCTATCCAGCACGCTCTGTGAGCGTACGGCCTCCCCTTTGCAGTGACGTCGTTTACCATGCCTAGTACCCCGAATGTAACTATCCAGTAGCTATACAGTACCTTCAGCCACCATATTTCCAGCAGTATATATAGTAGACGAGTTTTGCCATGTACAGGAAGCTATCCCCCGTGCAGCTTCCATTATAAAGTACCTTGACGTAGAGTAGTGAAATAAAGCATATTTTCCGAGATTATTGGTTAGCAATTTGATTTGAGTCTAGTAAGAAGAAACTGCAAACTCATAGAGAATTGTGTGTTTGCCTCGTACATAGCCAGAGACGTTATCTAAACACTACTTAGTTATTCCTTAACCTTCCTACACATCCCCCTTCCACCCCCTTTTGCCCGGAAGCATCCTTAATACCGATCTTCTGCGAAATTCCCTCCAAACTCGCCACCCTGTTACGTTGTTTTAGGAGTAAGTAGTTATTATTACATAATCTAGCTACTATCACTCCATTGTAAACATCTCTAACCTCTTATGTGCATATGACAATTGTTCTAATACACTTGTAAACCATAGAGGAGGTGTGTTTTGTGATGTTCATAACCTGGAATTTGGAGCAAGATGCCATGTTTGTGACTGTCCAAATCAAAAGATAAATAATATACAAGCTTGCAATGAGCACCAGGAAATGTGGCAAAAATATTACTTAGAACATAGTTCAGACTACTTAAATGGTGCATGAAGAATGCTTCGTAAACCAGCTGAAAATCTATCTTGAAATAAAACCAGAAGAAAACATGTTCAGCAGCCTCATGATGAATCAGATAATGAAATTTCAAACAAAAAACATTATTGTGTAGAGACAATATGTGCTCCATGTGGTGCTGTAATTGCATGGACAAAGTTTGTGAAGTCAGAGTCAGCAACCAATATACTTAAGTTCTTGGAAGATGTTTTTCCTAATGCATGTAAGGTTCTTAGAACAGCAGTTGCAAATGGAAGTTGAGTATATTGGTTTAAAGATAGCCGCTTTGTAGTGGATGGGTATCACTATACAAATCATCACTCTGATAATTACCTTTGTAGAAAGTGGTGTAATCCTGCACCTCAAGATGGTTCTGCACCAAATCTTGTTTACATAGCACAAGATAGAGATGGTGAAAGATATTATAAATGAGCATTCAATACACAAGCATGTGAACAGCTAAATTCATGGCTTGGTGAATTTGAATCTATAATGAAATGCATGACTCCAAGTAACTTTAATTGGTTCATACATTCTATGATCTTTCATCATACTCAACATGTAATAAAATGGCAGAACAGCCAAAATTTTAGCACCATTAGTGAAGATCTAGAACTTGATGATGGTACTGAAATATAATTTCTATGTAATATTTTTATATATGGTGTGAAATGTAATAGGTAATAGTAATATTAATGATTATAGTAATAATGCCCCTAAGTGTAATAATAATGGAAGTACTTAGCCACATCATGTTGGCATGACAACCAAGTGGTAATAGAAATGTGGTAGGGAGATAATAGATTGCTGTTATCAATGCTGAAATGTGTGGGAAAATGTGTATAAGAATTAATTGAGACCCTGTAAAACACCTACATGTCTTGTTAAGTCCACCTGGAATTCACCTGGAGTCCTGATCTCTTACTTATAATAATATATTAAAACAAATGCTAATACACTTAATTTCTTGTGAAGTCCACCTGGAGTCCTGAACCCTTACTTAAGAACACACCTAAGATATCAGGACCCAGTGAAAAATACAGACTCCATCAGGACTCCATCAGGAGTCCACCTGGAGTTCTGAACCCTTACCTAAGAACACACCTAAGATATCAGGACCCAGTGGAAATTACAGACTCCATTAGGACTCCATCAGGACTCTGTATATTTCAAAAGGATGCCACCAGAACAATATCCATTCCATCAGGACTCCATTTGGACAATATTCATTTCACCAGGACTCCACCTGGACTCCAACTGAACAAGCTGGAGTCCATCCAGAATATCTGGACTATATTAGGTCCACCTGGAGTTCAGCTGGAGTGGGGGGAGGAGTGTAAAGTACTGCCATATATCCTCAATCATCTCATACTTTTCATACACAGTATGGATGTCTTCTTTTCTCTTACCTTTAATCAAGTGCTCAGGGATATTGAAGTAGGAAATAATCAAGTTTTTTACAACTTCATCATCAGTAGAAAATGAAGACCCAGATGGTGCTTTTGTTGTTGAAGTTTCATTGTTATCAGTACCATCTGCTAATATTTCAAGAAAATAGTTATTCTTATCATCCATTTGCCATTTGGCACTTTGGATTTTTTTCTCCATAATCTTCATATAGTGGCCCTTAATATTTCAATTTCCATTCTCATGTAAGGATATCCTAGAGTTTTACTCTGTTTAAATTATTAGAAAATATTCAGATTATAAAAATCACAAATAACATACTTACAACAGGTGAATAAACTTCACTTACATGCTCCAGCACTTCTTGAAGATCAAATGATGGCTCTTGATCTATTATGATGAAAGCAGGTTTCTGTGCTTCAGGCTTGAGAAACAGGTGAATTTCTCCTTTAACATTATCAGGAGACATAATGGATAAATCTATGCATATAGATATATTAGCTACCAAAATCTCATAACTATAACTATTATCTTACCATCTTTCTCATCACCATAATTAAATATATTTCCAGTTGCTCTTCCACAGGAAAATCCACCTGTTATGCATGATACCCCTTGAAGATTATTCTTACTAAGGGAAGATGTTGCTGAGCTGTGGGACTCAGAGTGCTTAGAAACTTTACTTACAGAGTGATGAGCACTAGTTGGGTTAGATGGAGCTCAACCATGCTTTAAAACAGAACCTCCTTTCTTTGGAATAATGTCTGTATCAATAACCATAGGTTCATTTTCAATATCTGACTCTGTATCTTTACTAGAATCATGAGAATCTTGGTGTTCTGATTTATCAGTATCAATATTCTCATCTTGAAACTTATTAGAAATATCACTAGTGCTCTCCATAGAAACCTCAGAATCTTCCAGAGAATTATCAGAGTTATCAGTAGCACTCTCCACAGAATTCTCAGAATCTTCCTGAGGTTTATTAAAGTTATTAGCAGTATTTATAGAGCCAAGATCCATAGTTTCCAATTGAGATCCCAGTGGCATTAGAAATTCATCTTCATTAAGTGTGTCATTTATCTCTTCCACTGGAACTTGAGTGGAATCATTTGAAGGAAATGGGGAGGGGGGGCAACTGAAGTGTTCTCAATAAGAACTTGTTCTACTCTATAAAAAAATTAAAATATAATGAAGAAATAGTAAAAACAAGAGTTACAGGGGAAAATTGATTTGGATTTTCAGCATTCTGATCATCTTGAAGTCTATTCGCTGAGGTTTTCCTTTATATTCAAAATTATTAGATATAATAGCTCAAATAAGAATATAAATAATACACTTTTCCACCTTATTCTTAGTCTGTTTCACTCCTTTATCATGTGTAGCTGGTGCATTTGCACTGGCTTTAGAATCAGATCTACTTGCTCTCTGGTCATTGTCAGTTTTTCATGAGTGTCAGCCAATATGATCATGAAAAGCCCTGGATTTTTTGATCACCATGATCATAAAAGCCAGGGCTTTTTTTGATTGCCTGCTGTCATATATTTACTAATGAATCTATGGGTTACTAATGATTTTGGAGGTGATCATAGGTGATCATAGGCCATTTCAAGTGTGTATTCATATATTATTACTACTAATAATTTTAGAGATGATCAAAGGTGATCATAGGTCATTTCAAGTGTATATTCACTTATTATTACTAGTAATATTTTTGGAGGTGATTAAAGGTGATCATAGGTCATTTCAAACATGTATTCACATATTATTACTACTAATGATTCTGGAGGTGATCAAAGGTGATCATAGGTAATCCCAAGCACATATTCACATATTATTACTACTAATCATTCTAGAGGTGATCAAAGGTGATCATAGGTCATTTCAAGTGTATATTCACTTATTATTACTAGTAATATTTTTGGAGATGATCAAAGGTGATCATAGGTCATTTCAAGCATGTTGTTGTGGGTGAAACTTGATTAGTCATAAACACACACATATGGCTATATGGCCTGATATCCGGAATCCACATCATCCAGATCTTTCCGAATACACTACCAAATAATTCTCATGAGGCACTGCTTCTCTAGAAACAAGCATATGGAAACACAAGCCAATACCCCACTTCTTGGTGACCAATAATCAATACTGTTAAAAATAGGACACCATTGTTCTTCACACTCATTATCCAAGAACAATGCCTATGCATTCAATTACCAAGGACATGTCATTGTTTCTAATAATAGAACCCCATTGTTCTTCACACCCATTGTTCAAGAACAATACCTATGCATTCAATTATCAAGGACATGCCATTGTTTCTAATAATAGAACTCCATTGTTCTTTTGTACCCATTGTGCAGAACAATGTCCTCCTATTCACCCATTGTCTTCATGCCCATTGTTTGCTGGGATCTATAAATAGAATTCTATTGTTCATCACCAGAACAATGTAATACTATTTCTGTCACCATTGTTCAAGACCTGACTCATCTCCTTGAACACCATTGTTCTGCGCAGCCTCCACCTCAAGACAATGGATCCACCATTACCAAATTTGAAGGACAATGCAGGATTGGTTTTGGATAGAATTAGTCAGCAGTAGGAGGAAAAGAGCATAAAAGGAGAGAGGAATTGAGCCTTAGACAGTAGTTTTATCCATTTTACCACAGCTTGACAGCTAGGATTTTACTCACCAGAGTTTTATCCATTTTACCACAGCTTGACAGCTAGGATTTTACTCACCAGAGTTTTATCCATTTTACCACAGCTTGACAGCTAGGATTCTACTCACCAGAGTTTTATCCATTACCAAATAGCCCGCCACTAGCTAGGATCTTACTCACCTGTTCATCCCCAGTAGTTATTCTTACACATTAGATACAGAATCTATTGTGCTTTTCTTCAGTTCTATTAGTAACATAAACAATGCAGCTCAACTCACCATATAAATAAATTCATAGTAATATCAAAGTAACTCAACTCAACTCAACATAATGCAGCTCAACTCAACATATCGAATCTCAATGTCACTTTTATCATATCTATTCAGTAACAGCACATATTAGTTTATGCACTGCAGCCACCAAGCTACAGTCAGAAACAACCAAGGCCCTCAACTTCATTTCGACCTTCACCACAGCACCAATCTTTTTATACAGCCTTCGCTGTACATACAAGCTTTCTTAGTGTTCCTAGCAGTCATTGTTACCATATACAGCTTTAGCCATATAATCTAGAAACTCTTCCAGTTCATCTTCTATTTACAGCCTTTGCTGTACAATACCAGTCATGGGCCAAGTCCTAAGCAAACCTAGCAAAGCCCCACAGTTCATTGCCCATTTACAGTCTTTACTGTACATCCCATATTATAGGAGTTTGCAGGAATACATATGATCAGTATCCCTCAACCCCCAGGTGCTAGGTACGAATAAAGTCACTTCCTGCCAAACACCTAAGGTATCAATTACCTTAAATAACAATGTATTCACTTATTATTACTACTAATAATTCTGGAGGTGATCAAAGGTGATCATAGGTCATTTCAAACATGAATTCACTACAGTCTTTACTGTACATCCCATATTATAGGAGTTTGCAGGAATACATATGATCAGTATCCCTCAACCCCCAGGTGCTAGGTACGAATAAAGTCACTTCCTGCCAAACACCTAAGGTATCAATTACCTTAAATAACAATGTATTCACTTATTATTACTACTAATAATTCTGGAGGTGATCAAAGGTGATCATAGGTCATTTCAAACATGAATTCACATATTATTACTACTAATAATTCTGGAGGTGATCAAAGGTGATCATAAGTAATCCCAAGCACATATTCACTTATTATTACTACTAATTATTCCAGAGGTGATCAAAGGTGATGATAGGTCATTTCAAACATGTATTCTCATATCATTACTACTAATGATTTTGGAGGTGATCAAAGGTGATCATAGGTTATTTCAAGCACATATTCACATTGTGACAAATATGACATGTGTAAAAGGTGTGATATATGTCACATGCAGAATTATAAATGTGATGCACATGGAAAGCATGACAAATATAACATGCAGGAAGAATGTAACAAATGTGATATGCAGGAAATTCATAAAGTGTGGGAATATGTATGATATGTGTGAGGTGCATGACATCATGACAAATGTGACATATGGAAATATGTGTGACAACTGTGACACATGTGAATATGTGTAATAAATGTGATGTGTGGGAATATATGTAACAGATGTGATGTGTGGGGATATGTGTGACAGATGTGTGAATTGATTACCTATGATCATCTCTACATTTACTAGTACTAATAATAAGTCAATATACCCTTGAAATGTTTAATGATCACCTATGATCACCTATACATTCATTAATAGTAATAATAGACCAATGTGCAGTTGAAAACACTTAATGATCACCTTTGATCATCTCCAGAATCATTAGTAGTAATAATATGTGAATATGTGCTTGAAATAACCTATGATCACCTTTGATCACCTCCAAAATCATTAGTAGTAATGATATGAGAATACATGTTTGAAATGACCTATCATCACCTTTGATCACCTCTGGAATAATTAGTAGGAATAATAAGTGAATATGTGCTTGGGATTACCTATGATCACCTTTGATCACCTCCAGAATTATTAGTAGTAATAATATGTGAATACATGTTTAAAATGACCTATGATCACCTTTGATCACCTCCAGAATTATTAGTAGTAATAATAAGTGAGTACATGCTTGAAATGACCTATGATCACCTTTGATCACGTCCAAAAATATTACTAGTAATAATAAGTGAATATATACTTGAAATGACCTATGATCACCTTTGATCACCTCTAGAATGATTAGTGGTAATAATATATTAATACATGCTTGAAATAACCTATGATCACCTTTGATCACCTCTAAAATCATTAGTAGTAATAATATATGAATACACACTTGAAATGGCCTATGATCACCTATGATCACCTTGGAAATTATTAGTAGTAATAGTATGTGAATATGCACTTGAACTAACCTATGATCACCTATGATCACCACTACATTCATTAGTAACTCACAGATTCATTAGTAAATATATGATAGCAGGTGATCAAAAAATCCAGGGCATTTTATGATCAAATTGGCTGACACCCCTCAGTTTTTGCTGCAGTACTTGATGATTTTCTGGTATTGACCATATCTGAAGTGTGGGTGGAAGGGAAGAAAGAAGTTATCCAGTACATGTGTTGTATATATGAAGATCACATCATATCTATAATTGCTTCTTCAGCCTCACTGAATCCATGTGTACATCTATTAATAAACTTTTATTTAACTATATATGGACACATTTAACTATATACAGACACATCTGTGCAGAGATCTAATACAATATCTAATTTTAGATGAGAAATTGATGAGGTATTCCAAATTAGAATGCCTCATCAATTTCCCATGCAAGCAATTGTAAGTGAACACCTCATCATGTTCCCATGCAAGCAATTGTAAGTATGAGTAGTCAATGAGGCGTTCTAAATCAAGAATGCCTCATTGACTACTCATACTTACAATCGTGAGAACATGTGTGGGTATGGGTAGTGAAACACGTCCCTTGTCACTTGTGAGATGAAGGGATGCATGTGGGTGTAGGTGTCAGCAGATGTGGGTGTCAGCAGTGTGGGCATTGGCAAAACACATCCCTTGTCACTTGCAAGATGAGGGGACACATGTGGGTGGTTGGCAGGTGTGGGTGGTGAAACACGTCCCCTCGTCACCTGTGAGATGAGGGGACACGTTTTGGTGGTCGGCAGATGTGGGTGGGGAAACATGTCCCCTCATCACTTGTGAGACAAGGATACACATATGGGTGTGGGTGTTGGCAGGTGTGGCTGTGGGCAGTGTGGGCAGTGGTGAAACACATCCCCTTGTTACTTGTGAGACGAGGGGATGTGTTTGGGTGGTTGGCAGATGTGGGTGGGGAAACACATTCCCTCTTCACTTGTGAGATGAGGATACACATATGGGTGTGGGTGTTGGCAGGTGTGGCTGTGGGCAGTGTGGGCAGTGGTGAAACACATCCCCTTGTTACTTGTGAGACGAGGGGACATGTTTGGGTGGTCAGCAGATGTGGGTGGGGAAACACATTCCCTCTTCACTTGTGAGATGAGGATACATGTATGGGTGTGGGTGTTGGCGGGTGTGGCTGTGGGCAGTGTGGGCAGTGGTGAAACACATCCCCTCATCACTTGTGAGATGAGGGATGCGTGTGGGTGGAGAAACACATTCCTTGTGTAGAGTGCAGGTGAGTCCATCTGTAGTCCAGGTAAAGTCCAGGTAAAGTCCAGGTAGAGTCTTGGACTTCAGGTAGACTACTGGAAATCACCTGGAAATCACTGATTTCAGCCACTGGACTTCAGGTAGAATACTGGACTTTACCTGTAGTTCACCTGATTTTTAGCTGTACTTCATACCAGGCAATTAGATCATGTTTTCTTACTAATAGTATAGGAAAAAATTATTTTAGTAAATGTTACCATTGAGAATTGAACCAGCAACCTGAACTATAGCTAGTGCTTACCACATGCTATGCTTAACCACTAAGCCACACCAGCATTATTTTGAAGGTAACTCAACACTCTATAGCCACCATTTGACTATCATCTCATGTGCTTGCACACTGCCATAGCTGCCAGCGCTGCATGCTTCATCATCATCACTTGCAACGACAATGCACATCCTGCTCATCCATCATCCACTTCTTCCCCTCACTCCTGTGTCTCGTCTTGCAAGTGATGCATGCCATTTCTCCTCTCCATACTCCCATTTCTCCCCTCCCTCCCTCCCTCTCCTCCCTCCTTCATAGCAACGTCAAGCCGAGGACAAGTGCCCCCTCCAATGCACTCCACCTGACTCACCCCCCCTCCAATGCACTCCGCCTGACTCACCTACACTCTACACAAGGAAAAAATATTCCTAGAGTTCAGGTAGAGTCCAGGTGAAGTCCAGGTGAAGTCCAGGTAGAGTCCTGGACTTCAGGTAGAGTCTACCTGATTCCATGGAGGAACATGATGACCTCATGAAAATGTACCTACACCAACTGAATGGAGATCAGTACCAGTCCAAAAACTTGATAATTCTTTCCATAACAAGATATTTTCTGTTATGTGTCATGAATCATCTCCTCCCTCAAATATTGAAATTATTATTTCTGAACTATGATCTGAAATAGCCTCCACAAATCTGTCTGTTCTACTTGAACAGATAGATACACATACCATAAGCCCATGGTTACATTCCACAGGCTGGTATGAACATACATACAATTACAAAGATGGGTTGAAGCTCAAACAACCAGTGCAAAATATTGCACCTACTGAATATATCAGATTAAAGGAAGCAACTTGGTCATTATTGTCTTCTGCATCTAAATGTATAAAGGATATACCAGAAATAATTCTTCAACAATTGTCCTTTATACATTTAATACTTCTTATAAAGCTAAAACATCAGTCAATTATCTATGTTATTGACATACATAATTCAGTACTAAATATTCTACAGTGGAATTAATAATACTCCCTTTCATCAGCATCAAAATGAAGATAAAACACTAAAACAATATGCTGTATTACTGCACAACATGATAACAATGATGCTACATCCAAAAGATAAATATAAGCTGCACTTACCTGCACATATTATGGAGCTATGTGATACATTGGTTAAAGATCTAGAAGAAAAAGATCTCAATCTTAACAAAACAAATGTCTTCAATCTTTTATATAGCATATAGACCCAGCCATGGCATCCAATTGAAGACCATTGTATTACTGATCCCACAATTTGTTTCATAGCTCTAACAATAATGAATCCAGACAAAAGCTTTCAGGACTCAAATAACACAACACCACTACTGGCAAAATTTGAATATCATATTTGACTTATTTTTGCATGGGCAATATATAACTCAGCTCAAACTGGAACACCAGATAATTTTGAAAAAATATGTAATAAACTGGAGCCTTGATTCACAGAAAAAAGGGACTCCACTTTCAATAGTCTACTATCATTACAACATCATGGCACTTCATTGGCATATTCATCAATTGGAAAATTAAATCTATGGTGGACTGACAGAAAGACTTTTCATTCATTGCTTTACAAAGGCCACCCAGTACATTTTTCTGATATTCAAGGTGCACTTGCTGACATGAAGAAAAAAATAATAGAACTGCTAGAGAATGATTTACTATGTAGCTTCAAACTCCACATTAAGTATGCTGGCCTTGCAGATGATCTGTTCAATACAAATGTTGGATATTCTGTATTTTCTGATCCATGAAACAAAATGTTTCAAGATCAGAATGTGCTCATGCAAGCAATTCTTGACAATGCAAATCTCAGAAAAAGATTCATCAGCTGCTATAATTCTGATAATGGGGAACCCATTTGGAATACAATTGAATTATGCAAATGGCTTATTTCATACAGCAAACTTCAAGCAATGGACTTGATATGTGTACAATTTACAGCTGGTACACTTGAATATGGTACAGAGCTTAGTGCCATGACTTATGTTAACACTCCAGGAAGGCCAACACAAAATTTCTGTGTCTTTGACCAGTATCCCACATTGCTTTGTCTATATAACAAAACTACAGCACTTAGTGGAAATGACCAGTTCATTCCTCATGCAATGGATGGGATTACATCTGATATAATTATCCATGATTTTGCTATTGCATGCCCATTTGCTGAACTTGCAGCTCATATTTGCTATACAAATAAACCAGAAGTGCTGAAACTTTACAAAGAACACATATTTGTTAATATAGACCATTTGTTCAAAACTCCAGATATCACCAATACTATGGAACAATATATGATGTTTAGAGTTGGAACAAAGATGGGTATCAATGCATGGCACCATGTCAGCACAGTGTAAGGTGAAGACTTGTCTGAAGGTTGTACAATTAAGTACTGAGCATGACAGTGGATTAAGGGTAGAAAATGCAAAGTTAGTTAAGGTTCTTGCCTGTGCAAGAGCTTTAACTAATAATGAACTGGGCAGTAATGAGTATTGAGCAAATAAGAAAAGGGATACACTAAGTTTCTACAGCTAGAAGCTTAGTGTGAACAGCAGATGAATCCTCAGTGTGAATCAAACTGGAATTGACTCCCAGAATGTAGCTACATGAGAGGGGTTTATATACTTTTTTGAAACTACCTAGGTAGAAATATGTACCATGATTAATAATATACTAAGTAAGAGTGATTTGTAGCAAAGGAATAAAGATAAAGATAGAGGAATAAAGAAAAGAGGAAAGGAATATGTATAAAGGGTGTGTGGCAGCATTGGAAAAGGTAATATTGATGTGAGCACTTTGCTGTATATTTTGATTGGTCAGTGCTAAGTCATGTGCCTTTCGCTTTGTGAAGGTATGGTGTTGACTTTGGCACATCAGTTTTGGGATACTGCTTAGTGTGTTAACTTTAGCACTTGCTGAATAATACTTGATTGATTAGTAATAATGTGGACTTTATCAGAATTTTGTAATGATCTTCGGAATAATCAAGGTGTGGAATATTGATAGTGTGCCGAGATCAGGGTACAGTGGGTAAGGTATATTTTAATTGGTTAAGGTAAGTACAGCGACCAGCAGACTATGTATATTAGGTAGTTTTGTACATAGGCCAACAGAGTTCCCTACAACAGAAAATTGAATATATGGGCTTAGTGAACATGCTTTAGCTGGTGCAGCTGAAGATTATCTCCCACTATTTTTAGATGCTAGTACAGACTGGCAAATTGAATGCAAAGTTGTGCCTGGTGGTTTATGCAAGCCTTATTATGAAGCAACTACTGACTACTTTCAGAGACTTGTTCTTACTGGAGAAATTCAAAAAAAGCATTAACAGTGAACAATATGAAATCAATAAAATTGCTGATAGAGTTCTGAAATATTTGGAACTCAGATTGATTAGTTTAAAAGTAATAATTGATGAGGAAAGTATCATACAAAAGTTATTGCTTGCACTTCAACCAGCTATAGCAGATACAGCAATGCATTCATGATGTAATGATCTGCACATCAGCATTCAGTGCAGGAAATGATTATCCTCATACAAGAGTTGTAATTCATGTTGGTACACCATATGAAATGGTAAGTTACATACAAGAGGTCTCTAGAGCAGGACGAGATGGCAAATGTGCACATTGTTATATCATTTCTGGAAGTATTGAGAAGCCAATATTCAGTACACATGAAGAAAGTGATTTAAAGGGAAAAACAGCTATGTGGGAAATGTTCAATGGTTGCATAAAATATGCAATTACAAACTTCTGTGATATATCTGGTATTAAATGCACTAATAGTGAAGATTGAGAATTATGTTCTTGTTGTGAAAATGAGAAGTTTATGAAAAATACAGTTAAAACAGCTAAGTTACAAAGTTCAAAAGTAAACATGCAAGATATATATTTATTGAAAATAAATATGTCACTCACATATATATTGTAGGCTTCCAGTTCAGCAAACACAATCTCTAAAGACAATTGTTCCAGGACTACCACCAAGGTAAGAATTATATGCATTTATATTGTACATGCTCCTCACAATATGCTAGCTACAGTTTATCCTCATTCAAAAGAAATAGAAATGATAGTGTTTCTTCAGTATTTAACATTTCCCAGTCAATTATAACAACAACAATATCAGTCCCACATCAATCCATATTTAATTATACCCTACAACCTTCTAGAACAGTAGTACCAAACTTACAGCAGTATGGATATTTGGGAATAGGTAGACCATTTGAAGAACAACTCCAAGCAGTAAAAAAAAGATGTACATTTACTAATCTGGAAGTCAGCAGTTATGTCACCAAATTCAGAGACACAATGACTGTAATCAAAGATTATGTCCAATATGTGCTGTACGAGAGACTCTTGTTCCAAAACATCAACATCTAAATGCATGTCAAGCATTCAAACCACATGGAACATGAGATGCATTTAAGAATTGGAAAGGTCCATTATGCTACAAAAAAATTCCAGATCACAAAATTTACTATTATTGTCATGTTCCACAAGTAACTGACACACTACATCCACAAAATGCTGATGAACAACAAGGCAATTGTGTATTCAGAGATATTATTTTACCATTAATGTGGGCAGTAATGCAGAATGCAGATCTTTGTCAAGAAATTAGAGAGGTGTTCCAAGTTGAATATCAGGAACAGAGTGAATTTGATCAGTGGCTAGTAACTGATACAATGGAAGAAGATTATTCATATATGGTGTCAGTTTTCTTATGGTATATACATACACATATTCAATAGTATATAACATTTGTATAAATGTTGATGTAGTTGTTGATTATAATAGAATTGATGTTCATATGTATTTATTACAATGTGTATATATACAAATAGTTATCTTATTGTACATATAGCTTTTGCACAAGATGGATGTGCAAATTATATACAAGTCAAATATACATAATTATGATCTAGCAAGCCATTCATTTACTTGATCACAGTAAAAGTCAAGCCAAATTATGTATGTGTAAAATATACATAATTCTCAAAGATTTATAACACTGTAATCAATGACCAGGTCTTTTGTGATGAAAGACCATGTTACAGCCATGAATCTCATATCCAAATAAAGTGTAATTCTAAAGAATTTAGAATGGAGTACTTTGAATATTGTGATGAAGGACCAGGTTATTAGTGAAAGATAATCATGTTACAGCTACCAGTTTTCTCATATAGTACAGTTGATACAAATTACATATGCCATGAGCATATATAATTAATGTAAGAAAATATTGGTTATAAAGTGTAACTGTTCAAAATTAAGTATCTCATGAGTGTACATAATTTTGAACCAAGTAGAACTGATACAAATTAAATTTTATAAGTGCATATAATGGAAAGTAAGAATACTTTTAAAATTATGTATGCTCCAATGTACAGCTGATATTAATTAAGTATGTCATGAGCATACACAATTTCTTATAATAATCAACAAATTTTGAAACAGTACCTACTTTTACTGTTAAAAATAAAGTTTAATATTATATTGCATAACAGCTAAAACATTGATCTGCTTGCACTAATTTCCTTGGATGGATTCATAATTCATTATTTATCTTCCATTTTCAATAAATAAGTTCTGCATATTTATACAGTGTACACACATTTATTTTACACATTTTACTAATTATGTATTTTAATATAGTCACACTCAATAAGTGCTACTTATATTCTGCTGACAGGCACTGTACAATTAAATGCAGTGGTTGATCAGATATGCATATTTTTAGGAGAGGTCCCACAATTATATGACTGACATCACACATGTGACATATATATAATAATTGAGTATAATAACTGTTAAATGTATTTATAGATCAGATAATATTATAAATATCAATACATAACAATAAATAACAACACTATATGTATATATATTCATAACATCTGAATCAAAAATCTTCCTTCCCTTCTTTCTTACCACCATTAACAAACTTGAGTAACAACAGTTGCAAACAATATTCAACACTCAACAACAATATATTCCAACTCTGTAAGTATTAGCAACTATATATGTTTGGAATGTACTTAATTGATTTAATTTTTACTAGCTTTCTGCAGCTAGTGATTCAGTAAGTTATTGTAATTATTTATATTTGAAGTGTACTTAATTGCTACTAATTAGATCTCTCAATTTTCTACTTCTGTAAGTTATTATAGTTAAGTATGTTTCAAGCATATTTAATATTTACTAGTCTATGGATCCATGCAGATTCCATGCAGATCTGTACAGACCCATACAGACCTGTATAGATACCATACAGAATTTATATAGTGGCTATTATTATTATTAGAGGTGATTATTCTATATGAATTCCATACATATTCTGCATGGATTCTGTGTGGGTTCATGCATTGCTGCATTGTCACAGGTGTCAAGTGTGATACTATACAAAAGCTGTGATACACTCAATATATAGTATCATGCTCAATGCATAGTGTCATGCTTAATACTTAGTATCACACTTAATGTATAGTTTCATGCTTAATGCATAGTGTCATGTTTAATGCAGTGTCACACTCAATACTTAGTATCACACTTAATGTATAGTGTCATGCTTAATGCATAGTATCACACTCAACACTTAGTGTCACACTCAATGCATAGTGTCACACTTAAACCTTAGTGTCATGCTTAACCCTTAGTATCACACTTAACCTTTAGTGTCACGCTTAATGCAGAGTGTCACACTTAGTGCTTAGTATCACACAATTTTCTATTCTAATTTTCCATAAGGAAATAAGTGTAATAAGATTCTGTACAGAATTTTTCAGGTCTGTAATGTGGAATTTTGCAGAATCTGTACAGACCCAAAAAAACCTCTGCCAAAAATAAAAAAATCTGTACAGATTCCACATGGATTCTGCGTGGATCTGTACAGAACACCTGGCTAAGTGTAAAGAGCTTCCAATTGGCACATTGAACTTGTGCAATAACTTACCAAGCCCATTGCAAGTTGGAGTACACAATCCTCATGTTCCAACTGAACAAAAAGTAGATGATTTGTACAGAAAAACCTTTCACAATGGAGAATATGTCTTGAGGGAGAACCTAGTTCATGCTATTGTTGTTATTTTAGATTCACAATATTTGAATCTATCATCAATCAATTGTGATTTTGAAGCAATTCATTACCCAGAACTTGAATTTGTATCTTGGAAAGATCTGCCCTGTACAGAAGAAGAAAAGAAGGATTGTGGACACTTATCACAGAATGATTATGGAAAATTACATTGTCAAGGCTGAATTGATGACTTATACAGAATGTTTACTTAATTGGGAAAATCACAAGGAAAACAATCCTGCTGAAGAGACTGAAGCAGCACAATTAAAAGCAAAAGTTAATAAAGCTCTTGACATTCTTCAAAAAGAGTCACAATGATTATTCCGAATATATGATTATGGTTAGTTTATAAACAACAATTATTATATATAAAGCTGATATACATAATTTTTATTACAGGATGAGTTAAAAATATGTTGGAGGATACTTTGCCTCTTTTTCTTCAAACATATTGCTTCCTCAGCTGCAAGACTCCCTCACTGATGCATTTCAACATGTCTACAGCATAATGAACAAGTGTAATAAAGACTCTTTACACTATGATATACTCCAAGAGGCATTAAAAAGGGCACATGAACTCAATAATTACAATGCAAAAGCATTCTCTGAACATTATCACAATTTTCATTTATGCTGCATGATATTTCAAGAATACTATCATTTTACAGCATATTTATGAAATGGATTAGTGCATCAATCATTACAGAGTGGTTTAAAAATGAGGCCATAAATGTATGTAATATCATTTTTAAATTATATAAGTTACTTATGTGCATAATTTAATACATTTTGCTCTTTCTCACTGTAATATATTACCTACTTATATTTCTCATAAGTGATTTTAAGATTGTTCCTTGGAATAGTAAACATACAGAAGTCAACAAACTACAGATCAGAAAAGATTTTCATTTCTGATTGAGACATGAAATCAAATTAACTAAATACCTTGCCATATTTGATTCCAACTTTTTTAACATTGTCACAAAACATTACATTGATATACTCAGACCAAAGTTTCATAGATTTGGAATGCATCAGGAATTTCAGGATGCCAGTAAAAATTCTGATTGGAATGCTAGTTATAACATTTATATGGCTGATATAATCAAGGATCTGGAAGTATGGGGGAAGAAAAAAATCACTGAAATTCCAAACTTGCCACAGAACATACTTGAAAGTCTGAACCATCTTTCAACAAGATTGACATGGCTTCAAAATGAAGTGTTTAATGATGATAAAATATGGCAGTAGAAAACTAAACACTTTGCAATTAATATTGAATATTCATTATCTAAATGACATTTCACATGTCATCAATTACTTCTCTCTCTGGTTTAATGATATATGTTGGCTATCATGCTATACTTTCATTTAAATTATATATGTTTCTAACATACATATTTAGTCTGTTAATTTTATCAGCTCATTTGCACGTTTCCACCAAACTCTGCAGGAAACAGGAGGAGCCTCTTATAGGATTTGGGAACAAATTCCTTTACTCATTGACAGTGTACTTGATCTTGAAATTGCCACATCAGATAATTTTCATCTAAATTTGTCAGATGTGCTTTTTGCAGGATTCACCTCCACTGTTTTTGCAAACAGACGCTATGGCATAGCTATCATGATAGCAATAGACAAGAACAATCCAAATGCACTCAAGATGTGCAATATTATTAAAAACTTAAAGGAAAAGTAAAACAGAAGGCACCTGGTAACAAATTACAACTATTAACATGGTATGAAGAAACCGCAGCAACAAGATGAAAGTTGAAAATGAAAACTCCACCTGAGATTTGACACAGTGCTCAGCAAATAATTAATGACACAGTTACTAAATAGTTTGTCATGACCAACAAGAAGGAATATTCTCTTCATGATTCATTCTCACAGCTAGATTATGAATTATTAAATAATGATGCTCTAATCTTGGCATCAGAGCACTCCACATTCAAACTTGCAATGAATAAAATTATGCCGGAATTGGTCCACAGACCATATATAGACCTTACAACCAATTCAACTCATACAAAAGAAAAATATGTTCAAGAAGTTATGTGATGTGCACACCACTCAACAGACTGCTGGGAGATTTATAATGACCTAAAGAACTCTGGCTTTCATTTATTCCATGATGAGCTATTGAAGAGGATTTGATCAACCAGCTTTACTTATCATGGTATAACTTTAACTCCTTTTGCAGAATTTACATACTGGGACAATCTTGAAACACATGATACAGCATTTAATTTTGCAGAAATTATTGATACTTGCAGAGAACGAAGTATATCAGTAAAGTGCAGGCAGCTTACTGAACAACTGTCAAAATAGATGGATAAGATGAATGCTTATCTCGACTCTATCAAGTTAACTACAATTCCTAACAAGATTGTGATACCTCCTGATCATGTTAGTTTTATACAAAACCTGGCAAGAATCAGGAGGTATTACAATCTTGTTAGAGTAACTGAATTATTCATGTGCTAAACACAAATAGTTAACTGATATTAATATAGGAGAATGTTAAGCAGATCATTATTCTTCAATGCCACTACTGAGCTACTCTTACAAATAATGGAGACTCAGTCTGCTGGAATAAATATGTATCTGAAATGGACAAAACAGCACTCTTGATGGAGATAGATCTTCCTATCATTTATATTGCTGATTCTATTCATATGGAAATTGAACATGGTGCATTTGCAGCTAAAGAACTGGACACAATGGTTACCAAATATACTGAAAAAACTTACAGTAGATGAACCACCAGCTGAGAAGAAATTCAAAGGAAAAGCTTCTATTAAATCCAAAAAAAATATGAAGAAAAATATGCCAAAGAAAAGCAAAGCAATAGAAATGTATGATGAAGATCTGAATGACAGAATACAGCCTGTTGTTCCAGTAAAAGCAGCAGTGAGATCAAAAGGTAAGTCTACAACTCATACAAGATTTTATATTATTAACAACATTTAAAGTAAATGCTCAAAACAATGTGGGTTCAACAAGTGTGCTGAATGCTATCAATGTATCTTCAGATAAAGCTGTAACAATTAGTAAGTATATTAGATTCATTAATGTTCAGACTATATTGAATTGTACAGGTGCAAAGAAGACTGGAAAATGCAAGGCTTCAACAAGTAAATATCAACCAAATATTAAAAGTTTACTAATACATACATCTATCTATGACAAAATGTCATTTTGTGTCCATAAATTTTCTATATGTATTGAAATCATGAAATGCAAAATTTTTGGTTGAACTTTGTAGCTACTTTGATTGAATGACTTTAATCAATTATCAGGGCATAGCTACCAACTTCACATAGATGTTCATACATAATCCTGAAGGATTTGTGACATACTTTGCATATTGTGACAAATGACTATGTCACAACCACACTGATTTTTTAGTAGAAGTTCAAATTATGTATGTGTCCAGATGTACATGCCTTTTTCCTGTATATCTCACTCCTCCACAAGATCAGGTGGACTCCAGGTAGACTCCAGGACTCCAAGTGGAGTCCAAGTGGAGTCCAGGTAGACTCCAGGACTCCAGGTGGACTCTACCTGGACTCTACCTGGACTCTACCTGGACTCCACCTGGACTCCACCTGGACTCTACCTGGACTCTACCTGGACTGTTATACAAAAAACTCCAGTACATGCATTTTTAAAGGTTCAGAGCAGTTTTCAAATGCACAGTGAGTTGGACCCATAACAATACCATCAACAACTATCATTTTAACCATAGATTCAGGAGAGTTAGTAGTGTTGGAAGTATCAACACTCATTTCATTATCTTCCATATGCTGAAATTCCTGATTTCGTGCATTTCTTTCCAAATTTGGTACATGCCTATTTTCATCAATACCAACAACAGCAGCATTATCATCAGCTGTAATTATATCAGCTGTAGCTTTATATTTATGAGTACATTCACTGCATGAATGTTGCAATGCATTGCTAATAATTCCTTTTTGCCCTAATTGATCAAATGCAGCTTTAGTTACATGTTCAGTTGACAATCTATCAGGAATTCTCAAATCATGATTTGTTGATAATGAAATGTATCGTGTAGTTTCTTCTATAAATGCTTTCCATACCTGCCGGCGTGAAACTGGTGGTATTTCATTTTCAATACCATTTGAAAAAATGATAAATAGAATTAACAACCATAGTTGTAAATACTCTGTCAGCCCATATATTTGCACCAAGCTTTAAATATTTTGCTTTGTTGAAAAATATGGTATCTTTAGAACTCAATTGAGGATCCCATAGTTGTACTTCAATGCTATCATTTTCACTATTTTGTTCTTGATCTTTATCTTCTGGATCATACTCATTTTCAGGAAGTATACTTTTATAATCAGCATAATATATAGCTTTACATTTCAGGCATGTCCCTGCAAGTAACTGAGCATTTTTGTGTAATTGAACCCCTTTCATCAATCTAACTGTAACCCGGTCACGTCCACGAGTATTTAGATGCAAAGCTCTTCCAGCACATAATTTCCTGGATGTTGAACAAGTTATGCATGCAGGGCAAATAAGTAATACAGGCTCAATTTCATTGGTAGAAATTGGCTTCAAAAATTGTGCATGTTCTGTCTTTCGTGTGTAGGGATTTAAGCACAACATTTCAATCATCTTATCAAGTTTCTTGGCAAAATTGGTTGTCTTTGTTGATACATCTAGTGAAATTATATCTTCATCTTCAAATAATTGACCATCATCATTTATATGGCTCTGAATAGCACCTGCTAAAGCTTTTATCCATCCATTAGTCAACATAGAATATTCACTCTCAACATTTGGATTTTTTGCTCTTGCATGGAGATTGAGGAGGTCTACATTATTTGTTAATGTAAAAAGTAATGTTAAAACTGTTGCCAAAGTAATAGATGAATCAAAGTTTTTTCCTATAAATTTTGAGAAGACTTTGAATGTGATATCAGGAAAAGAATCATTTAGTGATGATGCTTTTACTTGAGGAACATTGTTCAAGAATACAAGTAGCAGCCAAATTTGAAGTAGACCTTGCAGTAGAAAACCACACCTGTGAAAATATAATATTAGTGAATTTGACTTATAATTAATAGTGTTGTAGCCAATAGAAATTTATAAAATATTAGAGCTACATCAAGTACATCAACAGAAAATAAATAAATCTACTATTTAAAGTAGGTAGCTGTACAAAAGTTGAAAATATATTGATGAAATATTTCCAATATAAAACAAATTGAAGGATAAACTACTGTTGAAAGTAGTGTATTGTACAAGGTTTGGCAAAATTGTTGAAAATATCCAACCAACTGAAACATAAAATAAGACAGGCCTACTGTTGAAAGTAGATAATTTGTACAAAGTTGAAAAATATTGTTGAAATATTCTCAACCAAGAATGAGTAGCATAAATCTGCTGTTGAAAGCAGGTAATTTTTTATTTATTTAGAAATACTGTTGAAGTATTTCAATCAAAATTGACAGCAAGAACATGTGACAAACAAAATAAAGCCAAAGTTAAAATAAAATAAACTTCTTACAATTTCTTAGACTTTTCCTTTCTGTGTGACTTCTTACTTTTCTCTTTCTCTTTCTCTTTCTCTTTCTCACTTGACTCTCTCTCTTTCTGTTTTGCCCGCTGGTCCATGGCACCTTTCTTGCCCTCTAGTAATTTTTGTAAATTACCAAAGTTAGGTGATAAATTTTCCCACACAGCCTTTGTATAATTCTTATCAGGTTCATCCTCTTCAAACCAACTTTCCATTGCTGGATCATAACTCAACAATGGAAAGACCTTAAATGGATATGAATAATATGTAGAGGGAGCCATGAACACAGAAATTATCAGTTTTTTGTCAATATGACAGCCAGCTACATCTGCTAAAGAAGCCATCTCCAGTTCTTTATTAAAGATCTCATTGATCTTACAGTATTTCAAATATGTCATTCTTATACTGTCCTTCTTCCCACTCATGTTTTGAAGATGTTTGGGAATCTCAAATTGAGATATAAGCAGCTGAGTTATATCATTATTACTCATTGATGATTTGGATTTTGACTTGGATGGCTTATCAAATGTAAACATGGAAGATAGCCCTGGAATTTGCTGCTCTACAGCACCATCTGCTAGAATCTCAACAATGTACTTATTACTCTCATGTCTCCACTCAAGTGCATCAGATTGCTGTGAGGCTTTGGAGAATCTTCCTTTCAGTATCCATTTTCCATTCTTACGAACTGAAATAGGTGAATTCTTATCTAATTATAATACTTATTAGGTCATATTATTTGTAGTATTAGTATGAGAACATACCAGACACCAGCTCCCAATATTCAGCAACAACTTCAAGAACAGTAGCAAGATCAGAACCTGAAGTCTGATTGTCAATAATGTAATCTGCTTCAGTATGATCACGCTTCAGGAATAGATGAATTTCGCCTTGTGTGTTATTGGATGGAATCATAAGTACATCTATATAAATGAATAAGTAAAACTAATGAATTGATAAATAATACAAATATACCTTCTTCTTGATCTCCAAAGTTAAATATGAATGTGTCATACGACGTTAGCAATATATTTGAAACACGTGACACTGGTTGCGAGCTTGTTAAGAAGAGTAAGTTACCATTACTTTACAAGGTCCAATAACCTAGTGGTAATTGTGCATGTATTTAAATAATTGCTGACGTCTTGGGTTCGAACCGCTCTGGGGTAATTTTTTTTATATATATAAGTAAGAGTAATAATTCTAATGTGATGAAGATTCTACCGGAAAGTCCACCTGGAGTTCAGGTGGAGTCAGGTAGAGTCCATGTAGAGTGCAGATGAACCCAACCTGGACTCACCTGGACTCTACCTGGACTCTACCTGGACTCCACTTGATTCCAGTGCTTCAGTCCAGTACAGTCCAAGTACAGTCCAGGTAGTACTTGGACTCTACCTGGACTCTACCTGGACTCTACCTGGACTCTACCTGGACTCTACCTGGACTCTACCTGGACTCCACCTGGACTTTACATAGAAAATAGGCTGGTCATGATTCGGGCTAGAGTCCAAGTAGAGTCCAGGTAGAATCCAGGTGGAGTCCAGGTGGAGTCCTGGAGTCCAGGTGGAATCTACATGGAGTCTACATGATTTCGTGGAGGAGTGTAATGACCTCCCTTTTTCCATTTATTTACCCATGAGAATATTGAGTTTGTATATGTACACACCTCTGCATTTTACATTCTATACACCAATAGATAGATCTAATTGAGACAATTCTAACACAAAAAAGATTATGCTGGTAGCCTCACTTGTTGCTGAGATATTCATATCTTCATATTATATCTCACAATTGAAGTGGCTGACCATAATAAGTATGATTCATGTTAATGTAAGAAATTATATATGTTCCAAGTGTACTTAATCTGGTTTATAATCTGTCATCCTCAATAACTATCAGAATTTCTTTTATCTAACAGGACATTTTCTAGTAAACTTACAAAAATGACTCCCACTACTGTAAGTCTTGTCAGTTATATCAATTGGTTGACTCATGAAACTATTTTCACCAGACTGTACATTATTTAATAATATTCTTTGCTAAACCAGTCTAAATAATATTAACAATATCTATCATTAAGACATCTGAAACTACTTAACAAGCTGTAAGATATATTATATATTCAACCAACAAAGCAAAGGTACTAATTTGGTGTTCAGCAAAATAGCAATATTCATGATATGTCTGAGGACATTGAAAAGCTTATTGCTGAGCAGAAAAAATTTGATGAGAACTGTCTTCTGGGCTATGCAAAAACTTCTATAGCTACCTTGAACTTAATGAATTTACTAGGAGATCTGAAAATTAGCAAATACAACAAAAGAAAGCAAACTACCTCCAATATAAAAGACTATATAATATAGAAATGGACAGGGACAGATACATACTAAGCAGTAGTGTGGAACATGCCATTAAAGTGGTCATGGACAAGAAATTTTTAAAGAGGTCTAGCATAACACAAAGGCTGGATCTTAATGAGTTTTCACTTTTGGAATTTCTGGAAAGGAATTATTAATTTAAGAAAGATTTAGAAATAATAGGCTATATTCTGAATAGGCTTTATAGAATGTATGCCATCCAAAATTATCATTTAAAAAAACAACTTCAACAGTTGAAAAAGGTGAAAAATAATTCAGATGAGTATAAGAAACTAGAGGCTGAAATAAAAAGGAATCACTCTGGCTTCTATGGATCTATGATCTAGGTATGTATTCATGTTATAGTCATTTGCAATATAATCTTAATATTTTGAATAGATAAAGTAAATGTCATGGGTAGAGAAGGTCATATCCATTTTTTATGACTCTCAAGCAATTCAACTCTACTTCATGTGGATGACTCACTAAATGATGCATTAAATAATATGTTCAGTATTTTATCCTACTGTGGAAACAAGAGAAGAAATGTAATAATGCAAGCATACACAATGGCCAAACACTCTGGAAATTCAAATTATACTATACTTTCACCATGGAATCATGAATTTATTTTATAAATATCAAATTTTCTTTGTATACCATACTTCTCTGAGAAAAAGAAGTGGGCTTCAGCAAAGAAACTCTTTGAATAGTTAAGAGATGCTGTATTTGATGTAAGTATTCTCTAAGCTAATATAAACTTACATATTAATAACTTTTCTTAGTACTTGTACTTTTTTCTGGAGGCTGCTTATGATTACTTACTCTTTTTACTGAGAAATTTTGAAATACCTGACTTTGAATCTACCCAGAAGATCAAAAAGTCATGTTGTTAGATATGAATAAATATATTTTATGGAAAGAAAATTGTAATTCCATCACTAAATATCTGACTGAGAAACTGCAATCATGGACAACAAATAATGCTCAGTTTTTGCCAACTTCAACACAACCAGAAATTATAAATTCTCTTTTCAATCTCCCATCTAAGCTTAAGTGAATTGATTGAGGGTGTTTTAATTACTCATCAGAGAGATCTCTATTCATAGAAACAAAAATTCCACTTCTATGTCTTTCATACATACTTAATGTAGACACTGTAATACACAAGTACTCAGTATGGTTTGAAGAGATAAGTGTGATTTCATACTATATTACATTTGTACTAAAGTAAGAAAGATAGTGCCTGAATTTCATACAGCTGCTATCTCATATTTATGGCTCAAGATACAATATAGGCAGAATCTATAAGCAAATTTATGATCAAATACCTCATATGATTACAGATGAGATGTAGATTGAGACAGAAAATATGATCATATAAGAAATCAGCTTGCAAATATACTAATGAGAAAATTTTCCTCAATACTCTTTGCCCATTGTAGGTTTGGAATTGGAATAATGTTCACCACAGATCACATGAATAAAAACAAATTTAAATACTTCAATGTAATATTCATGCTAGAACAAAAGAATAAGAGTGTCAAAAAAAGAACACATTTAATGCAGTGGTATCAAGAAACAGCATCTGCAAAAAAATGCTTGGAAAGTAGAATACCTCTAGCTATTGATGTACTGAATTTGTAATTTGTATTTAAATAGTACTAATATATTATATAATACTCAAATAATTATCACAAATCACAGGCTTTAAGTTCAAGGGAGAGATAACACAGATAAGTTTGTATTCATGCACTCTCCCTCCCACTGATTCCCTCCAATGCCAACACTTCCACATCACTGCAATGCTGCAATTACTCAAGATTATCAGTACTGTGCACTACCAAGCTCCACTGAATACTGGAATTAGCATTACCAAAGGCCATGTCTCTGCCCCATGGTTTGAGCCATTTATGAAGCACCCACAGGTGTATCATACACACAATGCTGCACCTTGGAAATTCCAAATAACACAATTGTTAATTAAATTTATATTTCAATCATCCCATTCAGGTAGCTAATGCTTTCAATACTCTACTGAGCACACAATTACTTTAAACTAATTATCAGAGTGCCAGAGCAACTTTGTAGAGTTGTACAATTATCTATTATTTATATGGAGAGTGATTTCACATTTTGGAACAGTGGTATAGTTCAAATATGTGATATGTTATTATTATAATGCTGGTCTACATCTAAATGGTTATACATGCCACTAAATAAAATATGCATATACTGCCAGTGTCTACTTAAGAATATGAAGTTCATTGGTATATGATTTATGCTCATGTATTTAATTGGACTAGTAATGGCCTGTGTTGTATATAATTCAAGGCTGCTATGTTACCAACATAGTATATGTTTTCGGAGCATTCTGGAGAGTTCTAAAATATCACAAAATAATTTACATATGTAGGGGTTTATATAGTAATTTATTGCAGTCCTAAATATTCTACACATGTTCTATGACTTCTATATTTAAACACAATCTATCAATGATGGACTAATTATTGGAGTGGTAGGGAAACTTTGTTGATTTGGTTTAGTTGGAATACAAAAAAATCAAATTATATGCAAGGCAGGTGTTTGTTAACATGTAATATGCAAGTTACAATATAGTTCAGATATATTGGGTGAGAAACAGTATAAATATGTATATTGTGGTGAGCATGGTGCTTTTTAAAAATTATTTCAAGTCATTCTGGAGAGCTGTACCATTGCCAGTGTTCTCCATTTCACTTGCTACATGGGTGTCATATATCATAGAGTGATTTGAGCTGTCCATGAAGTGCCCACAGGTGTATGATATATATAACATTACATATTTGAAATTCCAACTGACATGGTTCTTAATTATAATTATATTTCAATTATCCCATTCGCATAAAGAATGCTTAGTTGAATTGCCTGATGAATTAGCCGACCCATTTCTCCATTAATCACTATGTGAGTAGTGATACGCATGTAAATAGAAAGCAATGTACCTAATTTAAAAATTCTTTATATCTTGACTTCAAGATACCAGTACCTAGCATGTCGAGTGAGGAAACAGTGGGGAGGGGCTGAGTTCCCATGCCACCTCCCATAATTAAACAAGGGATAAATCAAAACCTATTAAAAAATATAACTCCGCATTAGTACTAGTTTAAAACCCTTTAAACAAATAAAATACATAACCACTTTACTTTTCAAAATAACGTTGCATTCTTTACACGAGTATTGAGAACCTAGAACAAACAATATGACTATGACAAAATCAGACGAAATGCAAAGTGTGGATATTGAAGAACACGGACTTACTAAAAATCCCTGAGACCCTGAATCCCTGAGACAAGCGAGACAATGAGAGGGAGAGAGCACGAGAAAGGGGGAAGGGAAGCAAGAAGGGAAAGAGAACGAGTACCCTAATGGTAAGGAGTTCACACGGAAGCGGAAACCTGACCCGAGAGGCCGACATAAATGAAATTGATATGAACGGATGACGCTGCCGCATCGGCTGATTACCCGATTAGGAAGGTAACCGATGGG
Source organism: Cyathus striatus (assembly GCA_025738555.1). Taxonomy (NCBI): domain Eukaryota; kingdom Fungi; phylum Basidiomycota; class Agaricomycetes; order Agaricales; family Nidulariaceae; genus Cyathus; species Cyathus striatus. Next base: position 3,210,848 of record JAOVFP010000010.1, on the reverse strand, counting down.
ATGCTCAAACAAGTGTGCATTGCAGAATGGGAGTGCGCTGGGTTATGCGCACAATTGGCTGACTGCCGCCTGGGCACTGACGATGCGCTATCTTATACATAGGCTGGGAAAACACCAGAGATCAATTATAAATTTATTACTATACAATTTGTAAGTAAGTAGATAAGAAAAGGTATATAGATGAGCGAGGAGGGAATGAAACAGCAGGAACTGCCAGGCATTCTTCCCCCCACAGATAGGGCAGTACAGACGAGATACAGACAAGAATCAGACATATATACGAGACATTTAGACATTGAGAAAACGTACAGAATTTCTTGTTTGAATTGATATCTGAATACTTTGAAATCTGAATACCTTGACGCGTACCGAAAATAGCCCGAGTTCATTTGATCTAAAAATAACTTGTTCTAAATTTGGAATAGAATCGATTGCACCCCTTGAACTAACTGAACTTACACCTCAGGATCGAGTATTATTATTATATTTGAAATTTCTATTCTAAGCACATAAGTATTACTTAGACTCGTTGCGTGACTCAACAGTAGATTTATTCCCTGGTATCCCAGAAGCCTGTTGACCACTTCTTGATTCCCCTATTGCTTCCACAGTGGTCTCACCTTAGACTGTCATTTTCAAAATGGATACATTGCATACACCATCACTATCATTCCTACACTCTTAGCTATAATCTCAAGATTATGTGGTCATGCAAATACACCCACTGGCATCCAGAAACATATTGCGACTTGTTGAGGCTGAGATAGAACAGTAGCTTGAAGGGAGATTGTTATTGCTGTCACCAGTGCATATTCCAACAGTATCTCCTGTAGCTTCACCAATATATAATACAAAGGATGAAGAAAATTTGTTTCTGTAAAGCCAAGTCCTATTCTGGAATGGGTTATAAGATTCAGAGCCTGAGCCTGTGATATTTGCATTGGATGGGAAAATGCCACCAGTCACCTTCAATAATGAAGTATTGAAAATAGTCTTGAAGACAGAAGTTATTAGACACAAATATATGACCTTCCACATTCAATAATAAACTATGAATTAAAAAGTGCAATAATATTACATTCCAGGTTTATTCACAGCACATCACCACACTACTAGCATGATTTGGAGGGGGTGGTTGGACCATGGGTGGATGAGGTGTTGTACCAATTCCATTTTATTCCATTAGTTTCCCATTATTCATTATAAAAATGTGTTGTTCAGCTATACTACATTTTATTTCTTAATTCTAATTATTCATTATCTTCCCTAAGGACACTTCCTTGAGCCTTTGATAATAGGACTGTGAGACATAGCAAGTTCATTGTCATTGCCAAACATGTCTCTGCTAAATAAAGTCAGCTGACCTTCATTTACCTCAAGCTCTTGTCACTTGCTATTCCCCTCTTCACCATTCCTCAAGCCCCAGGCATTACCTCAAAGAAAGATCAAGAATTGTGACTGGGTTTTACCATTGTTGTTTCTTACTCAACATTATCACATGATGGAAAGGAGGGTCATATGTTGAGAACTAGGGAATGTGTTTCTTATATATCCTTTCTTGTATTGCTCACTCTTTCTATTCTATTTTGTTCTGCTTTTTTATTGCATCACACAGTTAGATGCTTGACAACACTCTTTTATACTATCCAAATAATTTAGAAATATGACACATCAATGTGACAAGACAATGTTTTGACTCCAACATCTCCACTGTGTCATGCTGTACTTGCCACTTGGACCACTGCATCCACTTTTGGGGATGAGTGGTTATCATCTTTATATCAGCACTGTGGATTCCTCTCAGGAATGATGTTGTATAGTTGGTTTGGAGACACTGAGCTTGTTTCTTTTATTTATCTTGTTCTATTCATTCCAAGAAATAGTCATTCTACTTACATATGATACATCTTCACACATTTCAGTAATTTACACTCCCCCAAGAGGTCTGTACGGATCTGTACGGATCCGCACAGATCCGTATGGAATCCGCACAGAATCCACACAGAATCCGAAAATTCCGTACGGATCCGTGCGGATTCCATGCAGATCCATACAGACCTGTACAGACCTGTATAGATACCATACAGAATTTATATACTAGCTATTATTATTATTAGAGGTGATTATTCTATATGGATTCTGTGTGGATTCATGCATTGCTGCCTTGTCACAGGTGTCAAGTGTGACACTACATGAAATCTGTGATACACTCAATATATAGTATCACACTCAATGCATAGTGTCACACTCAACACTTAGTGTCATGCTTAATGTATAGTGTCACACTCAACACTTAGTATCACACTTAATGTATAGTTTCATGCTTAATGCATAGTGTCACACTCAACACTTAGTATCACACTTAATGTATAGTGTCATGCTTAATGCATAGTGTCACACTCAATGCATAGTGTCATGCTTAATGCAGAGTGTCACACTCAACGCTTAGTGTCACACTCAATGCATAGTGTCACACTCAATGCATAGTGTCACACTCAATGCTTAGTGTCACATTCAACCCTTAGTGTCAGACTCAACCCTTAGTGTCACACTCAATGCTTAGTGTCAGACTCAACCCTTAGTGTCACACTCAATGCTTAGTGTCACACTCAACCCTTAGTGTCACACTCAATGCTTAGTGTCACACTCAACCCTTAGTGTCACACTCAATGCTTAGTGTCACACTTAACACTTAGTGTCATACTCAACCCTTAGTGTCACACTTAACACTTAGTGTCACATTCAACCCTTAGTGTCACACTCAATGCTTAGTGTCACACTCAACCCTTAGTGTCACGCTTAACCCTTAGTGTCACACTCAATGCTTAGTGTCACACTCAATGCTTAGTGTCACACTCAATGCTTAGTGTCACACTCAATGCTTAGTGTCACACTCAATGCTTAGTGTCACACTCAACCCTTAGTGTCACGCTTAACCCTTAGTGTCACACTCAACACTTAGTATCACACTTAACCCTTAGTGTCACACTCAAAACTTAGTGTCACACTCAACCCTTAGTGTCACACTCAAAACTTAGTGTCACACTCAACCCTTAGTGTCACGCTTAACACATAGTGTCACATTCAACCCTTAGTGTCACGCTTAACACATAGTGTCACATTCAACCCTTAGTGTCACACTCAACCCTTAGTGTCATACTTAATGCAGAGTGTCACACTCAACACTTAGTGTCACACTCAACCTATAGTGTCACACTCAACACTTAGTGTCACGCTTAACCCTTAGTGTCACAATCAATGTATAGTGTCACGCTTAACCCTTAGTGTCACGCTTAATGGAGAGTGTCACACTTAGTGCTTAGTATCACACAATTTTCTATTGTAATTTTCTATAAGGAAATAAGTATAATAAGATTCTGTACAGAATCTGTACAGAATTTTTCAGGTCTGTAATGCGGAATTCTGCGGAATCCGCACGGAATTTTTGATTCTGTGTGGAATCTGTGCAGAATCTGTACAGACCCAAAAAAACCTCTGCCAAAAAGAAAAAAATCTGTGCAGATTCCGCACAGATTCCAAAAATTCCGTACGGATTCCGCACGGATTCTGCGCGGATCCGTACAGAACACCTGGCTAAGTGTAAAGAGCTCACACATTTGTATCTTTATTGGGTTCTGACAATATGAGAGCATGCACATGTTGAACTATACCAGTAAGACCCAGTCTTTGTATATTATGCAGGCATTATGATATTGGAAAATTGCCTCTTTTATAGCTGAATCCTTACAGGCTACCTCAAACCTTGAGGCTTAAGTATGAAGAGCATCAACACCTCTAGCTATTGAAGAATTGTTCAATTATAAGCCAAGTTTTCATCAATGTTACAAACTAATATTGATTTCTAGTTTTTCTCTTGTAGCCACTTGCTATTCTAAGCAAGTCGACTGCTCACATTATATTAGTATCCAATAAACTTGAATGAAAAGCAGGTTTCAAACCCAAAGCTCTCAAAAAGTCAGTATAATGAGTAGTGTACTATACAGTTAGGCTACTTGATATTGCAAACCATATTTACTATTCAGATTATATCAGTACTCTACATGACACAAACATCACCATTCAACAATACACTAAATAGCTCTTAAAATGGTGTAAATTTATACAGAAATACAATTATATTTAATTAGCAAGATAATTCCATTGAGCCACCTCATATGTTGTCAGAGAATTTTCAATCTGTTCCACTTGGATTTCCCATCTGCATACACCACACCACATTATATATGTGTCCTTGTAATGTTTGCATAATTCCTTGAATATATAAGTATGATATTTATATGCATGGGAATGATACTTACAAGTAACTGCTCAGGTCCAGAAGAATGTATGACACACCCATTATGTGAAATATATCCATCAAAGTGGGGGTTCTTGATCATATCCCAAATAACACTTTCATTGATTTTGACATCAAATGGTTCCCTAATCATGTTGGGGATAAAACATAGATGCAGATATCCACACTTTTATTCAATATTTATGGAGAACCTCTTTGGCTCAAAGCACTCAAAACAGTCTCTCCAATGGTATAACTGTCCAAGTGCTTGTGCCAATGATTTACTTTCATCAATCCAACCAATGGGGTATATAAATTTGTTGGACATAAATGGAAATGACTTCCAACCTTCTTGCTCATTCTAAAATATTGTCAGTATTGTGATTTGTCAATGATGAGTGCACATACAGGTTGCAAATGGGTGTCCATGTTGGATAATATTGGGGAGAAATGAGTCTTCTTATATGTGTTCAGAACATATATACTATCACATGCCATCAAAAACTTAGGGATATATATATATCATGAATGCAAGCTATGATATGGCTGACATCTTTTATTTCACATTTCACATAGCATATATAGTTAAACATAAAAGCCATAATCCCTTGCAATCTCATATGTTGAATCCCGTATTCCCAGCTCCTTCATCTCCAGCTCATAAAATCAGACATCACACCAGTAATAGTAGGCCATATGATATAACATTTTTAATGTCTGATAATAGTTGATCAATATAGAATGATATACATAGCAGAGAACATACTTGAACACAATTTGATCTATATGACAGTGATCATTAATAATCATTCCAGATATGAAGGTTTATGGTGTGATTAGTTATAATGTCCCATATAGATCTGCACTCTTCCTGTAACTGCTGCTTAGCTGTAATGGGGTCTATTAAAAATGCATTGGCAATAATCTGCCAAAGTGACCATTCTGGCTGTGTTTGGTGTAGGTCCTCCAGAATTCTATCAGGTGAAAACATCATGTGAATGTCCCTGTTTTTTTATCCAATCTCTACTGTGACACTGGGAAGGTCTCTATGTGATATCTCTAAGCTTCAGGTATATATATTATGAAGCAATGTGGACCAAGTTCTGTGACCATTTGTTGTGACCAATGACTGGTGTGATGTGACCAATGAATGGTGTGACACCACTGATGTCACACTGATTTTTGACAGAAGTCCAAATTATATATGAGCCAGACATACATTATTTCATGCAAGCTGAATAGATAAAGTCAAACACAAGCACAGAGATAGATACAAATGGGGGGGGAAACTTATTGGCAACTACTAGATACAGGATACTTATATACTGGAAATATCTACCAAAGTCTTACCAATATGTGTACATAATCAAAAATATTGAACTAGTAATTTTTCCAACTGTTTAAAAATTATGTATAATTTTTTGTATTAAAGCTGAAGATTACCTGGTGTTCCAAAAAAAAAGTGGCATACTAGCATTAATTCCCATGAAGATATAAATAGTTTATTGTTTATACCCCACTTGCTATGCCATAGTGTGATATGACCAACAACTGGTATAGTGTGACCAAAAACTGGTGTGATGTGACCAACAACTGGTGTTATGTGACTCAATGAATGGTGTGATGTGATCAACAACTGGTGTTACACCACCAACCTTACACTGATTTTTAACAGAAGTCCAAATTATATACAAGCCAGACATACATAATCCCAAGCAAGCTAAATAAATAAAGTCAAGTACAAATGAGGAGGAAACTTGTTGGCAAGTATTAGATGAAGAGTGCTTATATACTAGAGCTATCTACCAAAGTCCTACCAAGGTTACCAAAGTCTTATCAATATGTGTACATAATCAAAAATATTGAACTAAAAATTATGTATAGTATTTTGTATTAAAGCTGAAGATTACCCAGTGCCCAATAAAAAATAGTGGCATAGTAGCATTAATTCCCACGAAGATATAAATAGATTATTGTTTATACCCCACATGCTATCAAGTAATTTTTTATATTCTATAGCAAGTACATATAATTGTCTCACATTATTTTTATCTCAGTATATGTCACTTATTAGGCCACTCCAGATAGGCTATTCATAATAGTATGTCAATCACTATATATAACAATATACCCCATATATACTTATAGACACCCATAGATTTATGGAATTTTTATACATACACACTGTTTATTTTAATGCCTCATACACAAATAGATAGCATTACATAAGCCAAGTTCAACTGAAATTAAATCAGATTTGTACCTTCATTCTATACTGAGCTATGATAATTTCTACAAATGACTAATATTATGTAACAAGATTAAGTATGCTTGTTACATATATAATTTCATACCTTAACATGAATCAGATTAAGTACATTCCAAGCATACATAATTTCATAGACCAATGATTGATCATATAGTACAACAAGTAGTCACAAATAACTAGTGTGACATGACCAACAACTGGTGTGACATTATCAATAATTGGTGTGACATGACTCAGTGACTGGTCATTGTGGCCAGATTAAGTATGCTCCAAATGTACATAATTCTATGCCATAATATATATCAGATTAAGTACACTTGGAACATATATAATTTCTTACATTAACATGGACCAACATCTGGTGTTATGTGACCAACAACTGGTGCGATATAACCAACAACTGGTGTAATATGACTCAACAACTGGTGTAATGTGACTCAACAACTGGTATGATGAGACCAATGACTGGTGTGACATGACCAATGACTGGTCATTGAGACCACATTAAGTACACTGCAAACATACATAATTTCATAGACCAATGACTGGTGTGATGGGACTCAATGGCTGGTCATTGTGATCAGATTAAATATGCTCCAAATGTACATAATTCTATGCCATAATTATAGACCAGATTAAGTATATTGTGAGTATAGATAATTGGAAGTGAAATTATATATATTGCAGGTGTACATAATCACAAATATTGAACTAGTAATTGTTTCAACTATTCAAAAATTATGCATAATATTTTGTATTAAAGCTGAGATTACCCAGTGCCAATAAAAAAATAGTGGCATACTAGCATTAATTCCCACGAAGATATAAATAGTTTATTGTTTTTACCCCACATGCTATCAAGTAATTTTTATATATTCTATAGCAAGTACATATCTTCGTTTCACATGATTTATATCTCATTATACATCATTTATTAAGCCGCTCTGGATAGGCTATTCAAGATACTATGTAATGCACTATACATAACAATATATCCTACACATTCCCGCAGCCACCCGCAGATTTATTGAGTTTGTATATATACACATCGTTTATTTTTACGTTCTATACACAAATAGATAGTATTAACTACCTCAAGTCCAACTGAAATTAAATCAGATTTGTACACTCATATCAGACTGAGCTATGCAGAATCTTATATCATGTCCCTTAGACTACTATAATAATGAGTGCACAAAGTATGCTGTACAAGTAGTACATTAATAGTACATCTTTGATGTAATGTGAAGGCTCTAAAGATGTGTATGCTGTGTAAGTCTTACATTAATAGGATGTGAATGCTCTAAAGGTGTGTATGCTGTGCAAGCTATACATTAATAGGATGTGAATGCTCTAAAGGTGTGTATGCTATGAAAGTTCTACATTAATAGTACATCTTTGATGTAGGCCTGTGCATGGGTTGATCCACCACTATCCGTAATCCGAATTATGGCTACCCACCGGATATGGGTATGGATCGACAATTATTATGGATATTTGGCACCCACCTATGCTAATCCATGCTAGAGTTTATATAATTGAAATTATTGTATCTGCTGTATTTCAGTATACTGTATCTACTTCAATTCTTAATCAAATTTCATGATCTTTTTACCGTTGGACTCGTAAAATTCAGGAGAGTAAATTTAGATAAATAAGATACAGAATACATGTACAGAAAAAGCGAATAAAGCGAAATTGGTGCTACAATTACAAATATTCCTCAAGTTTTAGCAGTTAATCATGACTCACTATCACTACTTGTGTCAGGCATGTTTCCCCAGTTAAAATCTTCTCCTGATAATGATAAATCAGGATCAACTACATTTTCAGCCAGCTCTGAGTCTTGCTCAGCTATTGTCACATCCACTTTAGCTGAACTACTCTTGTTTGCCAGCATTGATGCAACCTTCTCAATGCCAGGAAAAAGAGGACCATCAGACCAGGATCCAAGTGCCATTTTTGCTCTAAATGTATTGGAGGTCATGCTGTGCTGCATAAAATTGATTTGTCGGCAACCAGTTGAAAATACACATTCTGCATCCACACTGGAGGCTATGTAATATAATGAATTATATAATCCAAATCCAAATCAATAATGACATACCAGGTGCACTGCAATAATCTAAAGCCATATGTGATACTGAAGGTTGGCTTTTAGAAGTAAAAGTCCAATACTTCAAATACCCTCCCATATCCTGTACATTATTTTCCTATCGACCCAGAGATTTCTGGAAAGTTACACATGAATATTATTTAATGAATAGAAAAGTATGAATAAAACCTGTGTCTCTCCATCATATGGTTCCTCATCCCCATCAAGTTCATAGTTTTGAGTCCATTGTTTGACAACCATGTCTTTGATCTCCTCAATCTGCTCATCATGATAGTCACACTCCTTAAACCAATCCAATTTTTGATCAGGACACATAACTATATTATAAATTAGAAAAAATTAAACTTAACAGTATAAAACCAACTCACCTATTGCAATATAATACACCTCAGACTCTGAAGTCAAAATGGTGTATTTCTCAATCATCAGTAATGCTGCTTTTGCAGCAACCTTCAGAATTGGGCAAATGCAATTCTTCTTATCCATCAGAATATTGGTGAGTGAAAGCCGAATATCAAAAAAAATTGGCAAGACATCCATAATCAATGGAACATCTTTTTGAGAAAAGAGATCTGTGGCCTCCTTAAAAATCTAGAGCAAAATGTAAAAAAATCATATAATTTAAAAATAAAAATGTACTTCAAGTGCATCAATCAGATCCTTGAGAAGACTCCACTGATTAGCAGAAAGCTGGTAACTAGTGAGGCCATGCTTTGATATAGCAGTAATTTGCTCCACTTCCTTTTGGAAATACTTGCACGATACTAAGCATTGAAAATCAGAATTCCAGTGAGTAGCTACATGTCGATCAAGAGTCCATTTTGATCTATTCAACTGATTATTCCTTTGGATCAATTGATTAAACTCTTCACGCAATGTAGGAGAATCATTGATGTGGCGAGCAAGACCTGAAACCTTGAAATTAATGAGTACTTGAATAAATTTAGATTATTCCACTCACCTTTGGCATTAATTGTAAGGCTTCCTTCATTTCAGCTGCTGAAACAATGATACTCTGCCTATGCATAATTTGAATGGCCTGCTCATAAAGGGTAGCAGCAACTTCATAATTGTAAAGACCATGTCCATCGTCATTTTCAGCTGTTGAATCATCAATTTCAAGCTCCTCATTGATAATTTCATTAGCATCAATATCTTCATACTCAACTACCAACCTATCATCAGATACATTGGTAGTCTTCTTTGAAGAGCGCTTTTTGAAAAAGAAAGACATAAAGCTCTAAAGTGATTATATCAATAATATTCAAGCTTAAATAATATATTTACCTTGGCAACAAGATTTAAAATATGAGTGGTGCAACGAACACGTGCTGATGTACCACGGAATATTGGAATATACTGTGGCAAAATTTCAACTAGCTTGTTGCAATTACTGGCATTGTCCATAGTAACAAACAGAAGCTAATAATGTGTTAAGTAAAGAATAAAAAATATAAATAATATGAATAATAGCATACAAGTTTTTCAATCCCATAGCATTTTAAACATGCAGCAAGCTCCTTAGCAAGATACTTTCCAGTGTGTTTTTGTTTTAATCTGAATTTTAGTTATTAGATTTATATTAATATTTGCATAAAATAATATTTACCAAATAAAATCAATAATAGCATGGTGAAGTTCTCCATTCTCTACCCATACAATAACAAGTCCAAGAAATGATGCAGTGATTGAAGCAGTCCAGCCATCAAGAGCAACATGAAATGTAGAGTTGAGAAGCTGGTATTAAATTATATATTAGATCTCAGTAAATAAATAATAAATAAAACACACCTGAAAGTACTGCTGAACATGAAGTGACATTACTTTGAAAAGATAAATAGTGTCTCTTTGGATAGTATCATGAGATGGTAGCTTGGTCCCTGGGTGTAGCATTTGAACCTGCATCTGATAAATAGTGCAGATGAATGTGCCTCCTCTCACTGATATCTCTCACAACTTTCCATGCTAGTTTTTAAATTCTTTGTGCCATGATCAGTATCCATACGCTCTCAATGTTGAAGATTATGCAATGTAGGACCAGCACCAGGATGTGTTTTGCATGTAAAGATAAAGAATATCTTGTGGCCTCCATTGGCAGTACAACAGTCCAATGATACATAATAATAATTATAGACTGGTGATTTGAATTTAGAAAAGGAAGCCTCTGCATTTTATATTAATTCTTGAGCATTCAAAGATGATTACAAGGTACACACTAATAATCTCATCATCTGGCTTATCCCACACCTCCACATCTATCATATCCCTCACTGACACTGCAATGGCATGCTTCTTCTGCTTTATTGGAGATAGCAGTACTGGGTAAGATGACGGAATATATCCAGTTCTGATGTCATCATCAGAACCAGTTGGAGTATATGGTGGAGGAATATGGGCTGGTGATGGGTTTTGAGATTTTTCAGGAGTGACTGGCCTACTTGGAATTGGTGTTCCCTGATTACTTCCTACAGGGGTGGATGCTTTGGATCCTCTAGTAGCACCTCTACCACGAGATCCACGCCTAGGTCCTCTTGGTGGCATTATAGTGTAATAAAATGCCTTTTTTTTGCAATTATAAGTGAAGGGACAAAGTGGTATTTACAAAAATCAAGTGGGAAAGAGGCAGAAAGGGGAGGGAACTAGTCTATTTGGACAGAATTAACATATCCAGGCGACCCTGAACATGTTTAAGTCGGAGTGGGAATACACAGGCACTAAATTTAGATGGGTGCCTTGAATAAGCTAAAAATACCCAAACACCCATGGGAAATCATCCAGACCCATCTGAGTTTGACTAAATTCGGATAATATCTGTGGGTATTCAGATACTGGCCATCCATGCATAGCCTTACTTTGATGTGATCTGAATTGCTCTAAATGTGGAGGTTGTGATACTTAGCCACATGTTTTAACTGACTATCAGAGTCAGTTGAGAGTCAGTTGATAGTATCAGAGAGTAGATTGATAGTAAGATGAGACTTAGTTGAGACTCAGGTGAGACTCTCATAGAATCAGGTGAAAGTCAGGTGAGAGTCAGTTGATAGTCAGATTATAATTACATACAAAATTAGAAAAATCACAAGTCTCACCTTACTCTCACCTTACTATCACCTTACTCTTATTCAATCTAGTATCAGATACTAATCTGAGAGTTGATTGATACAATTTTACCTGACTATCATCTGACTATCACTTATATTTGTATAAGTTATCAGTGTAAAATAAGATTGCATCTTTGCAGAATTGAACCCTCAACATGGTCACATGACTGGCACTTATTCCGAAAGCGCCAATGGGCCAATCAATCATAAATAGATAATGTCATTAAATATTATGTAATGTTATTATTATTAATAAGCAGGTCATTAGTCACATGTATGTACATCTTTTTTTGTGGGGTGACTTGTCAATTAATTTTTTATTCCCACCCTCTATTTGCTCCCTTGCTCCCCCCACCTTCCATTTGCTCTTTCATTTCCACTTTACATCTGATCCTCTCTCTTCTTTAAGCGCAATCACTCTTTTTCTATCGAGTGCAATTGCTTTTCACTCCGTTTATTCCAGAATGTGCATTGTTTGTCCCCACAATGGTGTTAAGGTGCGCGTTGTCTCTTTCTTCCCTCACTCCAGTGTCACTGAGCATAACGCTCCCTTCTAGCCCCTCTCCCCCATGATGTTTTAAGCGCAATCACTCCTCTTCCCCTCCCCCATGCCATGTATGAGCGCAAACACTCCGTCCTCCCTCTCATCTGTGACATCTGAGTGCAAACGCTTAATGTCCTCTCCCCCATACCACATATGAGCACAAACACTCGTTCCCTCCATCCCCCTGTGATGTCTATAAGTGCAAACGCTCGTCATTTCCCTCCCCCCTCCCATATCATGTATGAGTGCAAACACTTCTCCTTTCCTCCCCTTTGCCACATATAAGTACAAAGAGTGGTGTCAGCCATCGTGATCATTTACTATAATACTAGCAGAATATTCCCATGCTCAAATGTGATCATTTACATAGAACTAGCTGATTGCTCATGCTCAAATGTGATCATTTACTATAATACTAGCAGAATATTCCCATGCTTAAATGTGATCATTTACATAGAACTAGCTGATTGCTCATGCTCAAATGTGATCATTTACAATAATACTAGCAGAATATTCCCATGCTCAAATATGATCATTTATGATAATACTAGCAGAATATTCCCATGCTCAAATATGATTATTTATGATAATACTAGCAGAATATTCCCACGCTCAAATATGATCATTTATGATAGGACTAGCAGATTGTTCCCACACTCAAATGTGATCATTTACTAAAATATTAGCAGAATATTCCCACACTTATAAGTGATTATAAGTGATCATTAGGTCATGCAGGTGGCATAATAGGTTGTTCATGTATGTCACATTGTATCACACTGTGTCACACATATGACATATGTGACATATGTCACACTTTTACACATGTCACACATTGTCACAAACATTATATTTTGTCACATATCACACTTTTTGACACGTCACATTTTGTCACACATTTCGATATGTCACACATGTCACACTTTTAAACACGTCACACATCGTCACACATGTCACACTTTTTCACCACATGTCACACTTTTAAACATGTCACACTTTTTGACATGTCACATTTTGTCACACACATCACACTTTTAGATATGTCACACATTTAAACACATCACACATTGTCACACATGTCACACTTTTAGACACATCACATTTTGTCACACACATCACACTTTTACATATGTCACATTTTATCATGTATATCACACTCTTACATATATTCCACATTTGTCTTGTTGTTTATAGCTGTCACACTTAGCTGTCAAACTTCTCACATTTGCTTGTATAATACTCCTGTCATGTAGTCACATAGGTTACATTTCCAAATTCATGTCACACAACATCTGTTACAGCCATTATATTCATTACACATGTTATACATCTCTTATATGTCAATATTACACCTGTTATATTCTCACATTTGTCACACATATCACACTTCCTTCTCATATCACTTGCTTGTCATGGTACTTTCTCCTTGTCAAAAAATAAAATTGCATTTTTACTTTAATTTGCACACCCAACAGTCACACAGACCCTACACACATCACACATGTCATATGAAAAGGTCACATGAAAGGTGCTCACTAAGTGATTCATGCACATTACAAATTATATGGCAAAGGCACTTGACTACTTTATAAAAATCACATTTTCTCTTACTATTTACCTGTATTGGTTGAATTCAGCATTCATAGTACTAAGCTGAAATCACATTATGTCAACACTACTTTCTGGTAATCACAATGTTATGTTTTAATAAGACAGTCAGATTCTATAGTAGACATAACTGTACTTAGATACTAATTTTGTCTAACTAACCTTAATATGTATTCTGTATCTTCATCACATGTTATCTGGTCTGGTTATGTTGACATATCTATATCTTCCATTCAATTATTACTTCTATTGTCACATTACTTATATCTTTGTCACACTTTCTATCAGCCAATCAGATGTTTTTCTTGACTAACCAATGGGCTATATGATTTCTTGTGTCTCTCTTAACAGTGCTCACTACTGTTCAATTTTCATTGTTACAGAATTGCAAATATCTGCTGTGTGATCATTTCATCACATTTACCATCAGATTTTGAAACATAAAATGTGACATATATGAGATGTCTGACTAACATAATACTGTGAAAATGCAACTTGTGATAAATTTATCATTTTAATAATTTGACAGTCACATGTCAGAAAGCATCAAATGATGTCAATATTTTGCCTATTTCAAACTCATTTAAATGGTACAGTATTACAAATGAGAGATGTGTGACATGTGAACAAAATGTGAATAAATGTAATGTGTTTGGATATGTAACATGTGTGATGAATATAATGTTTGTGACAATGTGTGACATGTGTAAAAGTGTGACATATGTCACATATGTCACATGTGTGACACAGTGTGATACAATGTGACATACATGAACAACCTATTATGCCACCTGCATGACCTAATGATCACTTATAATCACTTATAAATGTGGGAATATTCTGCTAATATTTTAGTAAATGATCACATTTGAGTGTGGGAACAATCTGCTAGTCCTATCATAAATGATCATATTTGAGCGTGGGAATATTCTGCTAGTATTATCATAAATAATCATATTTGAGCATGGGAATATTCTGCTAGTATTATCATAAATGATCATATTTGAGCATGGGAATATTCTGCTAGTATTATCATAAATGATCATATTTGATTGTGAGAATATTCTGGTGGTAATATGTAAATGATCACATATGAGTGTGTGAATACTGTGGTAGTCCTATTGTAAATGATCAGATATGAGCATGGGAACAATCTGCTAGTATTATAGTAAATGATCACATTTGAGTGTGAGCAATTAGCTAGTCCTATGTAAATGATCACATTTGAGCATGGGAATATTCTGCTAGTATTATAGTAAATGATCACATTTGAGCATAGTAATATTCTGCTAGTTCTATGGTAAATGATCATGATGGCTGACACTTATGGTACAAATGCTCATTCCCTCCATCCCCCTGTGACGTCTACAAGTGCACACACTTGTCATTTCCCTCCCCCCTCCCCCATACCATGTCTGAGCACAAACACTCATCCTCCCCCTCTCCCCATGACATCTACAAGCACAAACACTCATGTTTCCCTCCCCCCTCCTCTGTACCATATCATCCTCCCCCTCTCCCCTGTACCACGTCTGAGTGCAAACACTCGTCGTTTCCATCCCCTCTCATCTGTACCCCTCCCCATGCCATGTCTGAGCACAAATGCTCTTTGTTCCCCTCCCCCTGGTCCCCACCCCCCACAACATCTTCAAGCACAAACACTTGTTCCTCCTCTTCCCCATGCCATATCTGAGTGCAAACACTCGTTCCTCTCCTCCCCATGCTGTGTCTGAGCGCAAACACTCCCTCCTCTCCTCCTCACATTCCCCACAACATCTCAGCACTCAGTGCTCACCTCTCACTTTCCCCACAACCTGAGTGCAATGCTCTTTCCTCCCCTTCTCCACACCATGCCTGAGCTCCTGTCACATCTTTGAGCACAATGCTCACCTTTCCCATCCACCACAACGTCCCTGAGTGCAAATGCTTTTCCTCTCTCACAAAATCTATTTATATCATGGTTTCTCCCATGTCAACACCTTAATGCACACAAGTATCTTTCTTACCCCTCCCTTCCAAGCCCTCCCTTTCTCTCCTCCTCTTTGGTGCTGGTTCATTGAGTCCTGGCAGTTGCCAGTGACCATTGAAACAGCACCCAATTGAGTAGGAGTTTGAGTTGGAGGTAGGAATGTTATTTATAGAGTAGACACATGTCTGTCTCATGTTAATAATACATGCTTCTTTTCTTCTTTTGTGCTGCCAGAGATTGATTGACCAAGTCCCATGAATGATATAAGTAAAGACTGTGTTTCTTTTCCTTTTCTTCCTTTATCTGAGTGCACAACACTTAAGATACAATTTTGCTTTTTTACACTGCTTTTTTACTGTCTACTTTTGTCTACCATGCAATTCACTAGGTCCAAGACTGCTGGTGCTGGTGCTGGTGCTGCTCCACCATTCTCTTCCACTAGATCCAGATCTAGGAATACTACCACTGCACCTGCAAGTAGTGCTTCTAGTGGTGCTCCAATTTCTAAAAGGGGGAGGCCTGCTTCTAGAGCTTGACCAAGGGGAAAGGGAAGGGGAAGGGGCAGGAAAGAGAATTGATCTGAGAGTGAAGAGGAGCACGAAGGAGATGGTGAGAGTGGTGGCAATAAAGAGAAGGAGGAGGAGGAGGAGGAGGATGTAATAGAGATGTCAGAGAAAGGTACAGGGAAGGAAAAGAAGATAAGTCAGAAACCTATTCCCAAAGGATGGAGGAAGAAAGTCAAGTAAGTCATGTTGTTTAATAATTTCTGTTGCACTTTATTTATTCTTTTATAGGAAATCTTCTGTTCAGCATCTACAAGACGACCAAGAGCTTGATGCTCAAGGAGTGCCAGCTCATCTAACTAGGTATATTTTCTTGCTCTATACTTTTTACTTATTGCTTTACATTATATTTAGAACAGAATTAATTCTGGAGTGAAGCAACTTGACAGTTGCTCCACCTCCTCAGCTTTGTGGTTGCTCTGGGACAGTACTTTCACCTCATGTAAGGACTTCAACAGGCTCTAGATCAGGATCAAGTGGTTCTGCATTCAGTGGCTCTATTAAGTCCACTTCTGGTGATTCGTTAAATGAAAAGGAACTGTTAATATTCAGTGGATCTAAGTCAACTGGAAATACTTCTAAGTCAAAATCTAGTGAATTATTAAGTAAAGGATCTACTTCAATTGAGGATGACAATGATGATGCAGAGGAAATGGATATTGATAAAACTTCTAAAAAAAGCAACAAGAGGCACAACCACTCTACTAGCCCAACCAGTCTCACTGTCAGTATAGATAGCTGCTCTTCAAAATCTAATTGGAAGTCTCTGCATCCAGCCATTCATCCACCTTGAATAATTTAACTGGCTTAGAATCCAATCTTATTAGAGAGGATCAAACATTTGAAAGCTTCATGAGTCAATTTAATGACCAGCATTCAGATGAAGTTGATTCAGATGAAGAAGACTCTGTTGCTAAGGCTGTGGACTCTCTTGCATTACAAGGTGCATCTAAAATCACAGGTGGTCACATGCATGAGCATGCACTTAGAAGTGGTTTTGGCTTTGGTGATGCAGGTAAATAATTAAAACAACTTGTTTTGTTTAACTATTTAACATATTTTTATAGAGAAAAGAGATGATGTACCAGTTGAAGTATCTACAACTGGAACTGTACATATTTTCAGTAATCACAAATCAACAGAAGCACATTTTGCAATTAAAAATGTCAAATTGCATTACAAACTTGGCAAAGTTGTACAGTTGATTGGTAAAAAATATTCATATGTCAAAGGTATATCATTTATTCTTTATGTCCACATATATATATTGACTATATTTATTTACAGTATTGGACCCATATATGTTTATCTGGGAGGATAATACTTAGATTATTAAAGGCCACTATTCAGAGCTTCTGAGAGATCTTGAAGATATTGAGTGGTTTGTTAATGAAAAAAACAATACAGTTTGCTATGTTTTAGCAGTAAGTATGAAGTATTTATTTGCTATAATTAACTTATAACTTTTATAGGAAGGACTTGATTCATCTGCAATCTCAGCTCCTGCTGTTACCATGTCCACTCCTGTGGCTTCTGGTTCTGGTTCAAGTAAAGCCCTAAGATCAGTTACTAAAAAGCAACAGCAAATTATTAATATCTTTAAGATTCCTCTTGCTTTGTGCTATGAGGGTACTGTCAGTATTTGTGTTGTATATGCAAAATGGCTCTTTATCCAGAAGATTGTTTTGGAACTACCTGGAAAGATTGCAGATGGGTCTTTTACTGGAAAGGAGAGTGGTAATGAGCAAACATACACTATATTTTTTGCAACACCATTCTACTTCAGGGTTCATAGACACTTTCACAATCTGAAGTATTTTAAAAGGATGGAACAATGGTTTATGGGAGATCCCAATATTAAGGATGAAGATATCTGGGAAGCTAAAAAGCCTGGTATTGACTATCTAGGAGAGATTCTGAACACTATATTTTTTGCAACACTATTCTACTTCAGGATTCATAGACACTTTTGCAACCTGAAGTATTTTAAAAGGATGGAACAATGATTTATGAGAGATCCCAATATTAAGAATGAAGATGTCTGGGGAGCTAGAAAGTCTGGTATTGACTATCTAGGAGAAATTCTGAATAAGCATATTGCTATTGCTGAGCAGAAGAAGAAGGAAGAAGAAAAGAAAGAGAGAGAGAAGGAGAAAGAGAAAGAGAAGGAAAAGAAAAAGAACAAGAATAAGGGTAAGGATAAAGAGAAGAGAAAGGAGAGTAGAAAAGGAAAGGAGCGAGCCTTGTAAGAATATTTTATTTACTATTTTCATATAACTTGAAGTTTTTTTATTAATACTTCAACAGTATAGATTTTTCATAAAGCTTTATTATCTATTCTTTTCTTTTTAATGAAGTTATACTTTCAACAAGTATAGCTTCAATTGTAAATCTGTACTTTCAACAGTATAAATTCCTTTGTTGATTTCTTCATACTTTCAACAAGTATGTAGATTGTACATTATACTTCAACAGTAAAGGTCAATTATCTATTCTTTTCTTTTTAATAAAGTTATACTTTTAACAAGTATAGCTTCAATTGTAAATCTGTACTTTCAGATCAGTTGTATTATTTTGTTGTTTAATGATTTGCAATGCATAACATTCATCTTGCTATTTTACTTATATTTTAAATTGATTATTATATACTGACAATATTTTTTACAGTATTTGGGAATATAACAAATAATACAAATTTAATAAATCTTCATTCAAGACAACAAGTTGTTCTTGTACCAGGAGAGAATAGACAAGTTGTTACTGGCTGGATTACTGCACTTGCACAAATACTCCAACAACATATAAATGATGATATTAATCATTTATTTAATGAAGATGAAATATCTATTGCCGTCAAAAGTTTAGTAAATGCAGCAAAATTTATAAAAATTGGTCAGAAATTTTGGGCTGACCGATCTTTCACAAATTCAGTTGTACAGGCAATATACCACTTTCATGCATCTAGTTCTGCTTTTACTATATTTTGGAATGAATGCTTTATAAGTTCAACAGTAATACCATTCAAGTTATCTTGCCATCAAATGTGGCAAGCATTTGTGTATGAGACTATTCAACAAGTAGCAAGTTCAGAGAATACTACTTTAACTGTAAATTTTGAGCAATATGCAATTAACAAAATAACAAAGTGTGCATTTGAATCACTTGGTCAAAATGGAATAATTCAGTCTGCTGATGATCATTCATGCAGTGAATGTACACATGAATATAAAGCTACTGCTGATGTATTAACTGAAGATGATCCTGCAGCTATAATTGGAATTGATGAAAATCATGCTGTTTCAAATCTAATGGGAGAAGGTGCAGATTTGGCTAGACAGGATGCTATTGAAGCTAGATAGAATGCACACAATGCTCGTCAAGTACAATATGAATCTGAGCATGAAATGGATATTGATAGTAATTCTAATAGTAGTTCAAGTGAACTTGATTCTCCTAATTTAAGGTCTGAATCAACTTCTATTGAATCTGAGAATATAGTTATTACAAATATGATTGTTATAGATGGAATTATTATGGGACTCAGACATTGTGCATTTGAAGACTGTGACCAAAAACTAGAAAATGAAGCGAATGGGGTATTTTGCACAGAACACAGAATATTATGTGGGCATTTATGCCATATTGCAAATTGTGATAATTATAAAGAACCCAATATTAAGACTTATATTGAGCATGACAATAGATAACACAATCATTTAATCAGATTTGGGCATCAATCTTTATTAGGTATTAGGAGAATTCTTTGTAGAACTGATGATGAAAGATTGGATTGGCTTTCTCCAGTTAATCACCAAGTAGCCCCAGCTCATGACAATCCTCCTGCAGCTAATATATGTCGCAACAAACGAGAAAACTATTTTGTGGCACCAAGATATTATTGTGTAGAAACTATTTGTGCTCCATGTGGTATTGTTAAAGCATGGACTAAATTTACCAAGTCTGAAGGCCCAGTTCAAATTTTAGATTTTCTTAATAAAGTATATCCTACTGAGGAATTCAGACCAAGTTATATTTGCATTGATAAAGCATGTGTAGTTTTACAAGCATCTCTCTTAAATGGAGTATGGGAAGTATGGAGTCATACATCTAGATTGATTGTAGACTCTTACCACTATATCAATCATCACACAACCAATTACATTTGCAGGAAATGGTGTAACTCTGCACCTTTGAATGGCTCTGCACCAAATCTAGTAGTAGTAGAATATGATATAAATGGTAGACCCCATTATAAGAGAGCATTTAATACACAAGTAAGTTTTTTTACTGCTGATTTATATTAACAATTAATAGTTTAATAGGCATGTGAACTCAATGCTTGGCTAGGAGGATATCAAAGTATTCTTAATAGAATGACTGTAGCAAATTTTGACTGGACCATTCATGCTCTACTATTTATTCATACTCAGAAAGTTATTCAACATCAGCTTAATAAAGCTTCAAATAATCCTGAGGAAGAGGATGAGGAGCAAGCTGGTGATGAGTATGATAGAGAGGAAGAGGAAGAAGATATCATATACCTGATGATCAGATAATGTAACATTAAATAGCTCTCATTCTTAGGTTGATCTGTTTATTTAATTATTGTAATATAAATTTCTTGTTGAGAGTTTTATAACTAATTGCACAAATAATTTTTTTCATGATAATTCTTGGGCAATAGTCAGAAAAGAGTTAGATAAGAGTTAGATGAGAGTCAGGTGAGAGTAAAGTGAGAGTTAGATGAAAGTAAAGTGAGAGTTAAATGAGAGAGTAAGGTGAGAGTCAGATGAGAGTAAAGTGAGAGTTAAATGAGAGAGTAAGGTGAGAGTCAGATGAGAGTAAAGTGAGAGTTAGATGAGAGTAAGGTGAGAGTTAAATGAGAGTAAGGTGAGTGTTAGATGAGAGTAAGGTGAGAGTTAGATGAGAGTAAGGTGAAAGTTAGATGAGAGTAAGGTGAGAGTCAGATGAGAGTCAGGTAAGAATTCAAGCTGAGCCAATACTAATTTAGGAAGTCTCAACTGACTCTAATGAGACTCTCAGTTGACTCTTGAGACTCAGTTGAGACCTATTTTAGACTCTCAACTAACTTCTGAGACTTAGTTGAGAGTCAAATGATAGTCAGATGAGAGTCTAACCTGACTTCTGAGACTTGGTTGAGAGTCAGATGAGAGTTAGGCGAGAGTCAGGTGAGAGTCAGTTGAGACATGTGTGGGAGTGACACATATAGTAAATGTGTGGATGCTGTGCAAGTCATACATAAATAGTACATCTTTGACACACCAATACATAACAATAAATAACAACACTACATGTATATATACTCTCTTTTCCTTGATAAATGATCTTTCTTCCTTTCTTCCTTATCACCATCTCAAACTTCAAACTTCAAACTTTTCAAATTTGAGTAACAATAGTTACAAGTATCACTAAACAATAAAAAACAATATTTCAATCTACTTCATCTGTAAGATTTTATTATTATGTATGTTTCAAGCATACTTAATTCCTACTATGTAGCTCTCTCAGATTGCTCTTTCTGTAAGATTTCTGTATTAATTATGTTCCAAGCATACTTAAATGCTACTCTTTAGACTTCTGCTACTCTTGTAAGATTTTATTATTATACATATTTCAAGTGTACTTAATTGCTACTTTCTAGATTTCCGATTGTAAGATTTTATTATTATACATATTTCAAGTGTACTTAATTGCTACTTTCTAGATTTCCGAATCTGCTTCTGTAAGATTTTATTATTATGTATGTTTCAAGTGTACTTAATTGCTACTCTTTAGATGTCTGAATCAATTGGAAACTATGCTTTAAATTCTTTGCTTGCTGATAAGGCATTTGGAAACTTATCTGAAAGTTCTAATACTGAGATTGAAATTGATAACACATCCAAATCTGAAGATGGTTCTGAGAATGATTTTAAGAATTCAGATAAAAATTTAATTGATAATCAAATGAAGGAAATGAGTACCAATGCTAGAATTGAGAATGCAGAGAAGAAAGAAAGTGAACTTATGGATGTTGATATAAATATCACTCCAAAGAAATCTTTGCCAGTTCTTAAGTGTGGACATGCACCATCCAGTTCTACTGATAACTGCTGCTCTATAAGTAAAGTCTCATGTTGCTCTGAGTTACATAGTTCAGCAACACCTAGTTTGAGCAAGAATGAACTTCAAGAGGCATCATGTACAATGGGAGGGTTCTCACATGGATATACAGCAGAAAACACATATAATTATAGAGATGATGAAGAGGGTAAGATAATAGCTCTTCATCATCTCCATAATTATATGTTTGTATGATCTTAAGACTCTACTTGAACATGTAGGTGATTGTTACTAATTTATTGCAAGTATGTATTATTATATTTTATACTGTTTGAAATATTTTGTAACAAAGTTAATAGAGAAAAATGTCAGAATTTCCTTGTGTGAAAATAATAATTGAAGTTTGAAAGGTTGCTACTTAAGTATTCAGAAAAAGAAGACAAGCACTGTTACTTGGCAAATAAATGATAATAATAAATATATTCTGGAAATTTTAGCTGTAAGTTATACTTTGATTATCAATTTATCTTAAAGCTCATTTTTATCAGAAGAGTGCTGTTACTGAACAAAGAACTGAGTCTATTGCTTCTGAAGCTGCTGGACCTTTCACTAATAAGGAGGAAGTTGTGAAAAATCTTTTTAATCTTACACTTCAATATTCCTGATTATTTCATTAAGAATAATAGCAAAGATCAGGACATTTATATTATATATGAGAAGTATGAGATGATTGAAGATATATGAAATAATAAAAAGCCATCTCTGAGTACTATTATAACATCAGCAAAAACTAATATTAATAAGAAAGTACTTATTAGTGTTTTTATATCTCCATCCACATATTACACATATGCACATAAGATCTTTCCACTACTGGAATATCACCTACAAATAATTTCTTGAATGAAAAAATAAAGAGAGATTTATAAAAAAAGTGTTTAGGTATCTGCAAAACAATATCCAAACTTTAAGAATTTGAATCAAATTTTACTTGGAAAGCAGGCTGCAGCTGTGAAGAAGAAGAAAAGAAAAGGTAAGGGTAAGAGTAAAGAAAGAGAAGAGAGTGAGGAACATGAGAAAAGAGAGAAGAGAGTGGAGAGTGAGGAGAGGGAGGAGAGAGAAGAGAGAGAGGAAAGGGGAGGGAAGAGGGATAAGAAAAAGTTTAAGAAGTTTCACAAAAAGAACAAGAGAAAATTTAAGAAATTGTAAGATTTTTTCTCAGTAAGATTAGTTTCATTTTGCTATAATACTTCAAATACTCTCAACAGTATTCGTTAGTTCCTGCATTTCCACTTTCAACAAGTGGTTGTTAGCTTTTTAATGTTCTATTTTAATATTTTCATTTTCAACAAATAAATATCTTCCTTATCTCCAATTTCAACAATTAGCTTCACATCTTGGTTCTTTCTTCTGTAGAGTTGAAATACTTCAACAGTATTTTCAGCCTTATGTATAGTTATTTGTTTTCAACAGCCAAATACATTTTCATATATTAATTCTTTATACTGTACAATTGGAGTATTTCAACATTAATTTAGCCATGTCTTTGTTTCTTGAAAGAACTATTGACTAATAAAATTGTTTGTTCTTTCTATAGTTTCAGCTATCAATTTAGTCTTAAATTATGGATACTATGCATTCTTTTATCTTTTATGCCTCAGATCAAGGCAGCATCATCTGAAGATTCATTTTCAAATATGTCATTCAAGTTGTTTTCTGAATTTATCAATTTAAATTTCAGCTCAAATATCATTTTGGCAACAGTATTAACTGTTCTATTTTCTTTAATGAATAACACTGACATTCTTAACTTGCATGCAAGAGCAAAAAACCCTGGACTTAATGATGAATATTCTTCATCTACTAATGAATGAATTAAAGCTCTTGCTACTGCAATACAAACTCATTTGAATGCAAAAATAAATTCAGATTTGGAAGATACACAGCTGTTTAACTCCTCTGAAAACCCAAGCATTTTAGGTTCAACAAAAATATCTGTAATCTCTAAAAAGCTATATAGAATAATATCTCTATTGGAATTAGATCCTTATACCAGAAATACAAAAATTTTAGAACCTCTGAAATCTATATTTATGAATGAAATTGAATCTGTTCTGCTTATTTGTCCTGCTTATATTGCTTGTTTTACTTTAAAAAAGAATGTACTGGATGAGCATTGCATATAAATACTCATATATGTGACAGAACACAAATCACTTTAATAAAAGGAATTAAATCATATGAAAATACTCAAATTGTTTCTGGGTATTGTACAAAATGTAAAGCTATATATTATGCAGACTATAAAAGTCTTAAAGAAGATCCTGAATACAACCCAAACATTAGCTCTAAAGACAAATTGACTTTTAATAAAGTAAAATATTTGAAAATTGAACAAAATATTTGGGCTAATAGATTGTTTACCAATATGGTTGTTAATTCAGTATATCATTTTCATGCATCTACTGCTGCATATACAGAGTTCTGGAATTATACATTTTCAAATGGTGAAGAAAATGACCATCCACCTATTTCAAGACTTCAAGTATGGAAAGCCTTTATTCATGAAACCACTAGACAAATATCTGTTTCAATAAATAAAACTTTAATAATGCCTAATGGATTATCTATACAGCAAATTACTACAGAGGCATATAAGATGTTGGGACAAAATGGAATGATTGGAAATGCACTACATCATTCTTGTAATGAATGCACTCATAATTATAAGGCAACAGCAGACTACATAACTGCT
This sequence comes from Cyathus striatus, assembly GCA_025738555.1. NCBI lineage: Eukaryota > Fungi > Basidiomycota > Agaricomycetes > Agaricales > Nidulariaceae > Cyathus > Cyathus striatus. Next base: position 3,185,563 of record JAOVFP010000010.1, on the reverse strand, counting down.
GATAACAATACTGCAGTAGCAAGCATTGATGAAAATCAGACTGTACCTTCACTATGACAAGATGCTGACAATACAGAGTTAGAAAATATTGTTGATAATGAAATGGAAATTGACTATTCTCTTGAATCAAAGGTTAAAATGGTAGTTATTGATGAAATTGTTATGGGGCCAACTCATTGTGCCTATCAAAATTGTTCTGAAAAATTGGCAAATGTATGCACAGCAGTATTTTGTCTAATGCATGAAAGTTAATATGAGGGAAGATACCAAATTAAAAATTGTTATAATGCTAAAGTGCCAAATTCTCAAGCATATGTAAACCACAGACAAAGGTAGTATGATCATGTTATTAAATTGGGACCAGTTTGGCTTTGCCAAATGAGAAGAAGAAATAATTCACCACATGATTAGCCAAATAATGAAACTCAGGAGCCTGATTATTACTATACTGCTCCTTTATTCTACTGTGTTGAAATAATTTGTGCACCATGTGGAGTTGTTATTGCATGGACAAAATTTTTAAAATCTGAAGGTGCAGCTCAAATAATGAATTTATTGAAAGATGTATATCCAACACAAGAATCTAGGCCAAGCTATGTATGCATTGATAAAGCTTGTGTTGTTCTGAAATATTTGATCAACTCACATAATTGGAATATTTGGAGAACTTCTACAAGATTTGTTGTGGACTCTTATCACTATATCAATCACAGAGTGACAGACTATTTATGTCACATCTATTGCAACCCCAGTCCCTTAAATAAATCAGCTCCAAATCTAGTGGTTGTAGAAAAAGATATACATGGAAATCAACATTATAAAAGAGCTTTTAATACTCAGGTAAGTTAAATATACTCTTATTTACACTTTGCCAATATTTGTTATACAGGCATGTGAACAGTTGAATGCTTGGTTAGGAGGCTTTCAGAGTATTCTTAACAGAATGACAGTGGATAACTTTAATTGGACATTACATGCATTGCTTTTTATTCATACACAAAGAGTTATTCAAAAGCAAAATAAAGACAAAACCAGAACATGCAAATACAACTGCCAGAACAACAGATAAATGAAGACAAAGTTGAAGCTAATGGAGTTGAAATTGATAGAGTCAACTAGGTTGTATATATATTTATAGAATTTAGTGTTCATATTTGTATGGGATAAATTTAACTGTTTTAAACTGCTTTACTTATACTCTCATTACCCAGTCTCAGCAACACCTACCAGCTTTTATTGCTTATGCCTTGCACTTCAAAAAGCCAGATCAGTCAGTATATAGTACATGTAGAGTGTTCAGGTAGAGTCCAGGTTAAGTACATGTAAAACACAGGTAGTTGGTAAGTGTAGAGTCCAGGTATAGTTCATATAACAGACAGGTAGCTAGTAAGTATAAAGTCCAGGTACAGTCCAAGTACAATCCATGTAAGAGACAAGTATCTGGTAAGTGTAAAGTTCAGGTACAGTCCAGGTGGAGTTCAGGTACAGTCCAGGTGGAGTTCAGGTACAGTCCAGGTGGAGTCCATGTAAGAGACAGGTATCTGGTAAATTCAGGTACAGTCCAGGTGGAGTCCATGTAAGAGACAGGTATCTGGTAAATGTAAAGTCCAGGTAGAGTTCAGGTAGAGTTCAGGTGGAGTTCAGGTAGAGTCCATGTAGGAGACAGGTACCTGGTAAGTGTAAAGTTCAGGTAGAGTTCAGGTAGAGTCCAAGTAGAACCCATGTAAGAAACAGGTAGGTGCCTTGCAAATGTAAAGTTCAGGGTTCACCTCTATATTCTTTTCCTTCTCCTCAATATCAATCATCTCATTATCAGAACTCTCACTATCAGCTTGTTCACTATTTTCCTTCATTTCCAAGTCATCTCTCTCTCCTTCTTCAGCATCATTATCATTGTCATTCTTACTTTTATTGTCTTCAGTAATATTGTTTTCAGTAGTTTCAGATTCAGTATCTGATGGAGTGGCAGCTATAATAGCTTTTCTTTTAATTGTTCTTTCACCACTTATAGCTGATGCTTCAGGAGTACTTATAGTATTAATTTCAGTTGCAGTCTCAATAGTTTTGACTTCAGCAGAGGTTCCAATAATCTAGCCAGAACATACTGTCCTTTAATGCATCTTCCCTTCTTCCCCTTCCTTTTTTTAACTTTACTCTCATCCTTCTCAACATTCAGCTCATTTGAATTGATAGTAGCCTTCTTAGTAGCAGGCTCAACTGTAGTGTCCACAGATAATAGTAGTAGAGGTGTTGTTGGTATTGTTTTTCTTGTTTGGAGCCATATTGTATAGTAAAAAGTTGAATGGATATCAGTGAAGACAAGAGACAATGTGGGGGTTGTGAGTCAATTGGGGGCAGGGCAAGGAAAGGATACGTAGACCCTTCCATACCGACACATATGCCACACATATGCCTGCTGACCAGGTCTAAAATTATCTTGAAAGCCTTTTGTGTGAATAAAAGTCCAAAAATGGGGTGGCAACTGCTTCTATTCTAATTAAAATGGACCAATCCCTTGGTTCATCATAAATTAAGCCCTATTTTGGCATGCTGATTACAAGCAGTTACATCACTTACACAAATTGCTTATGGAAATAAGTATATAGAAAATATGCATCACTTGCACAAGCATGTTAACAAAATAAAATAGGCATGCATCACTTGTGCAAAAGTGTTAATAGTACACAACATGCATCACTGGTACAGGTCAGTTATCAATCAAGTATATTTGTGAGAACAAAGCATTGTACTTTATTATTAGACTGGCTAAAATATCCACTAAGAAAAAGAGTGCCATTTTTATAAGGCATATTCAGTAAATATAATGGAGTGGTGATCATTGGCACTTATTTATATATTGTTATTGATTACTAGGGGGTTATATTAGTATAGTATGGGGGTACTTAAAAGTGATCATTTTAAGAATATTAAGAGGTGATCATTGGCACTCATTTATATATTGTTGTTGATTACTAAGGGATAATATTAGTATAGAATGGGGGCACTCAAAAGTGATCATTTTATAAATATTAGAAGGTGATCATTGGTACTCATTTGCTTATTGCTATTACTGATTACTTACTAGTGGATTTGTCACACATATTCACATGCATCACATGTATCACACATATTCTTGTGCTTCACATATATTCCCACGCTTCATGTATATTCCTGTGCATTATGCATATTCTTGCACTTCACATATATTCCCATGCATTACATGTGTCACATTCGTCATGCATATTTCCACACTTCACATATATTCCCACGCTGATTATAGGTGATTATAGATCTCATATATATTAGCAAGTGTCACATTGTTCTCACCTAAATTCGCACATATCACATCTGTCACATATATTCACACATGTCACATTTGTCATATATATTCACAATTCCCCCCTCCCCCCTAGCACATACACAGAATCATACTTACTACACATAGTGAATATATGTTACACCTTTGTTTCCAATGTTTTCCAAATATGTTACGCTTTTTCCAACTTGTCACACTTTTCCCACACTTGTCACACATGTCACGCTTTTTCTAACATTTTCCAACATGTCACACTTTCATACATATGTGATAATAGTGTCTAGGTATAGCTTAGGCACCACACTTTTTCTAATATTTTCCAACATGTCATACTTTTCCAACATTTTTCAATGTGTCACACTTTTCCCACATTTTCCAACCTTTCACACATGTGTGACAAGTATGATAACTATGGGAAACACATTACAACTGTGACAATAGAGTCTGTGTGACATGTGGGAAAATGTTGGATGTCACACATATCACACTTTCCAACATGTTACCCTTTTCAACATGTCACACATGTTATACTTTTTCTAATATGTTACACTTTTTCCAATATTTTCCAACATGGCACACTTTCACACATGCGTGACAAGTGTGATGACTGTGGGAAACATGTTACAACTGTGACAATAGAGTCTAGGTACAACTCAGGCACTTGAGTTCAGTGGAGTTCAGGTAGAGTCCATATGCCCTACTGATAGTGTAGTGAGACTCTCACTGGATTCTCAATAGTCTAGTGAGAGTCCAGTGATAACTGTGGGAGAGTGCAACATACTGACAATTAGAAAGTTATAGAAGTGTGGTAGTAATAAGAAATTAGAATGAAAGATGAGCATGAGAAATTTAGAAATAGAATGATATGAGATTTTTTATAATCAGGACTAGAGATGTAATGAAATGACAAAGTAAAAACTATAATGGTTAGTCTGGATATGAAAGATAATGAGGTCATTATGATAGAATTGAATACTTTGGAAATATTTAACAACGGAACAGAAAAGGACATATAGTAAAAGAGCCACATATGGATAACAAATGTTAAAGAATGGTGAGTATATGTGATTTTATATTACATCAAACTCACATGTCTCAGTCATTAGATGATCATGATGCTTGCATTAACCATTGGTTATTCTTATATCTTCAACACACATATTGAGTCACATATATGCTTACTCTATATGATTACATGACATTTCTACACTGTCATATGTGTTTCACTTCTCTGATTTATATTATATAGTTCTTTTAGTATAAGTATCCATTCATACATATGAAACCCCCTCCTGTACTTCTCTGCACTTTTTTGCTCAGTGGCTCTTACTTGCTTTTCAATTCTTTAGTTTAGTATCAACTACATTATTGCCTTCTTTTCCCCTTGTTCTCTTTTCTGAAAAGTCACTTTGTCCTTTCTCCTTTCCTGCCTAAGAAAAACTTACTATCATTGACAAGATCTGAATCAATGACTGACTTGTCAATGCAAGAGACTGAATTACATTACTAAGTAATGAACTAGGGGTTAAATGTGGCATCTACTAGGTGCTCTGATTCCTTGGATATGAAAGGTATGGAAACATTTCATTACAGACCTGTTGGAACATCATCAACATGTCCCAATTATAATACACATGCAAGCATGATGTGCTTGAAATGTATGACACACCACAAAGATGTGACATAAGTAACACATATGATGTGTGTGAAAAGCATGATGGATGTCTCAAAGACATGATAAACATGATGAATATGACAAACACACTAATTGTAACAGATGTGACAGATGTGACAAATGTGACAAATGTGATACACAGGAACTATGTAACAGATGTGATATGTGTGAAAAATGTGATGAAGGCAGCACATGGGAATTGTGTGATGAATGTGATTCATGGGAATATGTGTGATTCAATGTGATGCACAGGAAGAATGTGACAAATTGATGCTTGGGAATATGTCTGAAGTACAAGAATATGCATGATGTGCAGGAATATGTGTGATACATGTGATATGTGAGAATATATGTGACAAATGTGACACATGTGATGCACAGGAATATATGTGAAGTATGAGAATATGCATGAAGCACAGGAATATGTGTGACAAATCCACTAGTAAGTAATCAGTAATAGCAATAAGTAAATGAGTGCCAATGATCGCCTTCTAATATTTAATAAATGATCACTTTTGAGTGCCCCCATTCTATGCTAATTTATCCCTTAGTAATCAATAACAATACATAAATGAGTGCCAATGATCACCTCCTAATATTCTTAAAATGATCACTTTTGAGTGCCCCCATACTATACTAATATAACTCCCTAGTAATCAATAACAATATATAAATGAGTGCCAATGATTACCACTCCATTACATTTACTGAATATGCCTTATAAAAATGGCACTCTTTTTCTTGGTGGATATTTAAGATCACTAGCACTCCAATTTCCTGAGCAATTTGCAATGAAATTGGCTGACACTTATGATCCATCCCCTTGTGCTCTCCATCCCCCCCTGGCTATGTGGTATGCACTATTTATCCCCTGGCTATGTGTCCTCTGGCTATGCACTATGCACTACCTATCCTCTTGCTATATACTATACATCCCCCCTCACTATGTGTTCCCCTTGCTATGTGCTATCCATTCCCCCCTCATTATCCATTCCCCCCTCATTATTTATTCCCCCTTGTTATTCATCTCCTCCCCTCACTATGCACTTTGTGCTATCCACCCTCCTCACTATCCATTCTCTCTCACTATGTGGGCACTGCACTCATCATTACCTCACCTTGCTATGTGCCCCCACTACTGCCACTCCTCCCTGTGGACACTGCCTCATCATTGGCATTTGGCCTGTATGTGTCACTCCCACACACATCTCAACTGACTATCAACTGGCTATCAACTGACTCTCATATAAGTATCAATAGTCTCACCTGACTCTTATCTGACTCTCAACTAAGTCTCAGAAGTCAGGTTAGACTCTCATCTGACTCTCAACTGAGTCTCAAAAGTGAACTGAGAGTCTCATTAAAGTCAGTTGAGAGCCAGTTGAGACCTGAAATTAGTATTGGGCTTAGCTTGAATTCTTACCTGACTCTTACCTGACTCTTACCTAACTCCATGTGTGATATGTTGGAAAATGTTGGGAAAAGTGTGACATGCTGGAAAATGTTGGAAAAGCGTGACATGTTGGAAAATGTTGGAAAAAGCATAACATGTGTGACAAGCATGGGAAAAATGTGACATGTTTGGAAAACTGTCATATATCATAACCATCACACTTGCCACACTTTTCCAATATGTCACACTTTTCCCACGCTTGTCACACATGTCACGCTTTTTTCAACATTTTCCAACATGTCACACTTTCACACATGTGTGACAATAGAGTCTAGGTACAGCTTAGTTTCCCAGCGTATCATACTTTTCCAACATTTTCCAGCATGTCACACTTTTCCCAACATTTTCCAACATGTCACATGTGTGAGGATTGTGGGAAACTATAGTCTAGGTAAGTGTGATGACTGTGCATACTTGTCCTAGTGTGTCATTCAGGAAGTCCACTTTTTTCAACATGTCACACATGTCACACATTGTGACATGTGTAATGACTGTGGGAAACTATAGTGATCAGGTGGAATCTACATGGAGTCTATTTTACACCAATAACTCATACAAATTTAATTGATAGTCAGATGATAGTCAGGTGAAATTGTATCAATCAACTCTCAGATTAGTATCTGATACCAGATTGAATAAGAGTAAGTTAATAGTAAGGTGAGAGTAAGGTGAGACTAGCAATATTCTAATTTTGTATGTAATTATAATCTGACTATCAACTGACTCTCACCTGACTCTCAAAACTCTCGCCTGACTCTCATCTGAGTCTCAACTAAGTCTTATCTTACTATTAATCTACTCTCTGATACTATCAACTGACTCTCAACTAACTCTCTGATAGTCAGTTGAAACATGTGGCTAAGTGTCATGACCTCCATTTGGCAGTATAATTATTTCTGTCAATTTGTCTCTAAGTCATTATTCTACAGAATTATCATGGTAATTAGACACATTTATTATAATAAGGCTTAATATTATGTAAATATGTAGATAATTATAGATAAGTATACCTAAGCTGACTAAATTCTAGATCTCAATTTTTTCTGATATTCATGCTGAAACCTATTATCAATTGGTTAATGTTATTTCAGCAAATCCTATTGTGCAAAGGAATGAACTTGGGAAAAGGATTATTGTTCCCTCTAGTTTTGCTGGAAGTGCCTAATACATGCTTGTGATGAGTAACTATTTGGAGAATGCACTGTGGTGTTTGAGAGTGACTGGCAGCAAATCCTTCCTGTGGTGGTGCAAGGGAGCTGATCTTTAGGCAGACATTTCAGTAATTTATCTGCAACACAAGGATGTTGAATATAGGGAGCACTCAATTAATGACAATATTCAACTACCAAATGACTTCAAGTGTACTTAAAATACTGTGGAGTCCCTTATTTCAACTATCTACCCTGGACTTGATTCAGATGAAGGGAATCCAGACAAGTACTATGCTGAGAGAACAATTCTTTCAAGTCAAAATGATAATGTGGATTCTTTGAATCAGAAGATTCTATCTTCATTCCAAAAAGAGTTTACATTATTACACAGTGCAGATGTCTTCTGAACAATCCTTGGAATGATGGGGAACTTCTTTACTCTGTGGAATACCTGAACACAATTAACTGCTCTGGATTACCATTGGCACAATTGGAGTTGAAAGTAGGCTGTCCAGTGATAGTGCCTCAAAACCTGAGTATTTCAGATGGAGTATGTAATGGAAGCTAAAGAATTGTTACACAAATATAGAATCGAGTATTGGAATTTTGGTTATTAACTGGGGACAAGAGGGTGTCTCAAGTGTTCATACTACATATAAAGATTGAACCATTATCTTCACAAGTGCTATTCTAGTTTTGTTGATACCAGTTTCCTGTTCAACTTGCATTTGCTATGATGATCAATAAGGCACAAGGGCAGTTAGTTTCACATGTTGGATTGGATCTTTGAAAGGGAGTGTTTACACAAGGACAGTTTTATGTTGGAGCATGTTGATCACATGAAGATGATTTGGAACTCATGAAGTGAAGAAGCTGTTACAAAAAATATAGTGTACTCTGAAGTATTACTTTAATATTTAGTTTAGTACATTGTAAATATTGTAATATATTTAAGTGATATTGGTATATATATATAGGGAACAAATATGTAGTAATTTAATTGGAAGTATAAGATGAAGAAGTGAGAAGAAAAGCAGAGGGTTTGGAAGGACCTTACACTGACCTACATTCTCGATTCTCTGATACTCCAGTGAGAATCCAGTGAGAATATAGTGATAGAATGAGAGAGTAGTGAGAGTTCAGTGAGAGTTTACTGAGACTACAGTGAGAAAATGTATGATTGTCATCTCAGTAAAATCTCACCTAGTTCTCATTGGGTGAAAGTCTCTGAGAGTCCAGCAATACTATAATAAGATGAATCTCAGAGAGTCTAATGAGAACCTAGTGAGAATAAGTCACTGAACTCCCACACAACATTTTATAAGATCTCTCTGCACCAAAGTGGTCACATGACTGTGTGAATGGTCTGTTTGCAATGATCACAAGACCTGTGTGACATCTTGGAAGACATTGATAAGTGCTATCAGTAGGGCACCTAGACTCTACCTGAACTCCACTGAACTCAAGTGCCTAAGCTGTACCTAGACTTCATTGTCACAATTGTAACATGTTTTCCACAGTCATTATACTTGTCACACATGTGTGAAAGTGTGACATGTTGGAAAATAATGGAAAAAGTGTGACATGCTGATAGATCTCACAATAGTAATATTCAATTAACAATAATAAATGATTGTTTATGATCACTTGAAATTAATATGCCTAGTGTACTTCTACCCTCTATAAAACATTTATTTCTACATTCTAAGTGCTACTTACAAATGGTATAATATATATAGGTTGTATTTAGTAGCTAAAGTAGAGGTCCCAGACCATTAGCTAGTGTGGGGATGATTCATGCTGGTAAGTATCTAAGAATAGAAACATCAAGGTCAGAGTTTATTCTCAATATTGGTGGGAAATAGTGATCAGTAAGGTCTTATGATCACTTTAACAATTATTAGTATTAACTAGTAGTTATTACACACAATAATACACTAATATAACACACTATGATCACTCATGATCACTTTTATATTCATTAGTATAAGCTAGTAGTCATTATACACAATAATACACAGTGAGGGGGGTAGTACATGAGAACATACTGCATTTGGAAGTGGACCAACATTGCTGAGTATACAGGAGAGAGAAAAAAAAGTTGACATAGCCATAGAGTGGCAGAAGTACTATGCAACTATGCAAGTGGACAAGGCATGGAAGTGAGAGGAGATGAAAGCACTGTGCAGGAACACATGGCAGAATTGGTGAGCTGCACTAATGGAGATCAATAGGAATGTACTCACAGATGGAGGCTAGCAATATAGGGAGGGTTGGCAGTAAGATTAAAGAGATTGTTGTTGTAGTGGTGGGCAGCAGCCAAGTGTCATGAGCATAATTCAAGTTGAAGACAGAAGAGAGAAAAGAATAAAAAGCATGTGAGTTATACCATAAAAGGGGGAAAATGACAGACACATAGAAAATGAAGAACATATTGACAGGTTGACAGCAGAAGTAAATGCATGATGGTGGTCAGCCACTGGGAGCAAGTGCAATCAGTGCTAGAGTAGGTTATAAGTTGAAGAGGGAGGAATATTGAGACAATGGAGTGCAATCTGCAGTAACAACCCAAGGGTAACATTAGCTAACCACATGAAAGGAGAAAATTACACAATGAAGACATACCACAAATAGTATCAATGCTATCAAGTGCACAGGATCACACAGGTCACAACAATTCAGAATGAGTATCAGCCAATCAGGTTGAGATCTTATCCAAGATCCTCAAATTACAATATCCAGTGGCCCAAACATCTCTAATACTCAACTACCTTAAAAGGTAGTGGGAATTAGTAAAAGCTAGTTGTTACAATCTGAGCTGGTCTCATATTGTCTTGGTCTGGTGATAAAGGAATCATGTAACTTGTTACTACATGTGTAAGTCATATGACAAAGTTGAAGTCTAAACAGTTATAATATAGAGTTATACACTAATGGACTTGGCAGCATTCTCACAGTAATACTTGAGAAGCAAATAGAAGTAGCAGTGTTCTGGGTCTGAGGTGTTCTCAAAGAGGTGACAGAGAGGAGTAGCCAGCTATATTGGATGATAGCTAAACTATGATTAAGCTGAAGAAGCTTGATCAGAATACATGAGCTATTTATACAAAGAAGCATGGTCCATTCACAGAAAGGTATGCTACTATAAATAAAGTTCATGACTTGCCATGACTCAGCAGAGGTCTAAGAAAAGATTGAAATGTATTAGTAAGCAGAGTCTGTGCCAGTAGTATGACAAACCAGAGTGGCAGAGATTGGCAAGAGGTAAGGGGTAAGGGGTGATGAAGGTGAAACATGTATCAGTACTATAAATAGAATGAGATGAGTAAGTAAGAAGATATAAATAGAAGGGTTATGTGAAAAAGAGATAGTTTGATGGGGTTGAGATGAAGAAAGTGTAACACTAGTAGTCATTATACACAATAATACACTAGTAATAACATATCATGATCACTTATGATCACTTCCACATCCACTAGCATTTATTAGTAGTCATTACACACTATAATACACTATTTCTATAGTACCATGATCACTTATGATCACTTTCACATTCATTAGTATTCATTAGTAGTCAATATACCCTTTAATATCAATCATACACTATTATAACATTCAATGATCACCTTTTATCACTCATACATTCATTAATAATAATGAATACCATTAGATTTTAGTAGTGATCATGGAAGTCAGGGATTTTGTGATCACTTTTCATAAAACCTGAGCTTTTATGATTCAAATTGGCTGACACTTACATTATTATTACCTATTGCTTACTATACATAGATTACTTCTGTTTTCTTTCCTCCATTCTACTGAGCTATCCCCTCAGTAATGTAGTATACATCACATAGTGAGTCACTTATCATTCTTAAGTGTGCAACTATTAGTTTCACTTTACACCGCCATATGTGCTCACTTCTCCAATGTGTTTTATTATGTTTAATTAATTATAGCTTTAATTCTACATATGCCTACTCTGACTGCACTTCTCTGCTGGCTTTTACATACTCTGAGTCTCCAGTATTTAAGTAGTACTCAATTTGTACTTAGACTTCAGTTTCATATTGAACTATGTCCTCACTCTAAGTTTGACTTGAGTTACATCTCTTGTCTCTTCTGTCTCTTATTTTCTCTAAAGGGCTTGCCCTTACCCTGAAAACCAGGACCAGGAATCCCAGGGGCACAGCACATAAGCTGAAGCCAAAGTCCTACTCCCTGAGTTCTCATTCTCCACTGTCATCTCATACTCACTCTCACTTCTCTGTAGTTACCCTCTTGTACTTTGCTGCCAATTCAAGCTAGAGGCACAGTTGTAACAATTGGCTGCACTATTCATAGAGTCCAAGTCTGAGGGTACATTATCCTCATTATATTCTGCATACTTGTGCTGTATGCTCTTTGCTGGCATCTTCTCAGAGGGGTGGTAACTTTCTGACTTGGATAGTACTCTGTTTTTAGTGTTCTTGTGACTCACTGATCTAGTAACATGCAGATTGGCATTGGGCTTGGCTAGATTAATGTCAGCAGGGGATAACAGAGACAATAATAAGAATGAGACATACCTTTAGGTTTCTTGGAAGGTGTTTCAGTACTCTCTTTAGGTGGACCTCATTTTTTGTCTCAAGGACTAGCTAGCTCATCCTTTTCTGAAACAAAAAATGAGTGACCAACCATGACTCTAAAATATGGAGGAATTTACCAGTAGAAGAGGAACATTTTCCACTTTTGCAGTTTGTCATGACAGGGCAGGTTTGTAACAAAGGAGGTGGTACATGAAGAAAAGGTGGAGGGGTAAATGCAGTGGCACAAAAATTGCTTGGACACCCATACAGCCTAATAACCTCAAACAAGCACATATGTACATCATACAATAAGTTAGCAATTTATTTTAAATTTCCCACTCTACACTGAATAGCAGCTTAGGGAGTGAAAAAAGAACAAGGACAGAATCTTGTACAACATAAAACATGGGGAATGTCGGGAGAACATAGATTAAATAACAATGAAGCAGTCTTATCAGCTCACCTGGCACAATGAGACCACTTAAAAGCTAAAACTAATACATGCATTCATCCACTCAATCTGCCTCACAACATGCACACTGGCCATTGTGTCCACAGACTTATCCAGATCCACTATCCTCATCACAATCCATCTTCACCCTTTGTTACTTTTCCCTTCCCCCAAGTGCCCATAGTCCTGTAAACAGCATTGTGGTTCGGGAAGATCCCAGATAGTTTTAATCAAGAACCAGCACATATGCAATAGGAGCACTATATGTAGAGTGCAAGGTGTAACTGGTGAATAGTAAACACTTTCCATAGCTCCTGCTTGATGTCTCATGGACATCAAGAGCAAGTGGAAGTCTCAAATGATTTGTGTGTGTCAAGTAAAATCAGCATCTACTGTCTAATATCAGTAAAGGCCAGGAATAGAGGCTGAGGAATGAACCTCTATAGCTTTCACAATTATCTCCTCCTCTCTCTAGTAGACCCCTACAATCTAATGCTCCCATATAGTCAGTAGTAAAGGATGCTCTAGTGGAAGATTGATCATGTATCAGGTAGTGGTGACAAAATGAAGTGTTGATGACAGTGAAGTTTGAGCTGCAGATGGAAGCTATGATAACATAAAAGGTTCTAGGGCACAATGTTAAGCACAAGCCTAACATGAATGTATAACCATGCATCAAAGGTTCCAAATGCACCATGATAACTGTATATTCTTTCTCAGAGAGTCAGTGTCACAGTACCACTTGCTGAAATAGGGAATTGACATAGACTCATCCATGCTGTCATTTAAGATTAAATTAATCTAAGTTGCTAACAGGAATTGACTTTATTTGTGTTACAACACCTGAGTGTCAGGAAATATTTAGTGAGAATATTCTTGGGAATTTGATAAATAGTTTTGTACAGTAAGAGCTGTATGAATTGTATGAAATTTAATGTGAAGGATATTGTACAGCAAAGGCTGTATATAATGTCAAGTATAATGGAAAGGGTATAGTATACAATATAGATTTAATAACTGTACTAATAACTAATGACTAATGACATTTGAGTAAGACTACTAGAGGGTGGGTAGCTATCTATTTACTGCCAAACTGCCCTCCTTATATATCTTTTTCCAACCTGCTTAGTAATCCAATTCCCACTCTACAATCCTACATTGTTCTAAATAAAGAGCTACATTGTGCTGAGCAAGAACAATAGGAATCCTTCCATATCTTAGTTATTAAATTATCTTAATTCTTGCATCAGACATTGGTTATTCTTGTATCTTCCAACACATATTATATAGTCACATATCTACTTACTTACTCTACATAACTACATGACAGTTGTCTATATTTTATTGAAACAGAGAGGTTATGAAAACTATCTCCACTCTTCAATCAATTTCACTTCTTTACTACCATATGTAGTCACTTATCTGACATATTTTGTGGAGTTCTTTTAGTATTAGTAACTCAAACCCCCTTCTGTACTTCTTTATGTTTACTTGCCCAGTGGATATTACTACTCACATTTCTATTCCCAATGAATCCATACAATAGTAGTATTCAATTAGATGAATTAATAATTGTCTATGATCACCTAATACATTCATAGGCTTGAAGGAGGAGTAGGGTTATCAGTTGAAGCTAGGGTTATCCAATGTATTGTCTATGTCTATTTGTTCTCCATACTTTTTCTCTCAAGCTTTTATTGTATTATATCAAGTAGCCATTATTGGCTTTATTTCAAATTCTTCTCCATGCTCTATTACATAATGGAACTGCAACTGTCAGACTGAGCACCCCACCACCACTAGCTGTTGTGCTACCAATGCAGCTTGGTCACCTGCAGCTATTTAACTGGGAGGATAGCCATTTCAAAGCATCATAACTAGTCTTGTAGTCTTGTTAAGTGTGAGCTGCCGTAGCATATCATTGTTTTGTTGAATTTGGAGCAGATGAGTTTCTTGTTCTCTCTCAAATGGCCTTTCTATATACAAATTCTCAATTCTATTGGCTCTGATAGCATGAGAGTATGTGGATGTCATCCAAATTGTATTACTATGTTGTATTTAAGAAAGAAACTTTGAGTTCCAAAATTTTACCTCTTTTTTGGTAAACTTTTACTGTGCACATATCAGAGTCATACTGAACTTCAATAACCTCAAAGAGTGTCAACCATATTCAATATCTTTAGCTAAGTGCATTTCAAATTTATACTAGCTGACAACTATTCTATAGGTAGTTCTCTAACATAGTCAAATCAGATTGTGACACTCACTATGTGTCAAACATATAATTCCTTCACAATGGCACACTGGATTCATGACTAGACACAACCAACAAGTCTTCAAGCACTAGTACTTGATACCTCAATCATCAATGACTCAATACCAAGATTGCAAAAGGAAAATTAAGTGAAGAGGTCTTGCTGCTCATCTTCACAAGAGCACTGATTGAGGTCATTACACTCCTCCATGAAATCATGTAGACTCCATGTAGATTCCACCTGGACTCTGGAACTCTACCTGGACTCTACCTGGACTCCACTTGGACTTCACCTGGACTTTACATAGAGAAAATTATAGACTCTACATGGACTTCAAGTGGACTCCAGGTAGAAGCTGGACTGCACCTGGAGTCCAGTAGACTCAAGCAATTCAGCTCAGTAGAGTTCAGGTAGAGTCCATGTAGAGTCCAGGTAGAGCCCAGTTGCTTAAACTTAGGCACTTGAGTTCAGTAGAGTCCAGGTAGTCCATGTAGAGTCTAGGTAGAGCTCTACCTGGACTCTACCTGGACTCTACCTGGACTCCACTTGGACTCTACCTGGACTCAAGCAATCCAACTCTACCTAGACTCTACATGGACTCTACCTGGACTCTACCTGGTCTCCACTTGGACTCTACCTGGACTCCACCTGGACTCTACCTGGACTCAAGCAATCCAACTCTACCTAGACTCTACATGGACTCTACCTGAACTCTACCTGGTCTCCACTGAACTCAAGTGTATAAGCTGTACTTAAACTCTATTGTCATAGTTGTAACATATTTCCCACAGTCATCATACGACAAGTTGTCACACATGTGTGAAAGTGTGACATGTTGGAAAAAGCGTGACATGTTGAAAAATGTTGGAAAAGTATGAGTCCAGGTGGAGTCCACTTGGAGTCCACATGGAGTCCTGGACTCTACCCGGAGTCCACCTGATCTCGTGGAGGAGTGAAATATACAGCACTGATCCATTATGCCAACTTCACTATGAGTAGAACCACACAGAGAATATTGATAATAAATCTTTAACTTCAAGTATGGAATTCAAAATGGATATTGATTCTGATGCAGACATTCCTAATATTTCCACTTAAAACACTGTATCCTCTTTGGCACCTTTGCTAGGTCTATTCCATGTTCAGATTGATACTGCAATGATCTCTATAGAGATTATGCTGATTATCCTACACAATTTTTTGATATTGATAATGGCAATAAAAATCATGACAATGAGAGAGAGGATTTTGAAGAAGTACTGGATGCAGAAGAAGAGTCATTTTTGGAACTTGTGCATACACATTCTGACACACAATTAATACAGTCTGATGAGAAAGGTACAGAATTAAATATAACAAATAAAGCATTTTGCATTTGAGGAGGAGTTGAGTAGCAACTGCATAACACACCACATGTGAAGAAATTTGGTAAAAAAGCAGGCAGAGTTATATCAACTAATAATACCACTCAACATGATGAGTACCATGCTAAATTTGCCAATGGAAAAAATTATTATCACTCATTTAAATTTAAGTTGAAATGGGAAATAGACAAATGGGCTAAACTCCAAGGGCCAAGTTCAATTGCATTTGACCACTTGATGGGGTAATTTTTATATTATTATAAAGTAATTTAACCAGGCAAATATTAAATGTATTAGGTTATTGATAAATTAGGGCTCACTTTTAACTCTTACTTAGAACTCAATCAAAGAATTGATAACAACTTACCTGGGTATCCACATTTTGTTTGCAAGGAAATTTGTATTGGAAATGAAACTTGTGATGTATAATTTTGAGATATAATTGACTGTGTCAAAACACTACTAGGAGATTCCAAATTTGCACTATATCTAGTATTTGAACTTGAAAAGTACTATGCAGATGGTACTAAAACAACTAGAATGTACCATGATATGCATACAGAAAGGTGATGGTGAGAAAAACAGGTGAATAGATTTGAACTAACATTATAATAATAATTGCTAATATTTTCTCATATAATTATAGAAATAGCTGGAAACAAAAACACCTGGCTCAACAGTTGTTCCAATAATTATATCAATTGATAAGACACAGTTAACTTTATTTCAAAACAAAACAGCCTATTCTGTTTATCTTACAATTGAAAATATTCCAAAAGAGATTTATAAGAAACCATCAGCAAGAGCATATATATTACTTGGATATTTACAACTACACATTTAGAAAGTGTGACCAATAAGTCTTCTTGGTGGTGTATGCTTGCCAATCTATATCATGCATGTATGTTAACTATCTTAAAACTACTGGAGACACTTAGTGAGAATGGATTTCATATGACTACTGCTAATAGTTGTTTATGGCACATGTATCCACTATTTGCTGTATTTATAGGGGACTATCCAGAGCAGGTCTTAACAACCTGTGTATACTGAGGAGATTGCCCAACTTGTTCTGCTGTTAAACCTGAGTTGGAAGACTTTGATTCAGATGTTTCATCTTCATATTATGACCTTAATTCCATTTTAGATGTACTTGATTCATTTGATGTAAATACTGCAGCCTTTCTACAAACATGCCAAGAATAACAAGTGAAACCTGTAATTGATCCTTTTTGGAAAATCTTTCCACATGTGGATATTTACCAATCAATCTCACCAGATGTTTTTCATCAACTTCATCAAGGTGTTATAAACATCTTGTAGCATTATTAATTTAGCAAAGAAAGCATATAAAGCAAGCAATCACAAGGATGAATTTAAACAAATGACAAGGTGGCTTGAAAGAAAGGAAAATATACATTGTCATGAACAGTTCATTGCTTGGTGTATATCAGAAAAACCAATTCCAAGAGATTATAAATGGCAGCCCCATGGTCTTGAGCTTGACAGAACTATACATTTGTCAAAGTTTCCTTGTACTTGTAAAGTTAGCCTAGATGCACTTGAAGTTGAATATGATGCAATTGACTTTAGAAATACATTTGCCAAATATGTTATCAAATGTAACAATTCTGATATGTTACCAAGTTTAATAAAAAAGGAATTGTGAGATGTACATATGCCATTAAAAATTACTGAGTCTGACACTATATTAAGTATCAGAGAATTGATCAGTATACACCAGGTGCACAGCTACATAATGCATTGCCAATTATGGAAATTTTACAGTACTTTACACTCCCCCCCCTTTCAGCATGAATTCACATGAAATTCACCTAAAATTCACATATTCACATGAAATTCACCTATTTAATATAAATTCACATGAAATTCACATGAAATTACATGAACTTCATGTGATTTTAAATATTTTCCAAAAAGCATAGGTTCATGAACTTTCATGTATTTTAAGTGAAATTTAGGTGAAAATACAGTGAAATTCACATTAAAAATTGGAGGTCATTACACTACTAAGTGTGACATCCAGGGCTAAGTGTGACACCCAGAGCTGAGTGTGGACACTGAGGGCTAAGTGTGACACCAAGGGCTGAGTGTGACACCTAGGGCTGAGAGTGACACCCAGGGCTGAGTGTGACACCTAGGGCTGAGTGCAGTCATCAAACTTGTCACACATATGTGAAAGTGTGACATATTGGAAAATGTTGGAAAAAGAGTGATATGTGTGACAAACATGGGAAAATGTGTGACGTGCGTGACAAGCGTGGGAAAATGTGACATGTCGGAAAGTGTGGCAAATGTGATGATTATGGTATGTAACACTTTTCCAATATGTCACATTTTTTCCCACGCATGTCACACATGTCACTCTTTTTCCCCCAACATTTTCCAATATGTCACACTTTCACACATGTGTGACAAGTTTGATGACTGCACTCAGCCCTAGGTGTCACACTCAGCTCTAGGTGTCACACTCAGCCCTGGGTGTCACTCTCAGCCCTAGGTGTCACACTTAGCTCTCAGTGTCGCACTCAGCCCTCAGTGTCACACTCAGCCCTCAGTGTCACACTCAGCTCTCAGTGTCACACTCAGCTCTCAGTGTCACACTTAGCCCTGGGTGTCACACTTAAGTCCTGAGTGTCACACTTAGCTCTGGGTATCACACTCAGCTCTCGGTATCACACTCAGCTCTCGGTGTCACACTCAGCCCTCAGTGTCACACTCAGCTCTCAGTGTCACACTCAGCCCTCAGTGTCACACTCAACATGCAGTATTACACTCTACTCTTGTATAAGCTTCATATGAGTATCACATGAATTTTCACTTCATCTTCACATGAAATTCATGCAAAATTCACATGAAATTATTAGCAGTGTTCTCACTGAAATTCAGCAAAAATAATGCAAAAAGTTCACCTGAAATTCACATGAAGTTCACATGAAATTCACGTGAAAGGGGGGGGGGGAGCATAAAGAGCTCAAATTTTATGGTAAAAATGCAAAAGTTATGATAAAGGTGCACTTCTTTTTACCATTTCATTCCATAATAGATGAATTATTATGTAACTGTGCACACAGTGATACTGGCAATATGTAAGTATCAGACTCTATTCATGTTCATTCAATATCCCACACTAAAACAATGTCATACATTCCATATGTTAAGTCACTTTTATTATTATTAAAGTTAATTGACAACTTTGTTTCTACAGAATTCAAAGTTGGATATATATATGTTACATTTTCACTTCCACCAAATTTATGGTCACAAACATTTCATAATGGCTCTGATAATCCTGAATATTTAGCATATGTTGAGTGGTTTAGTAACATACCAGATGAATCTCATTACAATCATCTAATGTACAAAATATCTCCCATGAAAGATAAAGATAGAGATAAACTGGGTGAAATAATTTCAATAGAAAGAATATTTTTGAAAGAAGTGTGCACCTATTCTCTAAATTTAGTTCCTTTGCCCCAGTGCAATAGACAAGTAGTACTGTACTTGATCTATGTGATACATTCTTTATTACTAGCTTTACTGACAAACATCTGTACCACATTTTTGTGTAAATCCTATGTAAATAGCTTTTAAAATAAGAATAATTATTATATAAATGTACCTAATTATGACTTAAGATAAAACAGTATATTGCACTCCTCCACAAGACCAGGTGGACTTCAGGTGGACTTCAGGTAGACTTTGGAACTCTAGGTGAACTCTACTGGACTCTACTGGATTGCAGATGAGGTGAGGGAGAGGGAGAGAGAGGGGGAGGCCATATCTACACCTCATCACTTGTGAGATGAGGGCATAGAGGAGGTGCATGGCTGTGGGTGAGATGTGGGTGAGACAGAACACTTGCCCTTGTCTGCAAGTGATGAGTGCAAGAGAGACAGCAAGGAAGAAGGGAGGAAATAAGCACCCTTGTCACTTGCAAAATGAGGGCCAAGAAGAGACATGAGGCTATGAGTGAGGAGAGAGAATGCTCACCCTCATCACTTGCAGACAAGGGTGCAGGAGATGGTGATGGAGGGGAGGAAACATGTGCCCTTGTCACTTGCAAGATGAGGGCAGAGAAAGGGTGTGAGGCCATGGGTGAGGGAGATGGTGAAGGAGAAGGCTGGCACATGGAGAAGCCAGCAGCCAGTGAAGACACTTGCCCCCATTGCTTGCAGACAAGGGTGGGGGAGAGGGAGAGGGGGTTAGTTTATGCATGAGAGAGAGAGAGGAGGGGGACAAGAAGATGTTAGCTATGTCATGTCACTGATAAGATGAAGGCTGCTTGATGCCACACTCATCAATTGCTAAATGAGGGGATGAGATGAGGGAGGGGATGAGATGATGAATGAGGAGAGAGGAGGGGAGGAAAAAGGAGGAAGGGAGAAGGAGCAGAGCAGAGAACAGAGGAAAGAAGAGCAAGGAGCTGCCATTGTTTGCAATGATGATAAAACATGCAGCACTGGCAGTTTGTGGCAGTGTGTGCAGCATGTGACATTTCACCCAGAGGTTGGCTATAGGGAGTTGCATATCTTTGCTAACAAGGACCATATGGCCTAGCAGTTAATGATGTATTAGTTAGCGCTTATTAAGTGCCAGCTATTCTCAACATCAATGGTTCAATTCTCCAAGGTAATATTTATTAAATTAATTTTTTTCCTATATTATTAGTAAGAAACCCTGTTATACAGTATATTGCACTCTCCCACAGTTATTACTAGACTCACTGAACTCTCACCAGACTATTGAGAGTTCAGTGAGAGTCTCACTAAACTTTCACTAGACTATTGAGAATTCAGTGAGAGTCTCACTACACTATCAGTAGGGCACATGGACTCTACCTGAACTCCACTGAACTCAAGTGCCTGAGCTATACCTAGACTCTATTGTCACAGTTGTAACATGTTTCCCACAGTCATCACACTTGTCACACATGTGTGAAGGTGTGCCATGTTGGAAAATGTTGGAAAAAGTGTAACATATTAGAAAAAGCATGACATATGTGATATGTTGAAAAGGGTGACATGTTGGAAAGCATGACATATGTGACATCCAACATTTTCCAACATGTCACAGACTCTATTGTCACAGTTGTGATATGTTTCCCATAGTTATTATACTTGTCACACATGTGTGAAAGGTTGGAAAATGTGAGGACCTGACACTGACCCACATTCTCAGTAGAATTCAGTGAGATTCTCATGAGATTCTCAGATACTCCAGTGAGAATCCAGTGAGAATATAGTGATAGAATGAGAGAGTAGTGAGAGTTCAGTGAGAGTTTACTGAGACTACAGTGAGAAAATGTATGATTTTCATCTCAGTAAAATCTCACTTAATTCTCACTGGGTGAGAATCTCTGAGAGTGTAGTGATAGTATAATGAAATGAATCACAGAGAGTCCAATGAGAATCTAGTGAGAATAAGTCACTGAACTCTCAGTACAGTCTCTGACATTTAACTCTGTTGTTACAAATTCCCACACAATATTTCATGAGATCTCTCTGCACCAAAGCAGTCATGTGACCTGTATGACATCTTGGAAAAGCGTGACATGTTGGAAAATATTGGAAAAGTGTGACACATTGGAAAAAGCACAACATGTGTGATATGTGTGACATATCATAGCCATCACACTTGTCACACTTTTCCCAACATGTCACACTTTTTCCAACATTTCTGACATGTCATGCAGGCTCTGTTGTCACAGTTGTGGTGTGTTTCCCACAGTTATCATACTTGTCACACATGTGTGAAAGGTTGGAAAATGTGGGAAAAGTGTGGTGACTAAACTTTACCTAGACACTATTGTCACACATGTATGAAAGTGTGACATGTTGGAAAATGTTGGAGAAAGCGTGACATGTGTGACAAGTATGGGAAAAAGTGTGACATGTTGGAAAAAGTTGGATAAGTGTAATGATTATGATATGTGACACTTTTCTAACATGTCACACTTTTCCCATGCCTGTCACACTTTTGTTTCCAACGTTTTCCAAACATGTCACGCTTTTTCCAACATGTCACACTTTTTCCCATACTTGTCACACATGTCACGCTTTCTCCAACATTTTCCAATATGTCACACTTTCATACATGTGTGACAATAGTGTCTAGGTAAAGTTTAGTCACCACACTTTTCCCACATTTTCCAACCTTTCACACATGTGTGACAAGTATGATAACTGTGGGAAACACACCACAACTGCAATAACAAAGCCTGCATGACATGTCGGAAATGTTGGATGTCACACATTTCATGCTTTTCCAACATTTTCCAACATGGCACACTTTCACACATGTGTGACAAGTGTGATGACTGTGAGAAACATATTACAACTGTGACAATAGAGTCTAAGTACAGCTTAGGCACTTGAGTTCAGTGGAGTTCAGGTAGAGTCCATGTGCCCTACTGATAGTGTAGTGAGACTCTCACTGGATTCTTGATAGTCTAGTGAGACTCTCACTGAACTCTTAATAGTCTGGTGAGAGTTCAGTGAGAGTCCAGTGATAACTGTGGGAGAGTGCAACATACTGCCCTCATCCACTATCTCAAAATCACTAGTGTCAGCCAATTGTGATCACAAAAAGCCCAGGATTTTTGAGTGCTGCTAGGGCTTTTTTTGAGCACCTACTATTATATATTTACTAATGAATCTATGGGTTACTAATGAATGTAGTAGTGATCATAGGTTATTTCAGGTGCATATTCACATACTATTACTACTGATAGTTTCCAAGGTGATTATAGGTAATCATAGGCCATTTCAAGTGTGTATTCACATATTATTACTACTAATGATTTCAGAGCTACTAATAATTTCCAGGGTGATCATAGGTGATCATAGGTCATTTGAAGTGCATATTTATATATTATTACTATATATGATTTTCAAGGTGATTATAGGTGATTATAGATCTCATATATATTAGCAAGTGTCACATTGTTCTCACCTAAATTCGCACATATCACATCTGTCACATATATTCACACATGTCACATTTGTCATATATATTCACAATTCCCCCCTCCCCCCTAGCACATACACAGAATCATACTTACTACACATAGTGAATATATGCCACACCTTTGTTTCCAATGTTTTCCAAATATGTTATGCTTTTTCCAACATGTCACACTTTTCCAACATTTTTCAATGTATCACACTTTTCCCACATTTTTGAGGTCATTACACTGACCCATAGTCTCACTGGACTCCAGTGAGAGTCCAGTGAGAGTATGAGAGTGTAGAGAGAGTTTAGTGAGAGTCTAGTGGGAGTATTGAGAGTCTGGAGAGAGTCTAGTAAGAACTTACTGAGAATTCAGTGAGAGGTTCTACTAAATTAGTGAGACTCTCAGAGACTCCAATGAGACTATACTGAGATGTATCTCAGAGAGTCCAATCAGAATCTACTGAGAAAACTCACTGGACTCTTAGCACAAAAATTACATAATCAAGTGATTATTGAGTGATAAAATTAGTACTATTGGATTCATACATAGTCACACTTTTCCCATATATTATGAATGTCACATCTTTCTCATATATCACACATGTCACATAGTACTGAGTGTGACATGGTGTGATGAGTGTGGATAGTGTGACACCATGTGCTGAGTATGTGAGTGTGACACTGCTGAGTGTGATGCAGTTAGTGTGCTGAGTGCAATACTATGTGATGAGTGTAACACTGTGTGCTAAGTGTGACACCATTCAACACATGGTATCATACTCATCACACAGTGTCACCTCATCACAGTGTCACACTTAGTACACAGCATCACACTCAGCATGTGTGACATGTTGGAAAAAGCGTGATATATAAAAAATGTTGGAGAAAAAGTGTGATATGTGTGACAAGCGTGGGAAAATGTGTGACATTTGGGAAGTGTGACATGTCACATATGTCACACTTTTTTCCCTGATATTTTCCAACACATCACACTTTTCCCATGCTTGTCACACTGTCACACTTTTTCCAACATTTTCCAGTATTACACTTATTACTCAAGAGATTTATTTCTATCACTATATGAATTCTACTGAGACTGTGGTGAGAGTCCAGTGAGACTCTCACTGTACTATTGAGACTGAGATAAGAGTCCAGTGAGAGTCTTGAAACTGGTGAGAGTCTAGTGAGAGTCCAGTGAGAATGTGGGAGAGTGCAATATACTGCACATACTACACTAGGAAGCCTGATAATTGTGTGTATATATTGGGTGGTTTGAAGTTGAGGACATTAGAGTGTGTGTGCACCATGCTAGAGGCTTTGAACTCATTCAGCAAACTACCTACCTCAACCTTTCCACTCCTACTCCACCATCTGCCATTTGCCATCCTCAAGTTCTAAAGCAGCTAGCACAGTGTCACCAAGCCCTCAGCATCCTCCCTCCCTCCTTTTGTGCTACAATGTATCCACTGTTGTTGTCTCTGCTGTCCAGCACCATCTCATCCCCCATCATACTAATTTATTAATGCCATGTTGTTGATTGCCTCTTCTGCTCCTGCAGTATATGCTATGCTATGGGTTTTGAACATGCTTGGGCATGTGTGTAGGACACTTGCAGAGGCTTGAAGATACTTGAGCACTTGTATATGTAGTAGGGGTGGACTTGAGAGCACTTAGGTGCATGTGTGATGCTTCTGAGTTGGTGGAAGATTGTGTACATCATAGCTAAGTTTAGTGTAGATAATATTAGTCTACTAATAGAATTGGTTTTTGCAGAGAAGATTGTGCACACTGTAGTTAAGTTTAGTATAAATAATATTAGTCCACCAATAGAATTAGTTTTTGTGACACACCATATGTTAAGATAATTTTAGACAAGGTTAGGAAGCATGTCATGTGTGTGTACACATGGAACACAAGCAGTTGAGTTCATTGTGTCTCCCCCACTTAACTCTCAACCACTCAACCACCATCTCTTACTTCAACTTTGTTAAACTCTTACTCTGTGTTTTCAATAAATATGTCATCTCAAAACAGCAAAAAAAGCAGCAATACCTCAGTCTCACCACCAACTTTTCACAGTAGCTTAACTCATACTGAGCCACCTGCTTCTAAAAGCCACAAATGTGTACAATTAAGTGTAGATACCACAGCTGAACCAGCTACCAAGAGGCCTGCCATTACAGCTGATGAAGAAACAGTGGATAACAGTGAAAAGCAAGGAAAGAAAAGAGATGGGAGGGGAAGAGGTGGGTGGTATGTATCAGCTATTGTAGTTAATTTTCAAAGTTCAATATCTGACTTAAATTTTAAATAAAATTGCTGGTGATAAGAATAAGGAAGACAAAGCTGCAAGCAACATGGCCAACAAAGAGAAAGCCAACAAAGAGAAATCCAAGGCATAAGTATATATTTTGTTGCACTAGATTTTTCTAATGCAATAATTTTAGTGCTATTAAAAAACTTCAAGAAATGTCAATTTCTATTGCACCACCTATGCAGCCCAAGACTGCTGGTGCCTCTGAGATTTCTAGGCCTTCTGAGATTACTAGCACTTCTGAGATTGCTGGCACTTCTGAGATTACTGATACTTGTGAGATTACTGGCACTTCTGGAGTCTTGGCTACAACCCCAAGTCAATCAAGTGATTCTGGGAACAATAACTCTGAATTTGAACATGCCAGTGAGACTGAAGGCATAACTCAGGATAATAATAAGGGGAATGAAGATAATACAGAAGATAAAGATGGTGATAGTAATGATAATGACTATGATGGCAATGATGATGTAGAAGAAAGAGAAGATATAGTTTTAAATGAGAACAACAGTAGCTTGGCTCAAATTGAGAAGGAAGATATAGGCACAATGGATATTGGTATGTGCTATATTTTTATTTGTACTTTTTCTAAAATGTTTATAGACTCCACATTAGCTTCTGATACTGTACCTACAAAGGAAGATTTAAAGGGTGCATCCATTGGCACTAGGCAAAATTCAAATTAGGATTTCCCTCTGCCAATGTCTGAGAAATAACCAATAGGTTTAGCAGGGGTATGTGTTCAGTATCCACAGGTCTTCATTCACTGGCAGTTTTGATGGCTTTTTGTATTAGTAATTGTATTAGTCACCATAGTTTTATGTAATTCATCTTATGTAATCATGTTGATTTTAGTCACCTTGCATTGATTTCAGTCACCTTGTGTTGATTTAAATCACCTCACATGTACAGTTACCTCTGTTATCATTCCACTCATCATCTCCCCTCTCATACCTCACATTTTGTACATTCTGCTTGCTGAGCTATGGATGACATTGAAATCTGGCCTTCTAAATGCAACAAGAGAGCAAGAACTGAAAAAATTGAGTCACCACCAGCAACTCCAATTCCAATCAGATTTCAAACAGAAACTGAGGTCTTTACACTCCCCCCCCCCATTCCAGCCAGACTCCAGGTGGACTCCATGGAATCCACAGACTATCCAGACAGACTCCAAGGATTTTCCAGATAGTCCATGGATTCCGGGTGGACTCCTGCTGGACTCGTTTTAGCTGTAAATCCAGCCAATTTTTTGAATCCAGTCCAGTTCAAGTACACTTGGAGTCCACCAGGACTCCAGCTGGAATCCATTGGTAAGTGGGAGTCTGGCCAGTTCAGCAGGAATTCCAGCGGACCAAATCCTTTTGGAACCCACCCAGACTCCAGCTGAACCTATGGCGGAACCGCATTACATTTACTTTACTAATGTACCAGCTCAGTTACGTATTACTAGTTGTATGTTATTAATATAGAATAAAAATTTTGCATCTGGCAAGAATTGAACCCTCGCAGTACATAGAGATCATGTGAGCTAATAGAGCGAATGATATACCACTACACCAAGTGGCCTTATAATATCTTTTTTCACTATGCTATATAACCACCAGCAATATCACACTTTCCTCATATGGTATGTTTTTTCCCAAGCACTTTTTTTTTTCTCCCATGTCAGCGCCTCACCCTCCCATGTCAATGACTCAAGCTCCCATGTTGTCGCCTCAAGCTCACCTCACAATTCTCTCTTCGTTGCCTAGCGTCAGCCTCAATATTCCCACTTCGTCGTTGCCTCAAGCTCACTCATGGTCCCACGTCATCGCCTCAAGCCCACTCTACAGTCCCATGTTGTCACCTCAAACTATCCATTTTGTCAGGCAACGAATCGATTACAAGATCGATAATAGGTAGTTGGCAGGGAGCTCTGTGAATGGTCGTGCGTGTGAGAATGCATACAGGACTAACAGGTGAGTTTTCTTATTTTTTTGTCCCATCTTCTCCCCCTGCTGTGCTGTTTTGCAAATGACAAGCACATGCATTGTCTCCACTGCCCCGCTCCCTCCCCCTGTGCCGTCTCGCAAATGATGAGCGCAGGTGTCGTCTCCTCCCCCACACCTCGTCCCCCTGCACCGTCTCACAAATGACAAGCACAGGTGTCATCTCCTCCCCCACGCCTCCTCCCCCTGCACCGTCTCGCAACTGACGAGTGCAGGCATCATCTCCTCCCCCATGCCTCCTACTCCTGCACTGTCTCGCAACTGACAAGCACAGGCATTGTCTCCTCCCCCATGCCTCCTCCCCCTGTGCTGTCTTGCAAATGATGAGTGCAGGCATCATCTCCTCCCCCACACCTCCTACTCCTGTGCTGTCTTGCAAATGACAAGCACAGGTGTTGTCTCCTCCCCCATGCCTCCTCCCCCTGTGCTGTCTCGCAACTGATGAGTGCAGGTGTCATCACCTCCCCCACGCCTCTGCCCCCTGTGCTGTCTCGCAACTGATGAGCGCAGGCATTGTTTCCTCCCCCATGCCTCCTCCCCTTGCGCCATCTCACAACTGATGAGTGCAGGTGTCGTCTCCTCCCCCATGCCTCTGCCCCCTGCACAGGCATCATCTCCTCCCCCACACCTCCTCCCCCTGCGCAGGCCTTGTCTCCTCCCCCATGCCTCATCCCCCTGCACCATCTCGCAAGTGACAAGCTCAGGCATTGGCTCCTCCCCCTGTGCCATCTTGCAAGTGACAAGCTCAGGCATTGTCTCCTCCCCCTCGCCTCCTCTCCCTCCCTCTTCCTCCTGCGCCGTCTCCTCCCCTTGCCACTTCCCTCTGTGCTGTCTTGAAAGTGACAAGTGCAGGTGTTGTCTCCTCCCCTTTGTTCCCTCCTTCTGTGCTGTCTCCTCTCCTTTGTCTCTACCCCCTTGCCTCCTCCCCCTGTGCCGTCTCCACCCCCTCATCTCCACCCCCTCACCTCCTTCCCCTGCACTGTCTTGCCTCAAGGCTGTGTTCTCAAGGCTGTGTTTCAGGGAAGAAGGCCAAAGTAGTTTACATAATCATGTTGTAGCCAATCAAATATAATATATATTTATCTGTGTTCAGTTTAGCTAATCAAATACTTCATATTTTTAGTTTTTTGATCATGTGTGTGGTGTGCAGCTTCCAAGGTATTGGTATGCATCAATCCCCTTCTCTTTCTTCTCAAACACCACCATCTCACCATCTCAAAGCATTCTAACACATCTATACACAATGGCTTGTTGTTCTACTTGTTCTGCTACTGCTCAGGCTTTTAGTACTCTTCCTGCTGAATCTGTACCACTCTCAGCTACACATGAGACTCACAGCAAGACTTGCAGTGAGACTCGCAAATGTGGTACTTCTGCTGCTAATCTCTCAGCTCAGCTACCAATAAAGAAGGGCAAACAAGGCAAAAAAACTCAGTATGGTTTCAATCTTTCCTCCACTGCCTCACTAATAATTTTGTAGGAAAACTTCAGAAATGAAAGCAGCTGAGGATGCTGCTGCAGATGCAGAGGGCACTCCTGATCTTACAGTGTATGTATTATATATATTTATACAATATTTATGAACTGATAATATATTTAATACTTAGTGCTGAAAGGGTACTGGAGGAAAGTGGGCTTCCTATTGCTCCTCCAAAGCGAGGTCCAGCCCTTAATGTACCTCAACTAGCAGCTCCAGCTTTTACTGTTACTCGTAAGCATAATTCAGATATGAAAAAAGGTAAGAAAATATATTATAAAACATGCATCAAAATATTCACATCCTCCACAGTTGAAGAAGAAAGTGAATCCAGTGAATCTGAAACCAACAATGAAAGCAAAAGCAAAGGTTTGCAATTGATAGCTCTAATATATATTTTTGCTAACACTTATATTGCAGAAAATATAGAAAATTCAGAAAATTCAGGTGACAAATTGAGTGTTGGTGATAAAGAAGAATCAGATGGCAGTGATGGTAAGTGATATATCTTATCTATATTACTATAACTAACATCTTGAAAGGGAGTGATATTAGTAATGAAAAGTATACAGAAGAGCAAACTAGTAAGGACAAAGGTAAGAAAATTTTAGTAATGTCTTAACCATATTACTGTAACTAACATCTTGAAAGGAAGTGATATTAGTAATGAAAAGCATACAGAAGACCAAACCAGTAAGGATAAAGGTATGGACAATTCAGTAATATTTATATTCATATTAATTTATTATTCTTTGCAGATGGAAATAATAATAGTCAGAATAAAGATGGTATACACTATTCATTTCTAAATATTGTCAAAACTTACAATTATATGGTAGACATTGTCATGACTAGTCCACCAGTCAGTCCACCTTGTACCACCAGTAAACCAGGTACAGTAGATACTGTGGACATAGCTATGATTAGCCCCAAAAGTTCTTCGAGAAGTGAAGGTAAATCTATCTTTTGTATAACTATATATTATACTAACTCTAAGTAGATGGTATTATAAGAGGAAATGCATTCAAGGGACGAGTCTGGCTGTATGTATCTGATGTAGAGCCAAGTACCATTATGGTACCTGGAGTGGCATCATTTTCATTCAAGCACAATCATACTTTAACCATCGCACCCATCTTGAAGAAACTCAAAGCAAAAGCTGAACATTTCTTTAGTATGTTTTTTTCTATTGTTTATTCAAATGCTAATATTATTTAAGCTGCCAATCACTGTCTATTTGTTTATGAAAGTAAAGCCTGGAATCTTCTGGGAAGTTTTGAAACTGCCATTATGGAAGATGAGGAAGTCAACTGGCTCAAGATCGATGGTGAATTTATCCTGCCAGTACTGAGTGTAACTACATATTTCATTCTCTTATTCTTGTAAAATTTACTTATGCTGTATTATTTTATAATCTGGATTTAAGCCAAATGCAATCCCCCCTGTCAATAATGAGATAAGTTATATTCGGTCATCAGCTGGAAGCTCAGCAGCTAGTTCTCGTGTTGTGTCTCATTCTCACACCCCTTCTGTGGCTCAAAGGGGTGGGATCTCAGAGCAATGTACTGAGGAGCTTATAACTGTTCTAAAGATTCCCCAGAATATTCTTGAGAATACCACACCTGGACTTCAAGTTGCTTACCAGAAATATACTGCCTGTATAAAGGCAGTTTCTGAGTATAATGTGATAAACAAGAACAGGACTTGGCCAGTTGCAAAAGCAACTAAAAAGAAAATTATTTCTTTGTTTCATCCTCAGCCTGGTACAATAACTACTCGAATTTTGACAAGATTGCAAATTTCCCAGCAATGCATGCATGGTTAGCTGGAGATGAGGAGAGTCCAACTGACTTGAATCTTTGGGGCTTTGAAAGTGATCACTATACATTTTTGGACTTGAAAAAGTGGCTGAAGGAAAAGGTGGAGAAAAGGAAGGGAAAGGGTAAGAGTAAGAGCAAGAAGGAGAAGGGAGATAAAGATGAAAGTACTAGTGAGAGAAAGGAGAAGTCTAAGTGAAAGTAAGTATATTGAAATCAAATTGTAATAGTTTACAATGTAAATTTTCAGTTGGGCTGCAACTTTTAAAATATATCTGTAGTGTATAACCTGGATATGGGCTATATTAATGCCAGAAATTACTCAACATATTTTATTCTGGCTATTAATAATCTGGCTATTTCAATGGTTTCCAAGTGCAATATTGGCTCTATTTATTTTTATTCAACCAGTAATTGCAGCAAAAGAACAACTATTTCCTAACATCCCATTTGATGTATTCAGTAAATTTATTCTCTCAAATTTTGGCTCCAATATCACACTTTCTGCCACATTACTTATATTGTTCTCTATAATTGATAATATTGATCTTTTAAGTCTGCATGCAAGACAGCAGAATGCAAAGTTAAAGGGAGAAAAAAATGAATGTTGATGCAACAGCATGGATTAGGTTACTTGCTAGAGCTATCCAGAAAAAAATTGGCAAGGACTCAGATGATTTCTTTGAAGATGATGAAATTACTGAGTACACAACTGAAAATGATAGATCTATTTTGTTCAGCCTTAAACTAGACAAAATGGCAAGACTTCTGAAGTTGTATCCCTTCAACAAGGAGAGAAAAGTTTTTGAAGGACAACTGAAACCTGTATCACATGCCAGTATTGATCCTGTTCATATAATATGTCCTATAACTGCAGAGTGTGAGACACTGAGTTGTAAAGGATGGGCATTACATGTGCATATTAAAATTAAAGATATACCTACAGCAACATTAATTAAAGGCTCAAAAATATCTGAATATGCTTATGTGGTATCAGGTGTTTGTAAAATATGTAAAACATTATATTCTGCAGAGCATGAACATGCCCATGATGAAACACAGGGATATTACAAGGTTCATTTAAACTCTGCTTAATATTTGAAAGTAGGACAAAATCTATGGATAGATAGAGTATTTTCCCAAAGTGTTCTGAATGGTATTTATAGTTTTCATGCATCTGCTGCAGCCTTTACTGAATATTGGAACAATAGTTTTGGAAATGGAAAGGAAATAAGTCACAGACAAGTCTGGCAGGCTTTTATACATGAATTAATACACATGGTTGCTACAGTATCTGATGTTAATTTTATTGGTCTTGATGGACTTTCAATTACTGGATTAACAGAAGAAGCATTTGCAAAGTTGGGTGAAAATGGAAATATACATGCATCACATGGTCACAGTTGCTCAGAGTGTACACAGCCTTACAGAGAAACTCAAGACTCACCACCACATGAGAGTGCAACAGTTACAATGGTAGTAATTGATGGGATTGTTATGGGACCACAGGTAATGCACAACTAAATATAAGTAATATTATACTAATATATATTTTAAGCACTGTGCATATGACAATTGTTCCAATACACTTGTAAACCATAGAGGAGGTGTATTTTGTAATGTTCATAACCAGGAATTTGGAGCAAGATGTTGTGTTTGTGACTGTCCAAATCAAAAGATAAATAATACACAAGCTTGCAATGAGCACCAGGAAATGTGGTGTAAATATAACTTAGAACATAGTTCAGACTACTTAAATGGTGCATGAAGAATGCTTCATAAACCAGCTGAAAATCTACCTTGGAATAAAACCAGAAGAAGACGTGTTCAGCAGCCTCATAATGAGTCAGATAATGAAATTTCAAACAAAAAACATTATTGTGTAGAGACAATATGTGCTCCATGTGGTGCTGTAATTGCATGGACAAAGTTTGTGAAGTCAGAGTCAGCAACCAATATACTTAAGTTCTTGGAAGATGTTTTTCCTAATGAAGAATCAAGACCAGATTATATATGTATTGATAAGGCATGTAAGATTCTTAGAACAGCAGTTGCAAATGGAAGTTGGGTATATTGGTTTAAAGGTAGTCGCTTTGTAGTGGATGGGTATCACTATACAAATCATCGCTCAGATAATTACCTTTGTAGAAAGTGGTGTAATCCTGCACCTTAAGATGGTTCTGCACCAAATCTTGTTTACATAGCACAAGATAGAGATGGTGAAAGATATTACAAACAAGCATTCAATACACAAGCCTGTGAACAGCTAAACTCATGGCTTCGTGGATTTGAATCTATAATGAAATGCATGACTCCAAGCAACTTTAATTGGTTCATACATTCTATGATCTTTCATCATACTCAACATGTAATAAAACTGCAGAACAGCCAAAATTTTAGCATTATTAGTGAAGATCTAGAACTTGATGATGGTACTGAAATATAATTTCTATGTAATATTTTTATATATGGTGTGAAATGTAATAGGTAATAGTAATATTAATTATTATAGTAATAATGCCCCTAAGTGTAATAATAATGGAAGTACTTAGCCACATCATGTTGGCATGACAACTAAGTGGTAATAGAGATGTGGTAGGGAGATAATAGATTGCTGTTATCAATGCTGAGATGTGTGGGAAAATGTGTATGAGAATTAATTGAGACCCTATAAAACACCTACATTTCTTGTTAAGTCCACCTGGAATTCACCTGGAGTCCTGATCCCTTATATTATTACTATACTTAAAACAAATGCTAATACACCTAATTTCTTGTGAAGTCCACCCAGAGTTTACCTGGAGTCCACCCGAGTCCTGAACCCTTACTTAAGAACACACCTAAGATATCAGAACTCAGTGGAAAATATGGACTCCATCAGGACTCTGTATATTCCAACAGGATGCCACCAGAACAATATCCATTCCATCAGGACTCCATCTGGACAATATTCATTCCACCAGGACTCCAGAACAAGCTGGAGTCCATCTGGAATATCTGGACTATATTGGGTCCACCCGGAGTCCAGCCAGAGTGGGGGGGGGGAGTGTAAAGTACTGCAGAAACTTCAAACATGATTTCTCATACAGCAGTTGATAAACAAATTTTTCAAAATGGCTTTGTCTCTACCTCTAAAGCTCCCTCTTTCTCACTTTATGCTATTGCTTCCTCTGGAAAATCAAGGGGCAAGGCATTAAATTTTCCCTCATCTCCAAGAGCTTTCTCTATACCAGATCTCTCTAGCAATGAGTGGAACACTTTGGCAAACTTTCATAACTTGCTTCATGAGAATGAAAAGCTGCATGACTATCAAATTGAAGGTGCAAACAGGATAGTGGAACATAAGTTAGATATTTGTGTGGTAGTTCCAACTGGTGCTGGAAAGTCAATGCTATGGATACTACCTCTCTTCGCACAGAAGAGTGGTATCTTACTTGTCATTATCTCATTTACAAGCTTAGGTGTTCAAGGAGAGAACTAGTGTCACATTTGAATATTTTATTAAAAATATACATTCTAAGTTGATCTTTCTACTCAGTCATAAGAATTCAAGTATCTCTTGTTCATTTCTCTGCTTAACAAACTCAAGTTTCAATGTTCTCATGAGACTAGCTCTGTGTGATGAAATGCATGTTGTGTATATATGCTCAGAAATGGAGCTCTTTACACTTAGCCATGTGTTCTGTACGGATCCGCGCGGAATCCGTGCGGAATCTGCACAGATTTTTTTCATTTTGGCAGAGGTTTCTTTGGGTCTGTACAGATTCCGCACAGATTCCGAAAATTCCGTACGGATTACGCAGAATTCCTCGGAATTCCGCATTACAGACCTGAAAATTCTGTACAGATTCTGTACAGAATCTGTACAGAATTTTATTATACCTATTTCCTTGCATGTGACACTCTGCATTAAGCATGACACTAGGTGTTGAGTGTGATACTAGGTGTTGAGTGTGACACTAAGCATTGAGTGTGACATGTGTGACACTAGGTGTTGAGTGTGACTAAGCGTGACACTAAGTGTTGAGTGTGACACTAGGCATTGAGTGTGACACTAGGCATTGAGTGTGACACTACGCATTGAGTGTGACACTAGGCATTGAGTGTGACACTAGGCATTGAGTGTGACACTACGCATTGAGTGTGACACTACACATTGAGTGTGACACTACACATTGAGTGTGACACTACACATTGAGTGTGACACTACACATTGAGTGTGACACTACACATTGAGTGTGACACTACACATTGAGTGTGACACTACACATTGAGTGTGACACTACGCATTTAGTGTGACTAAGCATGACACTAAATGTTGAGTGTCACACTATACATTAAACATGACACTATGCATTAAGCATGACACTAAGTATTGAGTGTGACACTATGCATTAAGCATAACACTAAGTGATGAGTGTGACACTCTGCATTAAGTGTGACACTAAGTGTTGAGTGTGACACTATACATGAAGCATGACACTATGCATTAAGTGTGATACTATGCATTGAGAATGATACTATATATTGAGTGTATCATGGATTTTGTATAGTGTGACACTTTTCACCTAGGGTTACACTTGACATGTGTGACAAGGCAGCAATGCATAAATCCACACAGAATCCATGCAGAATATGTATGGAATCCATATAGAATAATCACCTCCAATAATAATAATAGCTACTATATAAATTCTGTATGGTATCTATACAGGTCTGTACGGGTCTGTACGGATCTGCACGGAATCCGCACGGATCCGTACGGAATTTTCGGATTCCGTGCAGATTCCGTACGGATCCGTGCGGATCCGTACAGATCCGTACAGACCTCTTGGGGGAGTGTAAATTACTGCAGAAATGCCAAAAATAGCTGAGATACTTCATTCAGCCTCACATTGAGATTGTCTTTCAGTCGTTTACATTGATGAAGCCCATTCTATATATGAGAGTGCCTCATGGCACTCCTCCTACACATGTTTACATCTTCTACAACAAGTTCTATGACAAGTTCTGGGCCCTACAGCTCCTTTGGTAGCATTATCTGCAACATTGCCAAGGCACTACTGTAATGCACTTGTTCTTTATGCTGATTTTCACCCTGAGTATTATTTCATCAACCTGGGAAACTTCCATTCATAATTGACAGCCACTGTGAAGAAAATGCAGCACTCTGCTAGATCTTTCCTTAATTTAGAATCCGTAATAAATCTAGCTGAACAGCTATCAATGATTATATATTGTAATGATCTTGATATGTTTAAAGATATGTTCTGGTGGGTATATACACAGCTGAACTCTGCTAATCTTCCTGTTGCCTGGCTTGATATTTTACATGCTAGGCTGTCTGAGAAACATGAGCAACAGTGCATTACTGGCATGTCAAAGAGGCATATCAACATACCCCTGCTAAACCTGTTAGTTATTTCCCAGATATTGGCAGAGGGAAATCCTAATTTGGATTTTGCCTAGCACCAATGGCTGGGTAGCCAAGACTAATTCTGTGGTAGAGCTCAGGAAAATAACTTTCAGTTTGCTGATAACATGAATGAAAGTTCATCTATAGTTGTAGACCCTCAGGAGTTTGTCTATATCACAGTCTCTGATGATTCTACTAAGTTTAACCCAACCTTATTGAATACTGAAGCACCTCCTCAAGCTGTGCCAACCACAGTAAACTCTTGCCTTAAATCTGTACTGGACTCTGTTGCAAAAAGAATGCCCATTATTAAATGTAAGATTACTTTGACTTAATGTTATTACTTGACTAACATTAAATAGTTCAAAATAGGCTTATTATGAACTTTGACACTGAGCATATGTAATGGCTGGGTCAAACTGATAGCTTGTTCCATAAATATATTAGTTGATGTGCTTGAAACATACACATCTCTCCAATTTGTGTATGCTAACTCTTCCTTTATTTATGTCTTCAACAATAAACCTATGACATATTTCCTCCTCTCTTGGATCTCTTGAGTTTGTCACAATCACCTTTGGGATATCACATTAGGTACACTGACTATGCTGTGATAATAACAAGTGGTTAATATACTACAGTACATATTAGGTAGTATAGCAGAATGTAGTAAATGTATGTAGATATGGTAGTTCTTGAATTGAGACTTCCTCACTCTATCCTTACATTTAAGTTCTCACTAACTTTTACCTCATATTTTACCATTGTTTATTGACTTAACTATTAACAAATCATTGTGTTCCCATAGCATGATACTTGGCAACAATATTGAAAGCACTGATACTATTCAGTGGACTTCTTGAATGAATAATCTGGTGTTATATATTGCTGCTGTAATGTCATTTTCACTTATATTCATATTTAATTTCTCATAATTTCTTAGATTTCTGTGAAAGAAACTATAAATTTCCACTTAGCAAGAAGTGTGA
Organism: Cyathus striatus; assembly: GCA_025738555.1. Classification (NCBI taxonomy): domain Eukaryota; kingdom Fungi; phylum Basidiomycota; class Agaricomycetes; order Agaricales; family Nidulariaceae; genus Cyathus; species Cyathus striatus. The sequence continues at coordinate 3,148,351 of JAOVFP010000010.1, read as the reverse complement.
GCAGTTCCTTTGGATCATCAACAACTACTAAGAGCAGTGAAAATGCCTCTGCCTCTGGTGTTACTGATAAAATATGACAAAAGATTCAACAAGTTAAGCAGTTGGTGGAATCAAACTCTCATATGTGGCTCTCTGATATGGATAAGCCACTTATGAAAGACTTATACACAATGTTTGGAGCTGCTGAAACTGCTTGGCATTATTGGAACAAAGTTTTTAAATTTATATCTAACTATTCTGACATAGAGGAGTGGTTAAGTATGGCAACTCCACCTGATAATAGTGCAACTTGTGAGTTATGTGGATTGAAAAAGACAGCAGGATTCACTAGAGCAGACTTGGAAAACTGGATTAAGAAAAAGAAAGGTATTAGTGCTGGAAAGGGAAAGCAGAAGGCAAAGGGAAAAAGAGTAAGAAAGGATTTGGTATAAAGAATAAGTAAGTGAAGCTGTAAAAGATAGCAATTTTAGCTTTTAAATTTGTATCCAATGTACTTTTAGTTTTCTGTATACTTGTGTATGGCTACTTCAAATTATTTATGTAATAGTAATGCAATATTATTGGTTGATTGAAGAACTATTTAGTTCAACAATAAGCCTGTCAACTGTTTTATTTCTGCTATTCATATTAACAAAAAATGTTAAATTGCTAAATTGCATGCAAGGCAGCAGCATCATGAAGGAAATGACCAAAGAAGAACTCAAATCTTAAGTTGGATGAATATTTTAGCAATTACTGTTCAAACTGCTTTTAGTAATAAAACAAAGTATTTATTTTCAGAAAATCAGATTCCAACCATAGTTAATAATGATGAAAAAATTCTGAAATTGCAATTAAGCTAGATAAATTTGCAAAAATTTTAAAGCTGCATCCTTATGATAATGATGGATTTATCCAGGAACTTGAGCCTATTTCTGAAAAAAAAATTACCACTGTATCTCTTATATGCCTAATATCTATGTGATGTATTACAGTATCTTGTAAATGTCATTCATTAAGACAAAATTCAAAATATTCTGATATTTCTAAAGTTACTTTAATTGAAGGAACAAAATTGTACTATAACACATATATTAACTGGTTATTGTTCAAATTGTAATACAATTTACTATGCAGATCATGAGCATATTAATATTAATGGTCAAGAGCCCCAGACAGAATATTTGAATAATGCATGCTATGTTAAAATTGGGACACATTTATGGGTAGATTGTATATTCTCAAAAGCAGTTATGAATATCACATATAGTTTTCATGCATCTACTGCAGCTTATGCAGAGTTCTGGACAAATAGCTATGATGATAATAATGAATTAAGTTGCTAACAAGTTTGGGATGCATTTATGGAAGAATCAATTTGCAATGTGAACACAGCATTCAATAAACAATTTGTGGTTCATGATGATCTATCCACTAAAGATGTTACTATAAAAGCATATGAATATCTTGGAGAGAGTGGAAGAATGAATCTTGCTTCAAACTACAGCTGTGCAGAATGTACTTGACCACATAAATCAACTGCAGATACTATGAATAATATAAACAATAATGCAGCATCTGAAATAGCTTCTCCAGTAAAAATGGTTGTTATTGATGGTATTGTAATAGGACCAGTTCACTGTGCAATGGAAGGCTGTTCAGCTAATGTGACCTGGTGGTGTATTCTGTGGATATCATAATATTCAATATGAAGCAAAGTGTCATTGTCAGCCAATACCTCATTATCAACATCCATTTTCTCCTGCACTGCTATGTCCTCCTCCTGTTCATTATCTACAACTAGTTTATCACTCAATACAGCTGCATTCTTTCTTCCAGCTCTCTTCTTGAAGAAGAATGAAGTGTACATCTGTATATATTCATATATTAAATTAAAATAATTATAATAAATTTGCATGCTCACTTTTGCAATGAGATTCAAAATATGAGCTATACAACATACTTGGGAATTTGGAGGTCAATACACTTAGCCACATGTTTTAACTGACTATCAGAGAGTCAGTTGATAGTCAGTTGAGACTCTCTGAGAGTAGATTGAGATTTTTAGCCTGAAGTGACAGTCAGATGAGAGTTAGGTGAGAGTCAGGTGAGAGTTAGATGATAAATTTTCACAAAACTGAAAACTCTCTCACTCAGATCTCAATAGTAATCTGAGACTAGATTGATAGGACTCTCATTAGACTATCAGTGATAGTTGTTTGTTGAATAAGCAAGTTGTCAATACATTATTGGTGATCAATGTGATAAGGAAAAAGTGTGACATGTTGAAAATAGTGTGACATGCTAGAAAATGTTGGAAAAAGTGTGACATGTTGGAAAATGTTGGGAAAAGTGTGACATGTTGGAAAATGTTGGAAAAAGTGTGACATGTGTGACAAGCATGGAAAAAGTGTGACATGTTGAAAAAGTGTGGCAAGTGTGATGGTTATGATATGTGAAAGTTTTCCAAACATGTCACATTTTTCCAACATTTTCCAACATGTCACACTTTTTCCAATTATACATGTCACGCTTTTTTCAACATTTTCCAGTATGTCACACTTTTTCAACATTTTCCAACATGTCACACATAGAGTTAGGTGAGAATCAGGTAAGAGTCAGATAAGAATCCAAGCTAAGCCCAATACTAATTTCAGATCTCAACTGACTCTAATGAGACTCTCAGTTGACTCTTGAGACTCAGTTGAGAGTCAAATGACAGCCAGATGAGAGTCTAACCTAACTTCTGAGACTTAGTTGAGAGTCAGATGAGAGTCAGGTGAGACTATTGATACTTATATGAGAGTCAGTTGATAGTAAGTTGATAGTCAGTTGAGACATGTGTGAGAGTGACACATACAGGGAATTTGTTCCTTGGAAGGTTGAAATATACTTTGGGAGTATTCAGTTAGTTTACTATAGTTACTAGTATTATCAATTCTAATTGATAAAAGCTTGTGTATATCAGTATAGTATTAATAAAAAAAATTAATTTTACTTACAAGGTGAGATATTCCAAATCACTTTAAGCAGTCAGCAACTGTTTTTGCCAAATACTCAGCTTTATGAGCTTGTTCCAAGCTAAATCAATGTGTTAATAATATTGAATTTAAAACTTACAATAAATGTACTGAATAAAATCAAAAATGGCTTGTAAAATTTGTCCATTCTCATACCAAATTATCACAAGTCCAAGATATGAAATGGTAATTAGTGCTGTCCAACCATCAAGGACTGTATAAAATATTTTATCACATTTCTAATATTTTATTAGATGTAAAATAAATAAATTTAATAGTAAATATGCCTACCAAAAAATATTCCTTTACATGAAGTGAAATTTTTTGAAAAAGTGCCAGTGTCTCTCATTGAACAGTTCTATCTGATGATAACTTGGCATCTAGATGCAACATTTTGACTTGTAGTTGGTAATATTTGTTATTAATAATGTTGAAGGGACAGTTGCTAGCTGCACAGTGCAAGGCAACCAGGATACACAGAGCTGTCTCAGAGTATGGAATTGTATTTTCATTCATATTCTGTAAAAGAGCAAGTTTCTGAAGTTGTTCATTGCACCATGTCAATCCAGTTACTAAATTTCCAGTGCTGTCACAATTTTTTTGGTGATCTTAGTGATAGGGTTTATGATTATCAGGATCCACTTTGCAAATAAAAATAAATTGAATCTTCTCTTGAATGCCATTGATGTAAACTCTCTATACAGAGATATTATAGTAATTATATATCTTTGTTTTGACTCCAGAAAATGTAGCCTCTGAGGTACAATTAATTTATCAGTAATCTATAATCAATAAATATTTTTTTAGCAAACACACCAATTATTTCACTATTCAGTTTGTTCCAAACTTCTACATCTAACATATTTTTGCTTATTGTTTTGACACTGACATTGCTTCACTGGAGATAAAACAACTGGATATACAAGTGCAGTTGTTAGCTGATCAGGGGTATGAGGGTGTGGAAATAGTACTGGAGAGGCATCTCCACTATGTGTAGATGTTTGAGACTGGCTATACAATGGGATACCTTGGTCACTACCTACAGGAGTAGGAGCCTTGGATCCTCTAGCTGAAGTTCTTATTCAGCTTTGGCTTTTAGGCTTGGGAGGCATTTGAAATGAATAAAAGCAAAATTTAATGAATTTACTATGACAGTTAATAGTACAGATCAACAACTAGAGGGCAGAAATCACTCTTATCAGTGAATTGAAGTAGTTATCAAGCAGATTCAGAGTGAAGTTAAGTCAAAGTCTGAAATGTTACTAAAAATAGACAGATGCATCCAAATACTAGGTGCATCCATGAATTGCCATCTGGAACTGATTCACATCTGCTATTTTTATCTAAAAATTGTCAGAAGTAACAAAGAATAGAGAGGGTGATTGAGAGGAATGAGGATGATGAGAGAGCAAAGAGAGAGTGATGTTAGATATTCAGGGTTGCACAGCTTCTTTGACAGCTGTCACTTGTCACCTGTCATACTTGACAGTTCTGTGATTGACAGATATGTGATTGACAGATTGACAGCTGTCAGTTACCTTAGTTACAGGACCTTGGTTGGACTTTGGTAGACACCCTCAGTATATAAACACTCTGTATCTTGGTAGTAGTTAACAAGTTTCCTCCCCATCTTGTGTCTGTGTCTGTGTTTGTGTCTGAGTCTTTGCTCCACTATCACCCTCTTTGCTTCTTTATCACACTCTATTCTCTCAATCACCCTCCTTTATTCTTGTTACTTCTGACAAGTGATAAGGGAGCAAGAACTCAAACACAGACACAGACACAGACACAAGATGGGAGGAAACTTATTAACAACTATCAAGTTCAGAGTGTTTATATACTGGGTGTGTTTATCAAAGTCCAACCAAGGTCCTGTAACTAAGGTAACTGACAGCTGTCAATCTGTCAATCAAGTATCTGTCAATCATAGAACTGTCAAGTATGACAGATGACAAGTAACAGCTGTCAAAGAAGCTGTGCAACCCAGATTATCTATCAAAAATAGAAGATAGCCTCTTTGGGTGTATTCTTATTTTACACCTATCATTATTATATATATTTGATAATACCCAGACATTTTTTTATAACACATTTCTTATTGCTCCACAGTTTTGATTTTGCACTACCTCCATACCTACCATCTAATCTTGTTGCCTAGTGTACATGCAAATTATTTGTGGCATCAACAAACTGATTACTATAATTGGCTTTCTAATCACCATTAGGCCAGCTATTCCAAGATCTTAAATCTTCAATATTCATAATGTCATGGCTATTATTAATATCCATGAGAGTATTAGCTGCACAAGAAGTAGAAGTACAAAGAACAAAATTCTCATCTGCTGTACACTTATACAATTCTTTCACAGTTTTGCTATATTTACTTTATTTTCACACTCACTGTCAATTAAAATTTGTTTGTTTGAGTGTGAGTGTAAATATTAAATTTATTCAAGCTCAAGCAATTAATCTTATTCCAGTCTTGTATTAGCAATTTCAAATTAATGACACCCTTATTATTATCTGCTGTTCTAAATCATCTGAATTGGAAAGCTCTGAAAATGAAAATAGAAATAATGCAGTAATTGATGTTGTTGAGAAAGGAAATGACAATGAATTATTTGAATCAGAAAGCTCTGAAAGTGGAGATAGAGCTGATGCAGCAATGTATATTGATATTAAAGTACCTAGTTTATCACAACATAGTATAAATTAGAATATAAGTAATTTCACTCACACCATATACACTCACTAAGAAAGTACTTAGTATATAAGACTCAGATGCAGGATGCTTCCAGGTGAAGTAAAGTAATGAAAAGGTGTCAAAGACCAACATTCAAGATGGAATGTGTGCTTAGCAAATGCTTTGATTCACATTCCTTTATCTCAGACTTAGCACAGACTTAGTACTTTGACTCTCATTGCACTCAGAATCTCTAGCCCACACAAATACTCTGGCAGAACTGCTTAATTGTATTTCTCAGAATACAGAAGACTGCCCTCACCCTACTTTACTCTACTTATTAAATATCATACAGAACTATAGCTAGAGAAACTATATAGTTAATACAAATACAGTAATTTACACATTAGCTAAGTGGTAAGGTAGATGTTTTACAAATGTCTGGGATGAACCAGAGTAAATTACAAATATCCAAACATACTAGTGCCAATAATGCATTTATGTGGAAAGATAGTGAAATACAATAACTCATCTTGCAGAAAGAATACTCCATATGGAGGCATGATGCTGCACACTGTGACACATGGAATGGGAACTGCTGAATAAGCCTGCTGGAAATGCTGGGTCTCAGACCTGACTAGGTGCTTATGGCATGCTGATGCACAGCACTGGTACAGCATGATTAGTGTGGAAGAGAATATTGGCTTGGAGGTATTCTCTTGACAAAGAAATCATGTAAGTGGTTGGCACATTTGAGAGAGAGAAAGGGGGTAAATGCAAAGCTGATATTCTCAAAATGCAAAGCTGACTATGTAAGTGACATAAGGTAAACAACAGTGTGTAAGAAGTGAGATAACAGAAATGAAAATTGTATTTTTACTATGCAGGTAGAATGCCTGCTCTACATTAGATAGCAGCATTTGCCATGAGTCCTCATCCTCATCCCTTTCCTATAATGCGATAACATATGATTTTGATCTTCTATTACAATAGATAACAGCTTAACTTGATCTCCAGCCTTACTGATCATTATTTCCCACCAATATCAAGAATAACTCTGACCTTGGTGAAATGGGTACTTGTATTCTAGATGTAAATTCTGCTATGTTTCCACAGCAAGATCACTTCTATCTTGTACAAAAACTCTGTAAATGCAAGTGATAGGTAAGGTAGTGCTTACCAATATCAAGAATAAACTCTGACCTTGGTTAAATGGGTACTTGTATTCTAGATGTAAATTCTGCTATGTTTCTACAGCAAGATTACTTGAGGTCATTACACTCCTCCACGAAATCATGTAGACTCCATGTAGATTCCACCTGGACTCTGGGACTCTACCTGGACTCTACCTGGACTCTACCTGAACTCCACTTGGACTCCACTTGGACTTCACCTGGACTTTACATAGAGAAAATTATAGACTCTACATGGACTTCAAGTGGACTTCAGGTAGAAGCTGGACTGCACCTGGAGTCCAGTGGACTCAAGCACTTCAGCTCAGTAGAGTTCAGGTAGAGTCCAGGTAGTCCATGTAGAGTCTAGGTAGAGTCCAGTTGCTTAAACTCAAGCACTTGAGTTCAGTAGAGTTCAGGTAGTCCATATAGAGTCTAGGTAGAGTCCAGGTAGAGTCCAGTTGCTTAACTCAAGCACTTGAGTTCAGTAGAGTCCAGGTAGTCCATGTAGAGTCTAGGTAGAGTCCAGGTAGAGTCCAGTTACTTAAACTCAAGCACTTGAGTTCAGTAGAGTTCAGGTAGTCCATGTAGAGTCTAGGTAGAGTCTAGGTAGAGTCCAGGTAAAGTCCAGTTGCTTAAACTCAGGCACTTGAGTTCAGTAGAGTCCAGGTAGTCCATGTAGAGTCTAGGTAGAGTCTAGGTAGAGTCCAGGTAAAGTCCAGTTGCTTAAACTCAGGCACTTGAGTTCAGTAGAGTCCAGGTGGTCCATGTAGAGTCTATGTAGAGTCCTTACTCTACCTAGACTCTACCTGAACTCTACCTGGACTCCACCTGGACTCCACCTGGACTCTACCTGGACTCTACCTGGACAACATGCATTTCTTTCTAGCTTTGGAATGAGCCTAAGATCATTCATTTTCATGGAGATTTGACCTCTGTATGCCCTCAGAATATATGCTGATCATTCCATTACTGCAATTTACCATTGATACAGTCAAATAAATTTCATTTATTAGAGGTACATATTACTCATAGACTAATATTTACATTCTGTAGAGTCTTGTACTCTGAGTAATGCATAGATTTCCTTATTAATATTCCATTATATCATATCTGACTAATTGTTTAATATCATTCCTGTTACCAAGGTCTTTACACTCCCCCCTAAATTTCTTCCAGAGTCCAAATGGAATCCATGGATTCCCTGGAAAGTCCGCGGAATTTCCACGGAATTTCTGGCCATTCCACAGACTCCATCTGGACTCTGGGTGGACTTGTTTTGGCAGAGACACCAGCCAAATTTTAGTTTTCCAGTCCAGGTGCTTTCCAGATGAATTCCATATGGAATCTGGATTATTGGCCAAATTCTGCCTTTCAGCCGGAATTCCAAAGGAATTTGCTATACTGGACTCCACCTGGAATCCATATGGATTCCACATAGCTTGTATTAATTAGTAGTTTATTACTTATTTTACTTACTTGTATCATAAATAAATTAGTAGAGCATGGCATAGTTGCATAGTTTGAACTAGTATTGTTGTGATAATTACATAATACCCATTCACATAATAGTGGATAGTGTGCATAACTATTACACTATGGCTAGCTTGTGCATGGGCACATGCTGTACAGTCCACAACTTCTATAACTATGTCAAGTGTGACACTATGTGCTGAGTGTGATACTATGCATTGAGCATGTCACTATGTGCTGAGTGTGACATGATGCATTGAGTGTGACACCTTGTGTTGAGTGTGACACCTTGTGTTGAGTGTGACACCATGTGTTGAGTGTGACGTGATGCATTGAATGTGACACTACACATTGAGTATGACACTATGCATTAAGTGTGACACTGCATTAAGTGTGACACTGCATTAAGTGTGATACTGTGTGTTAAGCATGACACTGTGCATTAAGTGTGACACCATGTGTTGAGTGTGACATGATGCATTGAATGTGACACTACACATTGAGTGTGACACTGTGTGTTAAGTGTGATACCATGTGTTGAGCATGACACCATGTGTTGAGTGTGACACTGTGTTGAGTGTGACATAATGCATTGAATGTGATACTACACATTGAGTGTAACACTGTGTATTAAGCATGACATGGTGTGTGGAGCATGACATTATGCATCAAGTGTGACACACTTGCACAATGCAGTGTGTTGAGTGTGACACAGGTGTCACAATGTTGCATAGTGTTACAGTATCACAATATTATATGTCTCACAGTCTTGCAGTTATCACAGCTACTTTTCACATTGTGTCACACTTTTCACATTGTGTCACACTTTTCACATTGTGTCACACTTGTTGTGTTGTGTCACACTTTTCATATTGTATCACACTTTTCACATTATGTCACACTCAACACTTTCACATAGTGTCACAGTATCTTTTACATAATGTCACACTTGTCACATTTGTCACACTTTTTGTAGTGTCACAATATCACAGATGTTGACAGCTGTGACACTATGTGACAAGTATGATAATGAAGATGACCCTAATGACTATGACAATGTGAATGTAATATTTGCTTCATTATGACCATGTGTGATACTGTGACACTATGCAATGGTAACTGTAACAACTCCAATACTGTGACACTGCAAAAAGTGTGACAAGTGTAATGTCATGTGAAAATAACTGTGATGATTGCAATACTGTGAGACACTTGATATTGTGACACTGTAATACTATGTGACTCTATGGGAAAACAAAGTTATATTTCATTTCCATCAATTGGAAAATTTCTCATTCCACCTGGATTCCACCCAGAAAAAATGTTCTTTAACATGGACTCAATGTGGACTTTGTCCGGAAATTATCATGTCCATCCAGACTCCATCTGGAAAATCTGTATTCCATGTGGATTCTTCTAAATATTACTAAGACATCACAGGTCATTCTTATGAATTCATTATAAATATAATCCTCTATATTGTGAAATATGACAAAGATACTTTATCAATCTTTCAAGATTTTAGGGATTAATCATGAAATTTGTGATAAGTATCATATGTGTGTCATCTTTGAAAAATTTTCATCATACAATGAGAAGAACACAACACAACTAATCTTTGAAAATGGCAAGTCTATTCACATTTTTTAGTATAAAAGAATCGAATATTTTGCTCTCTGTCTCTAGATTCACCACTTCTATCACTTTTATTTTCACTAATCATTTCTACTTTTGCTTTAAACATGGTTCATACTTCTGCTAAAGATTCAACTTCTGCTGCAGACCTTCTTTTTACTGCCATTAATACTTTCAATAGGCATTTGAATGTGGATGAAGCATACACTGATACAATGAGGGAATTGTTCCACCTGGAGCTTTGTCTTGTCTGCATTTCTTTAATTATTAAAGTATATGTTTTAACTTCAACTTTTCCAGTCAAATTTCCACAAGACTATCAAAGGAAATGAACTTCTCTTGCATATGCAAAAGATGCAAAACTTGTTTTATAGCTGCTAATTTGAAATTTCAGAAGCTACCTATCATGACAGAGAATGGCAGACTCATATCTCAAGTAGAAGCCATTAGAGAAGCTACAGGAACTGGCAAGTTTATTAAGAATATCAAAGATATTCCAATGTTTAATAAGGTTCGCATTTTTGAACCAATTAACTTTATTTTAATTTAATTTTTTGCATTTTAACTTTCTAGAGAGAAAAGAAAGCTAAGATTATTAAGAGCAAGAAGACTGTGGAGAATTCTGACATAGAATTAATCATTGACCTTCAAGATGGTTCTGAAGTATATATCCTTAATATTTTATCCTTTTAAATCTAACCTCTTAATTTACAAGCCATGAAAGTTGATGAGGCCATGCCTTCAGTTCCAACTTCTGAGGAATCTCCTAAGATCTCATCAACTTCCATGGCTTGTAAATTAAGAAAATTAATAAACTTTCTCTCTTTAAGGTATGTGATTATATTAAATTTTATCCAAAACATTGCACTCAATAATCCTTTTTAGAGTACTAAAAGAGAACAAAATTGTCTTATTCTTTTTGTGGATGTTCTTGAAATGGACACTTTCTAGCAAGTATTTATGTAACAATTTATCTGAGTGACTACTAATAAACACTTTTATGCTTTATACTTTATCCATTGATTCTTTATAAGTCCAAAAATGCAGTTTAGAATTGACATGTATTTTATAGTGAATTTTGAAGTTCAAAAGTAAATCACTAATGAAATACTTCACATTTTTGGTAAGTATGCTTCTGCACTACACTGAATAACTTGTCTAGTTTAAGAGAGGCAAACTTGACTTCTATTCTGACAATACTCATTCCTTTATTGAAGGGAAGTTTGGCAAGAGTTCCATGTTTTCTGGAACAGGACATTCATTGAATCATTGTGGATTCTGCAGGATAACACCCTCTTTTACAAGTGCTTCCAGTGGTGCAAACCTAGCACCTGGAAGTTTCTTGTTAAAAAATTCTATAGTACATCTCATTTTCTCTTTTCTCTTTTCTCTTTTCTCTTTTCTCATTTCTCTTTTCTTTTACTTTACTTATGCTACTTTTTTTTTAGAACAATAGTCAATTGGTTATTGTAAGTATAAAATACTTACAATTGATCACTTTTACTGACTTTCAAAGTAGCATACCTTTTATCAAACATTAATTTTTTTTTAATGTATATCTTAGATATTCTGGGTTGCACAACTTCTTTGACAGCTGTCACTTGTCACCTGTCATACTTGACAGTTCTGTAATTAACAGATACTTGATTAACAAATATATAATTGACAAATTGACAGCTGTCAGTTATCTTAGTTACAGGACCTTAGTTGGACTTTGGTAGATACACCCAGTATATAAACACTCTGTAACTTGATAGTTGTTAACAAGTTTCCTTCCCATCTTGTGTCTGTGTCTGTATCTGTGTCTGTGTTTGTATCCAAGTCATTGCTCTCTTATCATCCTCTTTGCTCTCAACTACCCATTTTACTCTTGTTACTTCTGACAGTATATAGTTTAAAATGCATCACCATTTTAATTATTTGGATAGTGATTAGTTAGTGACTTTATTAGAAACTATAATGGTTTGTTATTGAATATGATCTTTGTGCTTTCAAACATTGTCATGTGTAGTAAAATTTCTCTTCCAGAGTATTTAAACTTCTAGGACTTTGCTTATTTGCTGCTTTGCATCTTTATCCCTTACTACCATCATGTCATTCTCTACATTGGCTTTCATTATTATCAAGGAGATTGTTTCCAATGCTCTCCACCTGACCCTTATCATTCCAGAGATTGATAATATTGTATTGGAGGCATCTTTGAAGAAACTTCTCATTTTCATTGTTGATGGGCCAGAGAATTTGTTGGAGATTCCAACCCCAGTAGTTACTATTACAAACCAACAAGTTCTAACACTTGAAAATTGCAAAGCATGGACTATCTATATGCCAAAGGAAGTGGGAGGCAATGCATACAGGAGATATTCCATCTTACTTGATAGAGTACTGGCTAGTTCACTCCTTGTTGCAAAGGGGCACATTTTCAAAAGACCCTCATTTCTCTCCTGGTGGTTACGCTTTCAATACTTTAAAAAAGATTGGTTTCCATGGATGTGTAAGTGATACATTCATTAGTTCTTTCATGATTACCAACTCATTGTCAAGGTTAACTGACTCTTTAAAAGTAAGTTACTCATTCTTTAATACTATTTAGCTAATGCTTGATATAGTTGATTTAGCCTTCATTAGTTTAATCATTTATTACATTTATTCATTAGTTACTGAGCTCATCTTCAGATGGTGATGAAATGTATTTGTTTAAGTCCCCTTCTTGTATATCATTTGAGTGAAAAGTTAGAGGTAAAGGTTCTTGATCTTCAGGACTTTCTTCATGATTTTATAGATCTCTTGCAATACTTTCAGACCTTTCTTTGAGAGATCTATAAAATCATGAATATTCTGGTCCATAGAATCTAGATTTCATCTTTTTGTCCAGTGACATTTCTACTTCAGTATTTCTGACTAGCACTAAGTCCCCAGGTTTAAATATATATCACTTTATTTTATATTGATTGGCTATTTCTAAATGTTGAACTCTATTAATCTTTTCTTTAGTAATCTGCTGTCTTATTTGTTCCACATGTTCAGTATATTTTGCCAATGCTTGTGCTTATAGTTCAATCAACTCATCTGTTGTGATTGTTCTATCTAGCTATTTTACTAACCATGTTGCTTTCTGTAGATCTAGCAGCAATGTTGGATGTGCTTCAGTTATTATGAAGTATGGTAAACATCCAGTTTCTTTTCTTGTTGTAATTCAATCAGCTCATAGTACATGATGTAAATACTTGTAACATTTATGAGTTTCACCATTGGTTGCTTTATACAGAATCTGACATAAATCTCAATGTGCACATTCAACTTTTCCAATAGCAGAAGAATTATATACTGATATTGCTATGCCTTTAACACCAAATGTTTCTTCTAATCATCAAATGGCTTTCAGAATGGGAGTACCATTATCTGTAACAATTTCTTTAATGCATCCCCATCAGCACATAATGTCTTCAAAAAGCCATTGATCAATAGTATCTGCATTTTGTGTCCTTAATGCTCTTACTTCGATCAAGAAGATAAAGAATAATGTCCTTGCACAATAAATGTACATTCATTTGAATGGGGTGTCATAAATGCAACATCAGTATGGAGCACTTGAAATATTGATGGTATGTGAGTTAAAACTGGTTGATTTTCTATCAAAAGTTTCTGACACTTCTGACAAATTTCACAAGTTTTCACATACCAACCAATATCTTTTTTCATCTCTGGCCATCAGAAGCAATTTGCAATTAATTTATGTGTTGCATAAACACCTCTGTGTTCTAGATAGTCATGTGCAACTGACATCATATACATTTGATTAGGGGCTAACACAGGTGTGTCTATTTGCTACCCATACCCGACCTGCAAATAATGAAATAATTCAGATCATGATCTGGGTTCACCGCGGGTACCCGCACCATTTCATACAGTACTTGCTCGGCATACATAATGTAATTAATTAATTTAAGTTTGAATATCTTATGTGCTTTCAAAAGCAATTTATTCAACAAATAAAGTGAATTGCATAGCTAAAATACATTATAGTACACTTCTTTCTCACTCAATGTTTAAGATTCAGATGTTTTACCCATTGTGGCTTGAATAATTTCTGTAGCAGCTGAAAAGCCAGGGTATAATGGACTCTTTGCCCATGAGCCCAATGCCATTTGGGCTTTAAATGTTTGTGAGCTAGTATTGTGTTGTAAATGATTTATCTGCAAATGACCAGATGAAAATGCTCTTTCACAGTCAACTGAAGATGCTGTATATATGTTAGATATTTTATCATTACTTAAAAATATGCAGACATACTAGGGGCAGAACAAAAGTCAAATGCCATATGTGCAACATTTAGTTGAATTTTCTGTGCACGGTTCCAAAATTCAATATATCCACTTGCTTCTGAAATAGAGAATATTGGAACAGGAGGTTCTGCAAGATATGCTTCAATGGTATCAACAGAATGTTTTGGTAAAGAATCATATCTTGAATGTCAAACCTTTAATAAATTATAATATCAGTCAAATCCAAACAAAGAACAGTTAAATGATACCTTTGGCTCTGATGAGCCAGCATTAGATTTATTAGAATTTGGCAAATAGGTTTCTTTCCAGCGTTTGATAACAATAGCTTTGATAGCTTTGATAGCAGATAAGTTGCGACCATTATCCTTAAATCACTTGAGCTTTTGGTCTGGACACATAACTGTTAATAAATATAATCAGAGTAAAGTAATAGTATTAATGGAGTTTTGGTAAATTGTGCTCAGAATCATATCTTGAATGTCAAACCTTTAATAAATTATAATATCAGTCAAATCCAAACAAAGAACAGTTAAATGATACCTTTGGCTCTGATGAGCCAGCATTAGATTCATTAGAATTTGGCAAATAGGTTTCTTTCCAGCGTTTGATAACAATAGCTTTGATAGCTTTGATAGCAGATAAGTTGCGACCATTATTCTTAAATCACTTGAGCTTTTGGTCTGGACACATAACTGTTAATAAATATAATCAGAGTAAAGTAATAGTATTAATGGAGAAGTATACCCATAACTACTTGGTAAACTTCACAATCACTTGTAAAAACAGAATATTTATCCAATATCAAAAGTGCTGCTTGGGCTCCAACACGGATAACATTAGCAGCATCAGTGTCATCTCTAGCCTGCTCTAGTGATGTCTTCAAACGTTCTAGCTCAGGAAGAGCATCAACAACAAGAGGAACATCTTGCTTAGAAAATAATTCTGTAAATCTCAGAAATAACTAATGCAGAAAAATTAATAAAGTAGAATTTATTTAAATTTTCACTTACAAGTAGAACTTCCTCAACTTGATGTGCAAGTTTCCACTGCTCTTCTGATAGACGAAATCCACTCAGATTGTTGTTGGAATTACCAGTTAACTGCTCAATAATAGATCGAAAATAGATATGAGCTGAGAGACAATCCAAATCTGA
The DNA here is from genome assembly GCA_025738555.1 of Cyathus striatus. Lineage (NCBI taxonomy): Eukaryota > Fungi > Basidiomycota > Agaricomycetes > Agaricales > Nidulariaceae > Cyathus > Cyathus striatus. The sequence goes on along the minus strand of JAOVFP010000010.1, from coordinate 3,132,949 downwards.
ATTCCAAAACTCATTGTGCAAGAGTTCTTGTGTTACCAGAAAACTCTTCATCATCTTCAATAAGCTTGTTGAACTTCTCTTTCAATGTTGTTATATCATGAACCCTGCAAGCCAGTCCAGAAATCTACAACAAAATTAGAAATTTGGAATATAATAATGAAATAAAATATACTCTAGAAAAAATTCCAAGTGCAATTTGGCGTTCACCTTCTTCAATTATAATGTCTTCTTGTTCCATAATTAGAATGGCCTTTCCTTCAAAAGTTTTAATTGCTGCATTATCATGCATTTCCCTTTCATCATCATTAGAAGTTACATCACTAGATGCATCTGCTTCTTCACTGATAGCTTCATCATTGTCTAGATCGGTATTATCATCTTCTTCAATAACTGATTGAATTGCATCATCTGCAATTTCAACAACCTTCTTTCTTGGCTTCCAGAAGAAAAAGGCAATGAAACTCTAAACAAATGCTAAGTATAATTATGAATTAATGTGTTTATTTACTTACTTTGGCAACCAAGTTAACAATATGGGCAAAACAACAAGTACGAGATGCCATTCCTCGGAATTTGGGAAGGTAAATAGGAAGTATATGAGCTAAGGAATCACAATTGGCAGCATTATCCATACAAATAACATGAATCTGAAAATATTTCAGTAAAATTTATATTGTTATTGCAAAGAAAACTTTTACAGATTCATCTAGACCAAAGTGTTTCAAGCAATCAGAAACAACTTTTGCAAGATTTTCACCACTATGTTTTTCTGTAAGCCTGTGAATATAGTATTAGTGTTAACACTATATAATAATGCATGATGAATTACCAAATAAATTCCAAAACAGCACTGTAAATTTTCCCATCCACATGCCAGATAACAACCAAGTCAAGGTAAGAAACAGTGATTGGTGCAGTCCATCCATTCAAAGCAATATGGACTGAAATGCCTAATTGCTATAAGTAAAATAAAATTGTATTTTATGTCTTACTGCAAAATATTCTTTAACACATTGTGAAAATGCAATATAGAGTGCTCGGACATTATGGCTAACAGTAATTGAGTGTGGAATTTTGGTCCCTGGCTGAAGCATTTCAACTTCCATCTGATATTCTTCATCCAGAACAGAATTGAATGGGCGATAATTCTTGGCACATTGTATAGCAATGAGTGCATGATGGACAGCCTCAGAATAGTCTATAGCAGGTACTCCTTCAGACTGAGAAGAGGTCCCAACCAATGGTTTACCAAAGCGAGCAAAGCAGGCTTCTTGACCTCTCTTTAAGTTACTTGTACCATTGCACAATCGCATTTGTGCACGTGTCACATCTGGATGATTTTTTTTATCTGGATGGGTTTTGCATCTGAAGATGAACACAATGTTGTCTGGTTGACCATCAGATGTGGTGTTACATTCAACAAACACATTATAATGGTTATAAACATCTGCTCGCCAAGATGTACGTGCTGCTTCTAAATAAATTTTGAGATATCTTGTTTATCATTTAAAAAAATAATGACACACTAATAATCTTCTCATCTGACAAATTCCACACTTCATAATCCTCTATATTTTTAATCTTAACATCTTTGGCTCTTTTATGGACTTTGATTGGTGATACAATAACTGGTGCAGTGATAACACTATCCACTACTTCTGGACTAAGTGTACAGAATATAGTTGTTCTAGTATGAACTGCTGGAGTGTTATCAACAGTATTAGATGTCTCCTTTGTAGCTGGTACACCAGCAGAGTGATCCTGCTTGCACCTAGGCATAGTGCAAAGGTGGGAAGGGAGCAGGGATGGAGAAAGATAGCCAGCAGATCTCAGGGTCGCATAGCCAACTGTCAGTCACACGGAAATTGATATGATTACTAAATGAAATGGTTCTATTTTTATTAATAGCACAGCTGAGATTAAAATTTCTATTTTTATCCACGGCACTGTGGGTCCTGAACTGTGCGGGTACGGGTCTGACCCGAACCTGTAAAAATAAGCCAGGTACGGGTCATACCCGGTATTCGGCTTATCCATGTTAGTCCCTACATTTGATGATCCTTATCAGTTCATTTCCATTGTTCTTTCTATAGAATCATTCATTGTTCAGGAATAAATGACTAGCTGTTCTAGTAAATGATGAGTATTTCTTGTCAGTCATATTAGCTGGTTGTTTCTTGTCCTGTAACTATTCTTTAATTTTCTTTAACTTTTGGTTATATGCTTTTGCACTATCACTTCTCTTTTCTTCTGAATAATCTTGTTGAATATCCAGGTCATACTTTAACTCTAGCTCAGGAATTACTGGTTGTTTCATATGAACAAAGTTAAGATAAACTTTAGTTTCAGAAGGACACTATGGATGTGACAACATCTATTGACGAATTTTAGCATTTCTATTTGATTTCTTTTTAGCTAATCCTAACTCATACTCAAAGTTATATACATCTCTGGCTAAACCTTGATAAAATTCTGTTCTAGAATCAATGATATCTTTAAATGATTCAAAAGATAATAAATCTGGAGTATTCTCATGTTCCTTTACAAGTGTTATTTCATCTGAGTCATCTTCTGAACCATCATCAAACTTTGGCTTTATCTCATTACCCAGGCAATACCTCCTTCTAGATAAACTATCAGGTTCAAAAGTCTTTTCAGCTTTATGTTGCAAGGTAAAGAAATAGTTGGTCCTTATATAGTTTATCCATTAATTAACAGTTTCATTTAGCATTTCTTCAGCATCATTTAACATTCCAAATAAATACTGTGCATCTGTCACAATGACTAGATTTTGACATTCCTATAGTAAATACTTTTCTTCTTTGAGAACCATGTACAAACCACATAGCTCTCTCTTTGATTGTGAATACCTTTGTTAGCAAAGAGTAGTATTTCAGATCAAATTTTATAAAAAAAAAGGAAGTAAGGTGTGCTGAAACCTCTGAGAGGCAGTCAAGGTTTAGTTACAATCTATTAAAAGAAAGAAAAATTGAATTAATTAATTTGTGTTTGATATTGTAATGTATTCTAACAGTATCAAGAATAATATTAACATGACAATTACACATATCATGATATTTCCTGTCATCTTTAGATTCAAAGTATATATTGTAACATACTACAGCCACCTATTAAAATAAAAATGATCAGAGTTAGCAATATTATACTATGTAATTTACAATAATTTTTGGATGAATTTCACTTAATGAGGCAGGCTTCCAATTGCTGTTGAGAAGAGGACTATCTGATGAGTATTTCTGTACCTTGAATATATCTGAGGTTGATACACTTGGCCACATGTTTTAACTGACTATCAGAGAGTCAGTTGATAGTGTTGAGTCACGCGACGAGAGTAGTTAGTTTATTAAATACTTAGAATGTAAATCTCAAATATAATAATCAACTTTAAATCCCAAGGTGCGAAGTCAGTAAGTTCGAGGGGCGCAATTGTGTTCAAGTCCAAATTTAGATCAAGTTAAAAATAGACAAGTTAAACTTAGGCTATTTTCGTTCTCGCGTCAAAGTATTCAAAGTCAAGTTCAGATTTAATTCAGTATCGCAGTACATATTTCTCGGTATCAAAACATCTCATAACTATATCTGATTCTCGTCTTTACACACCCTGTCTATGGGAGGGAAGAATGCCTGGCAGTTTCTGCCTTATTTCTTCCCTCTTCCCCTACTATATACATTTTTTCTATCTACTTACTTACAAATGGCGTAGTAATAAAATATGATGTATCTTCCAGTCATTTCTCTGGTCTGTGTATAAGGTAACGCGTTATCAGCACCCAGACGGCGGTCAACCAATCGTGCGCATAACCCAACGCACTCCCTATCTGCGACACGTGCTCGTTTGAGCGTCCCATTGGTTACCTTCCTAATCGGGTAATCAGCTGATGCGGCAGCGTCATCCGTTCATATCAATTTCATTTATGTTGGCCTCTCGGGTCGGGTTCCCGCTCCTGCGTGAACTCCTGACTGTTGGGGTACTCACTCTCTTTCCTTTCTTGCTTCCTTTCCCTACTTCTCGCGCTCTCTCCCTCTGTCTCGCTGTCTCGTTGTCTCATTGTCTCGTCATTGCTCAGGCTCACTGTTCTCGTGTTCTGGTGGACTAGGATCTGGGTCTTGTGGTTTGGGCTTTAGGGTTTGGTAAGTCCGTGTTTCTATCAGTCCCCACCCATTGTATCGCACGCTGACTTTGTCATTTAGTCAGTTTGTTCGTTCTGGGCTTTTTGGTACTCATGTATTGAATGCAACGTTATTTTAGAAAGGTAAAGTAATATATTTTGTTTATTGGTTTAAGAATTTAAAACCAGTACTAACGCGGAGGCATATGTTTTTAATAGTTTTTTATATATCCCTTGTTTAATTATGGGAGGCGGCACGGGAACTCAGCCCCTCCCCACGGTTTCCTTTCTCAACATGCTCGTTACTGGGGTCTCGAAGTCGAGACACAAGAAGAATTTAATTTTACGGTATGTTGCTTTTCTTTTACATGTGTATCAATAGTCAGTTGAGACTCTCTGAGAGTAGATTGAGAGTCAGGTGAGAGTAAATTGAAATTTTTAGCCTGAAATGACAGTCAGATGAGAGTTAGATAAGGGTCAGGTGAGAGTTAAATGATAAATTTTCACAAAACTGAAAACTCTCTCACTCAGATCTCAATAGTAATCTGAGACTAAATTGATAGGACTCTCACTAGACTATCAGTGATAGTTGTTTGTTGAATAAACAAGTTGTCAATACATTATTGGTAATCAATGTGACAAGGGAAAAGTATGACATGTGTAACATGTTGAAAAAGTGTGACATGCTGGAAAATGTTGAAAAAGCGTGACATGTTTGAAAAAGTGTGACATGTGTAACCTGCTGGAAAATGTTGAAAAAAGTATGACATGCTGAAAAACTAAGCCATACCTAGACTCTATTGTCACACATGTGTGTGAAAGTGTGACATGTTAGAAAATGGAAAATGTTGGAAAAAGCATGACATGTGTGACAAGCATAGGAAAAGTGTAGCAAGTGTGATGATTATGATATGTGACAGTTTTCCAATATGTCACATTTTCCCCATGCTTGTCACACATGTCACGCTGTTTCCAATATTTTCCAGCATATCACGCTTTTCTCAACATTTTCCAACATGTTACACATGGAGTTAGGTGAGAGTCAAGTAAAAGTCAAGTAAGAATCCAAGCATGCAAAGTGTTGCACCACAGAATTCCTGAAGGTATTGCTTGAATGTTCAATGTGTAAGCAATTATATTATGTAAATATTTCCTAATTAGGCAGGTGTTACATAATCTGACCAAAATCCTTTTGATAAAATTTATATTTCATGCATTTTTAACTTTTAGAAAATTCTGTCTTACAGTTTTCATTATACACCAAATATAAGCATTTTTGTAAGATAAATAAGAAATTGAGAGTAAACTAAAGGAGTAATTTATTTTGTACAAAAGTAGCAGTGTCTAGGTGACAGGGTCCATAGAAAATCTAAGTCAAAAAATAAAAAATTGTTAAATCACTTATTGGTGGTGTTTTTGTTACTACTACCTTTATCACTACCACCCCTGCTACCATTACTTTTACTGTTACTACCCTTGGAACTCCAGACTGATGCTTAATCTATTGTTTTTTAGTATACTCAGATACACACCATCTGACTGTCATTTTAGGCTAAAAATCTCAATCTATTCTCAGAGAGTTTCAACTAACTATCAACTAACTATCTAATACTCAGTTAAAACATGTGGCTAAGTGTATCAATCTCACTTTCCAACACCTTTTATTTTCATTAGTAAATCATTAATTATTAATAAAATATAACAAGCTTAGTGGCTAAAGATTGTTATTAGCTTTTATATTTTGAATAAAAGTATGAACTTTTTTAACCTCTTTATGGAACCTTCAAGCAAAATGAATATCCCATTTTTCAACATCAATTAAATCTGTATTTACTTCACAGATAGTTACAAAGTACTCTGTGAAGTAATTAAACTCCTCAGAAGAACTCTTGTTATCAACCTCTGTCACTGGAGCACTTGGAATACTGGTAAAATTTTCTTGATAAGAGGAAATTGAATTAGCCTAAAAGAAAGTTAGTACACATTTTATACAATAATTAAAAGAAATACTGCAAATAAATAAACTATGTTTTTGTTATCTCTGCTACTTCAGTGCACCTTGTTTATTGACTATTGAATAGTGCTCCAAAATATTCCATTTCTTACTAGCAGTATCATACATGTACATTTGTCAGTTTTGACTGATAACTTATATTAATAAATTTATGAATGCTCACTTTTGAGAAGTGATATAAGTGTTGCCACTGCCTTTAAAACATTACTAATTTTATATGAAAATGGAACTAAAATAGTTTTTGGAGGTATCCCAGATTGCTCAGTAAATTTGAAATCTGACTCATTCTGAGTCATGTACAGTTGTACTGTTCCACTATTTAGTGAGTGAGGGGGAGTAGTAGGATCAACTATATTTGTCCAGTTGTCCACATTTCCAGTTGCATTTCCATGCAGCATACCTCCTACTAATTTATAAGAAATTATTCAACCAAACAATTAGAATATATCTGAAACTTTAGATGAACCTTACATTATTTCTTTAGATCATACTGGACTAGAGCTTCTCATAACAATATTTATAAACAATGAATAAGGTTTAACTTTTAAAAATAATTATCACATACCACTTTTCTTTGTTGAGGTGGTGGAATTACTGATAACCATATTTTCATATTCATCCTTGTCACTCCCTTTATTTTTTCTTTCCTTCCCTTTCCTTTTCTGTTTAATAGAGCCTGCTTATTCCTCCATTTCAATTTCCTCTTTCCCTTCCTGTCCTATACCTTCTTCACCTTTCTTACCTTCCTCACCTTCCTCACTCTCTCCTCTTTCACTTTTCAAACCACTATCAATATACTCCCCACTCTCTTCATCTGCTTCACTATTCAGGAAGGCAGGTGGAGAGTAAATGTGGGTGGTGTCACATCACTATTTTGTGAAACAGGGGAGGGGGCAGCCAGATGACATGGCACTGTAAGGTGACTACTTGTCTGAAGGTGTACTGTTAAGTATGGAGCATGACAGTATCCAATCTGTCACTGGTATTCTAAATGAGTTGTCAAGTTTGTTGTGAGGTGTTGAATTAAGGTACAAGTCTTATGGGGTTATTAAAATTTGTATAGAATTTTAAGGGAAGTAGTGAAGGTGTGTTTCGTGAATTAAATGTAAAGTTAGCTAAGGTTCTTGCCTTTGTGAGAGCTTTAGCTAATAATAAAACTGAGCAGTACTGAGTATTAAGCAGATAGGAGCAGGAGTACACTAAGTTTCTACAGCTAGAAGCTTAGTGTGAATAACAGATAAATGGTGAGTGTGAATCAAACTGGAATTGACTGAGGGATGTAGCTACATGAGGAGGGTTTATATACTTTTTGATACTACCTAGGTAGAAATATATACCATGATTAATAATACAGTAAGTAAGAATGATTCATAGTAAAGGAATAAAGATAAAGGTAGAGGAATAAAGAAAAAAGGAAAGGAATATGTATAAAGAGTGTGTGGTGGCATCAGAAAAGGTAATATTAATGTAAGCACTTTGCCATGCATTTTGATTGGTCAGTTCTAAGTCACATGCTTTTCACTTTGGGAAGGTATGGCATTTACTTGGGCATGTCAGTTTTAGAATACTACTTAATGTGTTAACTTTAGCACTTGCTGAGTAATAATTGATCAATTAGTAATAATATGGATTTCATCGGAATTTGTAGTGATCATCGGAATAATTGAGGGTGTGGGATATTGTTAGGGTTCCAAGATCAGGGTATAAGGAGTAAGGTAAGTTGTAATTAATCAAAGTAAATACAGGGACCAGTGAACTATGTATATTAGGTAGTTTTGTACATAGGCCAGCAGGGTTCCCTACAGCACCATTGCCAATGTGATGCAGGAAGGAGGAAGAAAGAGAGGGGATTTGTCACATTCTTTGTGTGCATCATATATTTCTGCACTCTCTATATTTCCTGCACATCATGTTTGTCACATTCTTCACGTGTGTCACATTTCTAGCTGCATCACAAACTTTCCATACTTCTCATAATTCTCATGCTCCATATCATTCCCACACAAGGTGTGCCAACAAGCATTATTATATTCATTACTGCAATTGCAGTAAAAGTGCTTGAAGATGTGCAACTGCAGATATGAAATAGCTTTAATGATTGCAGCAAGTGTTTCAAGAATGCTTCATCCTGTTTCAGTGTTTGCTTCATGTTTGGAGATTTGCTTGGTATGATAGCAGCAAGTGCTTCATGAATGACTCATTCTGTTTCAGTATTTGCTTCATATTTGTGTATTTGCTTGATATGATAGCAGGGAGTGCTTCATGAATGCCTCATTCTGTTTCAGTGTTTGCTTCATGTTTGCATATTTGCTTGATTTGATTGCAGCAAGTGCTTCATGAATGCTTCATCTTGTTTCAGTATTTGCTTCATGTTTGGGTATTTGCTTGATATGATTGCAGCAGGTGCTTCATGAATGCTTCATCCTGTTTCAGTATTTGCTTCATATTAGAATATTTACTAGATGTTATTGCAGTGAGTGCTTCATGAATGCTTCATCTTGTTTCAGTGCTTGATTCATGTTTGGATGTTTGGATGATATAATTTCCATGAGTGGTTCATAAATACTTTATCCTGTTTCAGTGCTTGCTTCATATTGGTATGTTTGCTTCATATGATTGCAGTGAGTACTTTATGAATGCTTCATTCTATTTCAGTATTTAATTCACATTAGAATATTTTCTTGATATGATTGCAGCATGTGTTTCATAAATGCTTCATCCTGTTTCAGTGTTTTATTCATATTTGGATATTTGCTTGATTTTGTTGCAGTGAGTACTTTATGATTACTTCATAGGTTTTTGGAGCTGTATTAATACTTTTCCCCCATCATTAATATTGCTCTAGCTATATTCTGACTTCTTCAGCTTTAATTCTATTCATTCAGTTTCAAAACTACTTACCCAGTCACATAAATACATATTCTACATCTTTAATGGTTATCTATCTTCATCAACACTCCTTCAGTATTGTTAATACTCTTCTGGCTTTATTAATGATTTTCTAGTGTCATTAATACTCTCTCTACTATATGAATACTCTTCCCCAACTATTAATATTGCTCTAGCTTTGTTCTGCCTCCTTCAACTTTGATTCTACTCATTCACTATCATTAAAACACCTCTTAATATGTTAATACTATTCCACTACTATTGATATATCTCTAGCTTCATTCCCACTTCTTCAGCTTCTATCCTACCCCTCCAAAGTCATCAATACTCTTCTGTTTTACTCTTACTCCTCTTGGCTCATTAAAACAGCTCCAGCTTCATTGTTATTCATTAATCTTTGTTTTTACTTATTCTGAGATAGTTGAAACATGCCTATGTTGAGGGCTCTGATAAAATCATGTGATGGTGTATATTGTGGGGGTAAACACACAGTAAATAACACAATGTACAGATTTCTTTTATCTTATTACTTTGCAGTTCTTCAGTATAATTAATGTGTTTGACTTCATTAGAACAATATTGAAGAATGATTGGTGGGAGTTAACTATGAGTGAGACTGGCATTGGTACCAGTATGTTTGATGATGCAGTAAGCAGAACACATTGTAGTATAAGCAAGACAAGACAGTGCATATACATGTCATGTATTGCTTGACAACAGCTTCCCAATATTTGGCAAAGCCATACCATGTCTCTAAGTCCACACCAGAGAACAAAAACACAAAAATCTGAATGCACTGTTTGCACAGTGCATCATAGGATCAAGGTAAGAAGGTAGAAATAAGTAGATAGGAAGTTGAAGTACATATAAGTAGGTAATTAAGAATAAAATATAAAAGAAATGAAGTAAATCAATTCATAAGTATAGTACTGAGTTAGTGTACCAACTACTCCCTCTACAATGTGGGTGCTAGGTATCTTTGTTGTTGTTGGTTGGAGAGGCTTGGATGATATGCACAAGTAAGATGAGAAGTTGAGAGATGACATGGCACTATCACTGATATGACATAGGAGGGAGGAAGGTAGAGGTGGATGGGTGACATGGCATCATTGTCATTGTTATGATACAGAGGGGAAGGGGCCAGGTGACTAGGGAGAAGGGGGAGCTGGGTTACAATGTCATTCTTGCCAATGGCATTGTTACCTCCATGAAGCAGGGAGGAGGGGACTGGGGGAATATAACTTAGCACCATTGTCTATCACTTTCACAAAGCAGAGAGGGGAGGCTGGGTGATATAGTATCAATGCCACTCTTGCCAGCAGTGTCATTTCTTTCCACACACAGAGAGGAGAGGGGTCCAGAGAGAGAGAGGATGGAGTGGAGGATGGAGAAGAGCAGTATATTGCACTTTCCCACATTTTCATTAGACTCTCACTGAACTCTCATCACAGTCTTGATAGTACAGTGATACTCTCACTGGACTCTGAGTTAAGCCCAACTCTATACTCTCAGAGCTCTTTACACTGAGTCATGTGTTCTGTACAGAATCCATGCAAATTCTGTAATTAGTAAATTGGCTGGGACTTTACTTTAAATTAGTAATTATTCTGCATGGATTCCTTATGGAATACACAGAATTCCATAACAAAGACTTACACGGAATCTGTACAGACCTCTGATCTTATCTGTAATTATCATATGTACTTAGTAAAATAACATACCATAGTATGAGTTGAACCCTTAGCCTCCAATTGCTTTGTCAGCACACATATGACATGCTAAACCAGCTGAGCCAATACAGCCTTTAGACATAACCAGTGACTATGTCACATGTCATTACTGTCACTGGCTGTTAGTGACTGGTAACTGGTGCTGGTGACATGTTACCACTGTGCTTCTCACCATCAATACAGCTTTTCTCACTATTGTCACCCTCCACCCTCACCGTCATCACCCTCCATGCCCACTACTCAGGTCTTCTCTTCTGCTCTTTACCCTTGCTCATTACTTCAATCAGAATAGTGAAGGGAGAGGATAGCAAAGGGAGAGGATAGCAAAGGAAGTGAATTGAAGGGAGGGGAGGGGACAGCAAGGGAAGGGGAGAGAAGGAGAGGGAAGGGGAGGGAGTGCAGTGATGGTGTTGCCATCTCACTGCCATAGCAAAGAATGGAGAGGGATAATGAGGGATGGAGAGGGACAGCAAGGTATGGGAACAGTGAGGGATGGGGACAGCAAGAGGAGGGAAGGGAACAGCAACAGATTCCATTGTTGCCCCCCTTCAATGCCCTCCCCCTTGACGCACACTACTGCCTGCATATGCATGTTGTTGCACCTGTTTGCCCCCCCCCCCCTCTACCCATTGTTGCCCACCATTCAGTATATTGTAGATTAGTGTACTTATATAGAAATATGTATCATATATATACAAAGACAATACATATAGTTACAATATTTGTTCAGAGAAGTGCTACAGTGAGATTCCAGATACAAAGATAATACATAAAATTATGATATTCATTCAGATGTGTTACAGTGAGATTCCTGTTGTTGACAACAGACTTCTCTGAGAGCTCATTTATATTTATGTATGATTGCTTGCTATCGAAGTTTGTATGTGTAAGCAATTTCATATTGAATTGCCTACATTTTATTTTTGTGCTCATCAACATTATGATTGCTTACATTTTCCTCTCACACTTCATTTGCTTAATCAATCAACATTTTCCTCTCACACTTCATTTGCTTAATCAATCAACATTGTCATCACTCATGCCATTCTTATACTATTTATAGATTAGCTGTCAAATCATGATGTCATGTACACAGGAATAAAAATAAATGGTGTGAACATTCTGTTGCCTTTAGATCTTCACATGCCTCATCCCTCTTTCTCTCCCTTACCACTATCATCACCACTCATTCACCCACATCCACTCACATCAGAACATATCAGAGCTTACATCAACATGCCATGCCCCCTTGCAGATCTACTAGGAACAAATCTACCAGTATTAATGCCACTACAATCAGTGGCAATACTGACAATTCACTAGAACCTTCAAATGCTTGCAAGCATGCTGTCTCCTCCACTGAAGCTACTACTCAGCCTGCTAAAAAGAAGGGTAAAAAGGACAGTACTGTAGATGAAGAATCTAAGGGGAACAATGCTAAGAAGAGAAGGGAAGAGGACAGTATGTAATAATTCACTTATAAAATCGCACTTTAATCATTTATATTTCTTTTTCAGTAAATCTGCAACACAGTGCATTACTGAAGATGCTAGAGCTGGCTCACCAGTTCAGTTAACAAGAGCAGAACAAAATATTGTGGATGATGTAGGGCTGGTCACAGATAGCTGGTATCTGAATATCTGCGGATATTATCTGTATTTGGTCCCTTCAGATCAGATATGGATAATTTCCCACAGATATTCGGATAATCTGGCCTATCTGTCTATATTTGGAAATTTATTGAAGCTCCGACTTAAATTCATTCAGAATCGCCTCGATAATGCCTGTGCTGTCGAAATAGAGTAGTCCCTTCCCCTTCTAGCCCCCTCCCCCACTGTAAATAGTTGAATATCATTCATCCCATCCCTTATATTGTTAAATAAATTCATTTTACTCTCCTATAATGCCACCAAGAGGGCCAAGGCATGGAACACGAGGCAGAGGTGCCTCAAGAGGATCCAAAGCATCTACCCCAGCAGCCAGCAATCACAGTACATCATTACCAAGCAGGCCTATCACTCCTTAGAGGTCTCACAATCCATCTCCTACACAACTTCCACAACCACACACACCAGATGCATCAGACAGTGAAACTGGATATATTCCACCATTCTATTCAGTGATGCTGTCTCCTGTAAAACAGAAACAATGTGCTGCTAGTGCATCCATAAAAGATATGTTGGATATAGAGGTGTGGGATATGGATGATGAGGAGATAATAGGTGCACTTTAACATATTTTATATGTATATATTGTAGAACTTAATATAAATGCAGAAGGAATATTTTCAAAACTGATATTGCCAGCATATAAACACTACAATATATCACTGGAGTGTGTCATTGAAAATGGACAGCGAACAAGGATAGTATTCCTCTTTGACTGTAAAGTCAATCCCACCAATCATACATAAAAAAAATGCTGACATATGAATACTGCTGTTGGCACTGGAAATTTACGTTCCAGTATGAAGGAATGTGATAAATGAATCAAGGAAGCATCTGCTAAATCATCCGAGCCAACAATTCCCTACTCTCCAATGAATTACCGAATACTTCTAGCACTTCAGTGTGTTGATAGCATGCAACCATTTAATATGGTAAATAACAAGTTCTTTCAAATGCAAGTGGAAATGCTACGCCCTGGAACACAGCTTCCATCTCATACTACCATTCAGTGAGACACTATTAGTTTTTTTCAACTGCTGTCATTACATGTTCAGGAATATTTCCAGGTGTGTATTTATTTTAATGTGCACTTCTTTCTATGTCAACTTACTTTATATATTATATTAGAAACTCAATTCTTCATTTCATGTTGTTCTTGATGGGTGGACTGCTCCAATTACTGCTTCATTCCTTGGACTTGTTATTGTTTGGTATGAAAATGGAGATATTCATCGGGCAATACTTGATTTTATTCGGTAAATTTGTATTCTTTGAGTTTTGGAATTAATTTTAACAGTTAAAATTTAGATTAAAGGAAAAACATACTGGAAAATACCTGGTGAAGAAACTTGCTGCATGTTTGAAACGATATGACATTGCTCATCTTGTAAGTTTAATTTTATAGTTACTATTATTAATCTAATATTTTGTAAGCTTCTTTCTGTTGGTATGGACAATGTTAGCAACTGCAATAAACTTGTAGAGATTTTACCAAGATTTATTCCCACATTCTGTAGCCCATCAGTAAGAGTTCGGTGCACTGCACATATTCTAAATCTTGTTGCCAAAGTAAATACTTTATTTATATTTGGCTTTTACTAATTTATATTTTAAGCTTTCATGTCCTTCTTTTTTGCCAAGCGCTCACCAAATAAGAAAACTAATGTATCAAATGATATATTGGTTATTGAGCATGAAGACATTGACACTAATGAAGTTCTGGATCATGAACTTGAGATTGATGATACATCAATGGAAGATGACGATGGACATGGTATTTATAACCATGTAGTTGTTACCTCACTACATGATAAAGCAATTCATTTCATGCAAGGAGAGAACATTATTGTTCCAGAGAGAGAGAGAAAGGAAGCTTTGCTTGTAATGCCAAAGGTGAGTGGAATAATTAAATTTGAATATATATATTTATTAATTTCGAGGTTTTGGGACTTGCACGTCGTATCAATGATTCTCCTACACTACATGAAGAGTTTGACAAGTTGCTCTGACTTTCAATGCTTAGTCTCTTACATGTATTTCTGGAAAGAAGTGGAGCAGATTACTGCAGCAACTGACAATGATCTCACTGAGTATCAGCTTACACCTACTCAGTGGGGTATTGTTAAAGATTTAATTGATGCACTTGAAGTATACTTTTTTTTCTTTTATATACTTAATGCTTACTTATTTTTATTTAGATTTTTAAGGATGCAACTGATCTTTTTTCTCAGAAAGAAGTTCCATTAATAATAGATGTTTTACCTATTTTCTTTGATATTCAATATTCCCTTACAGGTCTATTGGAAGATAAGAAAAATAATATCTGATCACTTCTTAAAGTAGCTGCCAAAGCAGTATTATTAATGATTGATAAGTACACTCTTTTGACAACAGAGTCAGAGGTGTACTATATTGCCAGTATATTGCACTCTCCCACATTCTCATTGGACTCTCACTGAACTCTCACTAAACTCTCGAGAGTCTCACTGGAGTCTCACCACAGTCTCGATAGTACAGTGATACTCTCACTGGACTCTCACTATATTATCGAGACTGTGATGAGACTCTCACTGGACTCTCAGTTAAGCCCAACTTTATGCTCTCAGTATCTTATCACCATGTATCACTGTGTATTACTGTACTCTCACTGTACTCTCACTGTACTCTCACTGTACTCTCACTGTACTCTCACTATACTCTCACTATGCACCACCATGTATCACTGTACTCTCACTATATTCTCACTATATTCTCACTGTACTCTCACTGTACTCCCACTGTAATCTCACTGCCTAACACTATGCACCACCATATATCACTGTACTCTCACTATATTCTCACTGTACTCTCACTGTATTCTCACTGTACTCACTCCTTAAATATGTAAACCACAAATATACAGAGAATGACATATATATTAAGTACAAGTTTATTTATCTTTGGAGACAGGGAAGTTCTGAAGTGACCCTATAACATAACAATTGAATACAACAAAAACACTATTTATATAAAATCAAAACTACAGTAAACAACCTACATATCATTATCTAATCCATAATCTGCTATCCCTTCTTCCTCTTCTCTGTCAAATTCATCTGCTGCTTCCTCTTCCTCCTCCTCCTCCTCCTCTTCTTCTTCAGAATCTTCTGATTCCTCATCTTGTGAGAAGTAACAAGAATAGAGAGGAGTGAATGAGAGAATAGGGTGAGATAATGGAGCAAAGAGAGGGTGGTAAAGGTGCAAGAACTCAGAC
Organism: Cyathus striatus; assembly: GCA_025738555.1. Taxonomy (NCBI): domain Eukaryota; kingdom Fungi; phylum Basidiomycota; class Agaricomycetes; order Agaricales; family Nidulariaceae; genus Cyathus; species Cyathus striatus. Next base: position 3,117,266 of record JAOVFP010000010.1, on the reverse strand, counting down.
ACAAACACTGACACAAACACAAGATGGGGAGGAAACTTGTTAACAACTACCAAGTTACAGAGTGTTTATATACTGAGTAAGTCTACCAAAGTCCAACCAAAGTCCTGTAACTAAGGTAACTGACAGCTGTCAATCTGTCAATCACATATCTGTCAATCAAGTATCTGTCAATCACAGAACTGTCAAGTATGACAGGTGACAAGTGACAGCTGTCAAAGAAGCTGTGCAACCCAGAATATCTAACACATCTCTCATATCTTTATCATCTTTAGTATTATTGTCTCTTTCAAGCTGCTTTTTAATAACTTTTTGGGTATGAATGAATAGAAGTGCATGTATGGTCCAGTTGAAGTTTACAACAGTCATTCTATTAAGAATGCTTTGAAATCCTCCAAGCCAAGCATTTAGCTGCTCACAAGCCTGTATCAAAACTTTAGATGAAGTTCTATATACATGTTAGTTTATTACTTACTTGGGTATTAAATGCTCTTTTATAATGTGGTCTTCCATGTATATCATTTTTTACTACAACCAAGTTGGGTGCAGATCCATTTAATGGTGCTGGATTGCACCATTTACAACAAGTATAATCAGTTGTTCTGTGATTAATGTAGTGATAAGAATCAACAATAAATCTTGTTGTTAAACTCCAGATCCTCCATGCACCATTTAGCACAGCATTTTTCAGCACTACACATGCTTTGTCAATACAGACATAGCTTGGAGTGTCACGCTTATAGTGTCACATTTAATGTATAGTGTCACACTCAACACCTAGTATCACACTCAACACCTAGTGTTACACTTATAGTGTCACATTTAATATATAGTATCACACTCAACACCTAGTGTCACATTTATAGTGTCACATTTAATGTATAGTGTCACACTCAACACCTAGTATCACACTCAACACCTAGTGTAATGCTTAATGCAGAGTGTCACATGCAAGGAAATAAGTATAATAAAATTCTGTACAGATTCTGTACAGAATCTGTACAGAATTTTCAGGTCTGTAATGCGGAATTCCGAGGAATTCTGTGTAATCCATACGGAATTTTCGGAATCTGTGCGGAATCTGTACAGACCCAAAAAAACCTCTGCCAAAATGAAAAAAATCTGTGCAGATTCCGCACGGACTCCGAAAATTCAGTACGGATTCCACACGGATTCCGCGTGGATCCATACAGAACACATGGCTAAGTGTAAAGAGCTCTTGTCTACCAAATCTTACTAAATGATGGCGCCATCGTGACTGATGATTAACACATGTCTTTGAGTTATTTTCTCTTGGGTTGTTACATAATTTTATATGACATAAATGACCATGCATAGCTTGATGAATTATGCAAAATACTCCAGTTCTTTCATTTTCTAAATTACCATCACAATCCTGGTATGCACAATGTCTTGGACCCATAATTATGCCATCCATAACAACCATATTTACTATTGGCTTTATTTCAGCCTGAGTTGGTTGATCAGTATTGGTTGTTTTATTAGATGAATCACTGGATGAATCACTTGATGACTCATTGTCAATATCCATATCATTGGTGGTACTACTAATGTGTTGCTGAGCACTTGCTCTAGCTTCTATTTCCTCTCTCATAGCTTGTTCTGCATCTTCCCCCTGTAGCATGGGAACTGATTGATTTTCATCAATTCCAATTACTGCAGCAGGAGTGTCATCAGTTATTCTGTCTGCAGTACTTTTGTACTCATGTGATCATTCACTACATGAATGATCTTTAGCACATTCAATAATACCTTCTTGACCAAGTATTTCAAATGCTTTTCTAGTTAATTCTTGAATCTGATGTTCACCTGATGTTATTATAAGTGATTTATTATTGTATGTAGCTACCTGTCTTACACTTTCAGAAATGAATGCCTGCCAAGTTTGTCTGCGAGACAACTTGAATGATGACTCTCTAAAGGATTCATTCCAAAATTCTGTGAATGCAGCTGTAAATGCATGAAAATGATAAATTCCATGCAGAACTGCATTGGTGTAAGATCTATCTGCCCAGACTTGCTGTCCAAGCTTTAAATATTTTGCTGAGTTTGACAATCCTCTGATATGTGTACCATTTGCATGCTTCATACTTTTGTGATCAGCATAATAAAATGAGTTACAAATGCCACATGCAAATGAATCAAGTTTTGAGCCCAATGCATTAATTCTCTGTACATCAGTTATATCCTCAGCATTTGAAACTTCATCTTGGTAAACAAATTATTAATTTTACCACCTAGATCTCTTTTTAGAACTCTAGTAAGAGCTGTAATCCAACTTGTTGCAGATTTTCTATAGGCTAATTTTTGTTTTCCATGAAGGTTCAATAGGTCTGTGTTATTTGTTAAAGTAAATAACACTTTGAGTACCATTGCTAGTGTAATATCTGCATAGAAGTTGCTTGTAATAAATTCAGAAAAATCTACAAATGTTATTTCAGGAAATGGATCCTGAACTGTAGATGATGCCCATGCTTTAGGAATGCATGATATAAATCCAAAAAATATAAAAAGCCAAATAAAATAGTGCCAGAAACTGAAATTTTTCAAGTTAGCTTATTATTCTTGCAGGTTAGGCAAAGCAAACAGAATATGAATTCAAACTATAGTACAAAAGTAAAACTGTTGAAGTTCATATAATACATACTTGACATACTTGTTGAAAGCATGAATAGCTATATAAAAAAACACAAGAAAATAATACTGTTGAAGTAAAAATATTATACAAGTCTTACATACTTGTTGAAAGAATGTAAGACTGAGAAAAATGAAAAATAGGTACTACTGAAGTAAAAATATTGTACAAGTCTTACAACTTGTTGAAAGAATGTAAGACTTAATATGGTACAACTTTACATACTTGTTGAAAGCATGCATGCATCATAATAGAAAAAAAAGTCTAACTGAAAATATGAAAGGGCATTGAGAAAAATTCTTACAAATTATTGTCCCCTCTGTTCTTCTTCCTCTTTCCATCCTTCCTTTTCTCTTTCACTCTTTCCTTTCCTTTTCCCTTATCTTTGCTCTTATAATTGTCATCTGCAGAACTATCCTCATCTTTTTCCTTAGCAAGCTTCTTATCCTCTTTACCAAACTTCTTTAAAATGATCTTCAATGCCTCCTGAGTTTGTGGTTCTCCTTTCCAAACTTCATAATCTGGGATATCTGGGTTCCCTTCAAATCAAAGCTCCATTTTAGAATATTTAGGAAGCTTGCTAAATAGAGCCTTCCATCTATAATAGGCTGGAACTGATGTAAAAATGGTTGCAATAACACTAATAGGAGGCATTTTATTTTGCCATTTTCCAGCACTAATCATAGTAGGGAACTTTTTAATGATATTCTCAATGAATACCCACTTAGCATACTGAAGACGAATACTAACAGCTCCATGATCACATAGTGCAAGAGGAACTTTGAAAAAATTGATTATTCTCTTTTGAGCTTCAGTAGATTCCCCTAACTTAGAAGCTGAAGATGTAGAAGCCTCTTCACTAAATACTGATGGAACATTAGAAATATTTGCAGCTGATGTTGTTCCAAGACCCTCCTAATCTAAGATTAAGTAACATTCTATGCTTGAAATTAATTATAAACTTACAAGTAATATCTTACAAAATGTAGATTTATTCTCATCAAGTTCCTATTGAACTTCCTGGTCTTTATCTTCTAAAAGCTCAGAATATTAGCCAGTTGGGGACCATTCATTGTTTTTCTATAAAAAGACATATGGATTAGATACTTGAATGGACTTATACTTTGTTCCTATATATTTCAGAAGTTTGTATAGATGAACTTGAAGCTCCACTTTACCTGTATGTGTCACTCCCACACATGTCTCAACTGACTATCAACTGACTATCAACTGACTCTCATCTGACTCTCAACTAAGTCTCAGAAGTCAGGTTAGACTCTCATCTGACTGTCATTTGACTCTCAACTGAGTCTCATTAGAGTCAGTGAAATTAGTATTGGGCTTAGCTTGGATTCTTACCTGACTCTTACCTAACTTCATGTGTGACATGTTGAAAAATGTTGGAAAAGTGTGACATGTGTGACAAGCGTGGGAAAAATGTGACATGTTTGGAAAACTGTCACATATCATAACCATCACACTTGCCACACTTTTCCCACGCTTGTCACACATGTCACACTTTTTCCAACATTTTTCAATGTCACACTTTTCCCAACACTTTCCAACATGTCACACATGGAGTTGTATCACACAAGTCACACTTTTCTCAAAAGCGTGACATGCTGGGAAAAGTGTGACTTATAACATGTTGGAAAAGCGTGATTTGTGTGACATATTGAATAGATGTGTCACACAAGTCACTATGTGATATACTGGAACAAGCATGACAAGCATGACAATACATGAAAAGTGTGATAAGTGTGATGGCTATGATACTGTGACAGCATGTCACACATGTCACACTTTCCAACATGTCACACTTGTTTTCTGATATATCACGCTTTTTTGAACATGTCACGCTTTTCCAACAGTCACACATATCACAATGTGTGACATGTGTGAGGACTGTAGTAAACTATAGTCTAGGTAAGTGTGATGACTGTGCACACTTGTCCTAGTGTGTCATTCAGAATGTCCACTTTTTTCAACATGTCATACATGTCACACATTGTGACATGTGTAATGACTGTGGGAAACTATAGTGTTCAGGTGGAATCTATATGGAGTCTATTTTACACCAATAACTCATACAAATTTAATTGTTAGTCAGATGATAGTCAGGTGAAATTGTATCAATCAACTCTCAGATTACTATCTGATACTAGATTGAATAAGAGTAAGCTAATAGTAAGGTGACAGTAAGGTGAGACTAGCAATTACTCTATTTTGTATGTAATTATAATCTGACTATCAACTGACTCTCACCTGAGTCTCAGCTAAGTCTCATCTTACTATCAATTTACTCTATGATACTATCAACTGACTCTCAACTGACTCTCTGATGGTCAGTTGAAATATGTGGCTCATTGACAAGTTCTCCACTTTACTGAATAAAAAGATTGGGAGAGAAGCAAAAAGATCATTATAAATTTTAATAACTCCAGTTGATGGAGGTGCATCAGTGGTATCAACCATTATTATATCATTGTCTCCAATATTAAAGGTGTTTCCAAGTGCATTCTGATGACTGTGCCTACCAATAATCTTTGATGCTCCTCAAAGGTCAATAGATGTATTGTCTAGAATGGAGTATTGTCTTATCAAGTTTTCAAATTGCTCAGGATTCTGAAGTATATTATTCTCTGCAGATCTCTCAGATATAGATGTGAAATTCCTAGAAGAAGTTCTGGACACAGACTAGCTAGAAGTGGACTGGCTATTTGATGCAAAACTATGGGAAATAGACCTTTAACTAATCTTTGAAGAGTGGCTACTAGTACTTAGAGTAGGGAACTCAGGAGAACTAGATCTTCCCTGCTTTTCAGTAGCCTTCTGGAGAGTAGTCTCAATAATCTCATGGTCTATGTCCTCCTCTTGAATTTGACCAGTTCCTGAATACTTACAGTAATGAGGGGGTGGAGCAACTGAAATATTGCTATTTTCCAAGATTTTTTCAACTCTGAAAAATAAGAACAATATGAGTAAAGATGTGAATATGAATAAAGAATATACTTTGTAAATTTCTTTGGTTTTCCAATAGCTTTATTTTGCTGGTTTTCTTTAAGTCTTTGAACAGAGCTTTTCTTGCCAGTACATAAGATGACTAAAATAATATACACTTTTACTCACTTAATTTTATTCCTTCTAGCCCCCCCTCCCTGCTGTCTCACTGTTACAATCTGAGCTGGTCTTGTGATGTCTTCTGGTCTTGTGATATAATAATCACATGACTTGTCACTACACTTGTGAGTCATATGATGAAGTCAAAGTCGAAACAGCAATAACATGGAGTTATTCGCTAATGGACTTGTGGTGATCTCACAGCAATGCTTGAGATGCAATCTGAGGAAGTAGAGGTGTTCTGGGTCTGAGGTAGTCTCAAAGAGGATAGAGGGGATTAGCCAGCTATATTGGATGATAGCTAAACTAAGATCAAGCTGAAGAAGCTTGATCAGAATACATGAGCTATTTATACAAAAGAAGTATGGTCCATTCACAGAAAGGTATGCTACTATGAATAAAGTCTGTGACATGCCATGACTCGGCAGAGGTCTATAAATAAATGCACAGCACTATTAGTAAGCAAGTCCGAGGAAATAAGAGATGTCCATGCTCGTAGTATGATAAATCAGAGGAGCGGGGTTGGGGATGATGAGTAAGTATGTAGTTATAAATAGAAAGGGATGAGTAAGTGAAAAGATATAAATAGAAGAGTCACATGAAAAAGAGGTACTCTGGCAGGGTTGAGATGGAAAAAGTGTAACACTCCTCCCTCCTTCTCTTCCCCTCCCTCCCTTCTCCCTTCCCCTCCCTCCCTTCTCCCTTCCCCTCCCTCCCTTCTCCCTTTCCCTCCCTCCCTTCTCCCTTCCCCTCCCTCCCTTCTCTCTTCCCCTCTCTCCCTTCTCTCTTCCCCTCCCTCCCTTCCCTCTTCCCCTCTCTCCCTTTCTACTCCAACTTCCTCCTCCCCTGTCCCCAATAAGAGGGTGGGGAGGAGATGTACAACAAGAGGAGGGTGGAGGGCAGAGCAAGTGAAGGGGGAAGAGTACTGCTCAATGCAACAAAAAGGGCATGAGGAGCATCAGAGCACCATGTGATGCAGACCAGAGGTGGTATGTTATTTTCTTTTGCAGCAGGAAGGGGTAACATTGCATTTACCTATGCTAAGAGAGGCTGTATGTTGTCATTCTATGCTGTGAAACATGGGACTGTAGTGCATTGTTGTCCTATGCAACAGGGAGGGGATAATGTTGCATTTGCCTATGCAGAGAGAGGCCTTACATTGTCATCCTACACTGTGAAATGAGGGACCAGAGAAGGTGTGTTGTTGTCTGTGAACTGAGGGACCAGAGGTGGCACATTGTTGTCCTACACAGCAGGGAGGGGATAATATTGCATTTGCCTATGCTGAGAGAGGAGAGGAGTTCCATGATCACCTACACTGGAGGCTGTACAGGACAATAAGATTTGAAGGTTAGTCAGCAGAGAACAATAGCTTATGTTAGAACAATGGAGTATATTTTTATAAATAATAGAATGGTGAACAATAATACTTATCTACCATTGTTCACACAATGGCAGTGAAAACATAGTGTCATATACAAATAGTTTTGCATTGTCCTCAAACAATGGGTGAATAGCACAATGCAGTTCATTTGCTATGAACAATAGGAGTGAAAACAATGGAGTTGTATATAAATTTAAGAATGTGAGATTGACTGGGTATCTGGAAGTTATCAGAACATGGTTTGCTTGCTCTTACTCGCCACCTCATGCTGCTAAGGCCTGTGCTATCAGAGCAAGAGATAGAGCTGTTGCTTCAAATTCTCCTTTATCTACTCCACAGCCAGCTTCTACACCTAAGCCCCACACCCCCAGCCCAGAAAATGTTCTCAGTAGTGCACCACCAGTGATTGTTTCTCCAATCAAAAGAGACAGAGAAAGGCTGTTACTCTGATATGAGGGAAAAGTGACCTTGAAGTATGGAGTTTTACAGATGAGGATATCATTGGTAAGTTATATCTACATGTATTATGTGTGTTACATCTAATATTTATTAGAATCATCTCAAATGACTTGGCAGGTACCCATATATAATCATTATAATGTGCCTAAGAAATTTACATTTACTTTCACATGCAAGATTAAGGCCAAGACAGGCCATCCAGTACAATATCACCCAAGGATGAATACCATGAAGGTACCAGAAATTTACACACTAGTGAGATTGTATGCAGCAAATGACAAGGTAGTACACCAGCTGTAACAACTGAAGTTAATACAACAATTCCAATCATACCTTACTTGGAAGCAGCTCACTGAGCTCTTATTGCAATGCATTGTGCAAAATACCATCACTTATTCAACTCAGTCCTAGATGAAGAATATCAAGCTGAGGTTAATATGCTGCACCCTGGTACCAAGATTCCACTCCCCATTACTGTTGGGAGAGATATCAATGCAGTATACTTGGAGCTGTCAAAACATGTCCAAAAATATTTTGCAGTATGATATACTTTTTCTAAATAATGAATAATCTAATGAATGCAATAGGACTTGGAGTGCTCAGTTCATATTGCTTTAGATGGCTGGACTGTACTAATAACAGTGTCATTTCTTGGTCTGGTAGTAATTTGGCCAGTTGATAGAGTCATTCACCATGCAATCTTAGAGTTTATTCAGTATGCAATATTATTTCCATTTTTCATTACTTATTTGCTAATAAATTAATTTCAGTTTGACCCAGAAGCATGATGGTGAATATATGGCAAAACTTATTGGTGATTGTCTAAAATGTTTTGGTCTTGATAAATTGGTATGCACTATACAATATTTATACTAATTAGATTGTTCTATTAACTATTTAATTTGAAGATTCTTGTTGTCTGTATGGATAATGCAGCCAATTGTGATTCTCTTGCTCACCAACTACCCCTTCACCTTGAGAACTTCAGGGGAATGGCCTCATAAACACATTGTTTTGCATACATTGTAAATTTAATTGCAAAGGTAAGTATAAAATAATACATAGACTATAAAATATGCTAACTACTTATTAGAGCTTTATTTATTTTTTCTTTCAAAAACCAGAGAATAAGAAAACAGTTACAATTGTAGTAGATACTATTTGAGCACATCAAAACTGAGTTATTGCTAATCCTCATACAATTGCAGAATCAGAAATTATTGTTGATTCTGGTGACAAACTCCAATGGATAGTGAACAGGCAGTATCAGAAGAAGCTGAGGTTAACCTCAACTCATTCTCAGAGGATTATGGTAAGAAGTTGCATGACAGTATTGCTGTAAAGACATTTTGTGGGAAGGCTATTTAATTAATGAAAGATAATGATATTTTCATTGATACATCTGAGCATCAAATGGCAATGCAAATATTTCCTCAAGTATATTCATTATTATTATTTATTATCAATATTCTGATTTTATACAGGTTGCATTCAAAGCACAAATGGCTGTTGGTTTATGTGCAAAAACTCCTTTGTACTCAGGTTTCTCTTCAGTAACAAAGATTATTCAGGATATTATAGACTGAATCAACTCTTGAAGGTAATTATTAAATGAAAGATTTATTTGTTTATTTTGTAGTGTATATTAGTGTACTTCTACATATGCAAATCTTTCATTTCATGTTGTGTCAGTGGACTGATAGTTTCTATATGTTGCAGTGTATATTAGTATACTTCTACCTATGCAGATATTTCATTGTATGATGTGCTAGAATGCATTTTGAATGCTATTTTGGTATTTAATTAATACATTTGATGGGGGAATACAATTATGAAGTAATTGACTTCAAATTAATTAGTGAGCACACTACATAATTAATCCAAAGTAGGTATGGTCTAAATAGAGTTCAAGGAACAGGTGAGTGCAGGTACCCACAGGTAGGCATGCACCCAACCTGAATTTGCTACCCACCCACAGGTGGCACCTGCATAAGGCCTGAGTTCACCCATGTTAGACCCTAATATATACACAATGGACTGGGCCATACAACTCTCAAAGAGAAACCTCATCAGAAAGGCCCAACTCAATGACATATTGAAATGTGTGAAGTTTCATGCACCCCCAGAATCCAAAGAATTTAGAGAGAGGCTAGCCAAGGTAACCCTGGAAAGCACACTGGACTACAAGTGTTTGCTGGCCAAACTGAAGTGGCAGTTTAAGCCACCACCTCTGAAGTGACAGGCTCCCTCCCCCCAAAAGGACAAAGGTAAAGGGAAAGACACATCCCTCACTGAGCAATACATACTATCACTGCAGGAGAGCTGGCTCAGCTCCTATGCAGACATACTAAATGGCATACCTGAATAGTTGCCACCATTCCATGAGGTCAACTATGAGATCAACCTAATAGATGAGGACAGGTGGTATAAGTACCACATGCCTTGGTGCCTGAATGCATTACAAGAAGAATTCTATGACAAACTTAACTGCTACAAAAACACAGGATGGTGGGAGGCATGCTCCATCACCCAAGCTGTGCCCCTCCTCTATATAGCAAAGAAGGACAAACACTTGCACACAGTTATTTACATGTGGCAGAGAAATGACAACACCATCAAGGATATAACACCCCTACCAGACCAGGAAGTAATTTGCAAAGATGTCATGTGAGGAAGGTATCAGTCAAAGATCAACCTCATAGATGCATACAAACAGGTCCACATCTGACTGGAAGATGTAGGCAAGACAGCACTCACCACCATTAGTGGAATGTACATCAGCTATATCATGCAACAGGGCAATTGTAATACCCTCACTCACATCAGAGATTGGAGAACTCCCTGCAACTATAATGACATACAGAAATTTGTGGGGCTCATTAACTATGTAGGGCATTTTCTGCCTGATATATCTGCATATACAAGCCCACTGCTAGCAATGATACAGAACAAAGCACTGTTCATCTGGCACCCCCTTCACCAGTAGTGCTTCAACATGATCAAACAAACATGCTGCAAGACACCCATACTATGGCCTCTCAACCCATGCTGCAATAAGCTGATATGGCTCATCTGTGATGCATTCAAAACTAGTGTAGGAGCCATATATTGACAAGGCCCTCTTGGGACAAATGCTGCCCAGCAGGCTCCATGTCCAAAACGTTTACAGCAGTGCAGCAGAACTATGCTGTCTACAAACTTGAAACACTGGCCATTCTCAAGGCATTGATTTAATAGGAAGATAAGCTCATGGGTTATGATTTACATATCATAACTGACCATAAAGTACTTGAGTTCTTCAAAACTCAGGGAAATCTCTCCAACCACCAATGATGCTGAATGGACTATACATTCTGATTTGATTTCAATGTCACTTATATCAAAGGGGAAAATAACAAGGTAGCATATTATCTCTTCTGTTACTATGAAAGTGATACCCCAGATGATGTCTATGGACTAGGGGAGTATGTATACACAGATGCATGAATTGACTCTATGGGAGAGGACCTCACAATGGCCCAATATTACAAACTATGTGCTCTATGCACAATAGAAACAAGATGGAGCAGATGCCTTCAAGAGGATCAGGAACTCCACAATATAGAGGTTCAGAAAATGAGGGAAGTTATAACACCAGCACCTACAGATATGGGAGGACAAGCCCCCCCACCTGATGCCACCACCTACACCCCACCTAATGAGATCATTACACTTGCAGACATTCTATTACACAAGGCTTCACTGACAGCACCCCCTACTACATCCAACAACATATTTACTCAACATGTCAAGGATGGGTACACAGACAATAAACTGTTCAGCATTTTATTGCACATGCCAGAGGCATACCCATGCTTCCCCATTCATGAAGGCCTCATATATGCTGAAAACCTTGCTAAGAAGGAGGTGGTATGGATACCACATAACTGTGAACTCATTATGACTCTCATTGAGCAAGCACACTACACTCTAGGCCACCTTGGTGACCAATGCACAGCAGAGTACATCCATCAATAGTACTGGTGGCTCCAACTCACTAAGAATGTTTGCAAGTTCTGCCAAACCTGTGATGCATGCCAACAGGCCAAGACCTCCAACCAAAAGCCCACAGGTAAATTACACCCACTGCCTGTCCCTACAAAACCCAGTATGTTGCACTCTCCCACAGTTATCACTGGACTCTCACTGGACTTTCACCAGACTATCGAAACTCTCACTGGACTCTCACTACACTATCAGTAGTCTCAGTGAGACTATTCTCACTGTATTCTCACTGTACTCTCACTGTACTCTCACTTTTAAAACTGCTGTCAACCTCAAATATGCATATTCTTACTATAATCTCACTGTACTCTCACTGTACTCTCACTGTAATTTCAGTTTCTAAATGCTTTTCAACCTCAAATATGCATATTCTTACTATAATCTCACTGTACTCTCACTGTACTCTCACTGTATTATCAATTTTGAAGCTGCTGTCAATATCAGATATGTATATAAAGTGAAATATATACATCTTGTTGGAGGGTTTCTAAAGTGATCTTATAACTTATTACTACAATACAACAAATAGTTATCACATTCAGCTATATAGTTGTGATATAAGTCCATGCACTTGATATAACCCATCAGAGGTGCAATAAAAAATTAAAACAAGATAATAAATGTGAATATGTCCATGCTCTTGATATAACAAGTCAGTGGAGCAGATAAAGTTTGTGTTTAAAGATGGGAATTGAGGGAAGTGAGTCATATCAAAGGTGGAAATGAAGTAATAGAAGGAAAGAACTACATAGAAGTGAGAGAACATAACTGAAGGGGCTGAAAAACAAAAATCAAAAAAATACAAAGTACTTAGACATCAATATCCAATCCATAATCTGCTATTCCTTCATCTTCTTCTCTGTCATATTCATTTACTGCTTCCTCTCTGTCATATATATCTTCTGCTTCCTCTTCTGCTTCCCCCCCATCTTCCACATCAGAATTATCAGATTCATCTTCTATAATATCTTCATCATCTTGAGTACTATCATTCCTTTCAAGTTGCTTCTTAATAACCTTTTGTGTATGAATAAATAGAAGTGCATGTATGGTCCAGTTGAAGTTAATAACAGTCATTCTGTTAAGCATGTACTGAAACCCTTCAAGCCATGCATTTAATTGCTCACAAGCCTGTATGGAAGTATTAAATAAAGTTATACATATACTAATATGAAATTCTTCTTACCTGAGTATTGAAGGCTCTTTTATAATGTGGTCTTCCATGAATATCATTTTCCACTACAACCGAGTTGGGTGCAGACCCATTTAAAGGTGCTGGGTTGCACCATTTACAACATGTATAATCAGTTGTTCTATGGTTAACATAATGATATGAATCAACAATAAATCTAGTTGTTAGACTCCAAATTCTCCATGCACCATTTAGCACAGCATTTTTTAGCACTACACACATGCTTTGTCAATACAGACATAGCTTGGACGAGATTCAAGAGTTGGATAGACATGATCTAAAAATCTCATAATATTTCCAGGTCTCTCAGATTTTGTAAACTTGGTCCATGCAATAATTGCTCCACATGGTGCACATAATGTCTCAACACAGTAAAATTGAGGAGCAGTAAAGTAATGATTTTGCTCCTCATGTGGTGCAGGAGCATCATCATGAGGCATTACTTGCTGGTTTATACAAGGAAGCCAATCTACTCATTTCTCTTCACTTCTTTGAATAAGTCTTCTTATTCCTAGAAGTGTTTGCTGACCAAATCTTACAAGATGGTTGCGTCATCATGACTGATGATCAATACATGTTTTAGATTTTTGTTCTTTGGGGTTGTTACATGATTTTATATGACATAAGTGACCATGCATAGCTTGATGATACATACAGAATACACCTGTTCTTTCATTTTCTAAACTATTATCACAGTTCTTGTAAACACAATGTCTTGGGCCTATAATTATCCCATCCATAACAACCATATTTACTATTGGTTTCTCAGTTTGATTTGATTGACTTGTATTTAATACATTATTAGATGATTCATTGGATGATTCACTTGACAGTTCATTGTCAATATCCATATCATTGGTTGTACTGTTGGTTTGTTGAATTTGTTGCCGAGAAAGTGCTCTAGCTTCAATTTCCTCTCTCATTGATTGCTCAGCATCTTCACCCTGTAAAATCGGAACTGTTTGATTTTCATCAATTCCAGCTACTGCAGCTGGAGTATTATCAGTTATTCTATCTGGAGTACTTTTATAGTCATGTGTACATTCACTACATGAATGATCTTTAGCACATGCAATAATTCCTTCCTGTCCAAGTGTTTCAAATGCTTTTCTAGTTAACTCTTGTATATCACATCATCAGATGTTATAACAAGTATTTTATCATTGTATGTTGCTACCTGTCATACACTTTCAGAAATAAATGCCTGCCAAGTTTGTCTATGAAACAGTTTAAATACTGATTCTCTAAAGCATTCATTCCAAAATTCTGTAAATGCAGCTGTAAATACATGAAAATGATAAATTGCTTGAAGAACTGCATTTGTATAGTATCTGTCTGCCCAGACTTGCTGTCCAAGCTTTACATATTTTGCAGAGTTCTTTAATTCTTTTATCTGTGTGCCATTTGTATGTTTTACACTTTTATGATCTGCATAGTAAAATGAATTACAATGCTTGCATTTCCCTTTCAGAACATAGGCACTACTGTAAGAATGCATTCCTTTTATAAGTGTTACACATGAAACATCTCGTTTGCAGACTTCTTGGTAAAGTGGTACCCCATCACATGATGGTGTTGAGCAAGTATAATGGCTTGGACAAATAGTAAAGACTGGTTCAATTTCCATAGTTTTTACAGCATTTAAAGGATGACCTTTTATAATTGGATCTAGTGCTAAAATTGCTGCAAATAAATCAAGTTTTGAGCCCAATAAATTTATTTTCTGTATATTGGTTAAATTTCCAGCAGCAGCAGATTCATCTTCAGTAAATAGATAATTAATCTTATCATTTATATCTCTTTGTAGAACTCTAATAAGAGCATTAATCCAACTTGTTGTAGATTTTTTATATGCTTGTTTTTGACATCCATGGAGATTCAATAAATCTGTGTTATTTATTAATGTGAATAACAGTTTGAGTACCACTGCTAGTGTAATGTCTGTATGGAAGCTGCTGGTGGTAAATTCGGAAAAATCTGAAATTTTTATTTCTGGAAATGGATCTTGCACTGGAGAAGATGCCCATGCTTTTGGAATGCATGATATAAAGGCATAAAATGTGAAAAGCCAAATAAAAGAGTGCCAGAAACTACAGAATTTTAAGTTAGCTTATTATCCTTGCAGAATTAAACAAACGCATCAAGAGATATGTATTTGAATTATAGTACAAGGAAAAACTGTTCAAGTTTATAATGTACATATTGAATACTTGTTGAAAGTATAATTAAATCATAATACAACATTGAGATAAATAGTAATGAAAGTAAAACAAGTATACAATGGAAAAATTCAAGTCCATACTGTTGAAGTAAAATATAGTACATATCTTGCATGCTTGTTGAAAGAATGTAAGATAAATAGCAATTAATACAGAATTTACAGTCCATACTGTTGAAAGTAGGACCTAAGTTGAAAAAGAAATATTGTACAAGTGCTACATACTTGTTGAAAGTATGTATACACATAATGGATAAAACACTGATACTAAATGTAAACAAAAAGAAAGTTAAATGAAAATCTTACAGGTCTCTGCTCTTCTTTCTCTTTCCATCCTTCCATTTCTCCTTCTCCTTCTCCTTTCCTTTAGTTTGTTCTCTTGCTCTTTCTTTTCCCTTTCCTTTCCCCTTGTCTTTGCTTTTCACATTGTCAGAAATCTCCTCATCTTCTGAAGTCTCTCTTGCATTTTTCTTAGCAGCCTTCTGCTGTTTCTCAATCTTATTAAGAATTGTCTTTAACATATTTTGAGTTTGTGACTTTCCTCTCCAAACCTTATAATCAGAGATGCCCTCTTTTCCCTGAAGCCAAAGCTCCATTTGAGAATAAAGATGAAGTCTTACAAATACACCCTTCCACCTGTAGTATGCTGGTACTGACATAAATATTGGTGCAATGACATATATACCAGGTAATTTTCCTTTCCATTTTCCACCAGAAATTAATGATGGAAGTTGCTTAATAATATTTTTGATGAATAACCATTTGGCATAGTTCACATGTATATTCACAACACCATGATCATGTAAAGCACTAGAAATCTTAAATAGATCAATTAACTTTTGCTGATCTGTGCTTGATTCCCTTAACTTAGAGGTGGAAGGTGTTGAAGTATCCACATTGGAATCTGATGGAACACTAGATATATTTGATGTTTTTGTTGTACCAAAACCATTCTAAATTCCAGTTAAGTTATGTACTAGTTCTGAAATGAATTGTGACTTACAAGTAAAATTTTGCAATATGTATTTTTATTTATATCTAAGTTCCATTCTACTTGCTGGTTTGTATCATTTAATAACTCTGAATATTGGCCAGTAAAATTCCATCCTTCACTTTCCCATAAAAATATATATGGATTGGATGCTTCAATCAACTTATGCTTTTGCCCAATGTATTTCAAAATCTTACATAGAAGGACTTGAATTTCAATTTTTTGAAATGAAAATATTGGATCAGAAACTGAGAAATCATTGTAAATATATAGAGTTCCAGTGGATAAAATTGCATTAGATGCAATCTCTGATGTTGTATCACTATCTTCCATATTATAATTATTTCCAATTGCATTCTGGCAACTGTGTCCACCAGTGATCTTTGAGGCACCTTGAAGATCCATAAATATATCATCTTCTTCAGAATTATACTCAAATTGTTTCATAAAATTTTCAAATTGCATTGGATCATGAAGCAATTCATTTTGAGCAAGTTTATCAGATTCTGAAATTGAACTTTTAGATGAAGTTCTGGATCCAGATTGGCTTGAAGTGGATTGACTGGATGCAGAACAGTGTGAAAGTGATCTTCTGCTAACCTTTGATGAAGAACTCATTGTAGGGGATTCAGGGGACTCAGATCTTCCTCTCTTATCAGCAGGTTTACGGGGAGTAGTTTCCACCAGATCATAATCCTCCTCCAAGTCCATTTCTTCTTCTTGAATTTGGAGAGGATATTTTGAATGTGAAAATGTAGCTGAACTCTCATTCTCATTAAATAAATTGTTCACATCTCTGGATGGAGCATTAAATGAGTTTTGAGGAGTGGATCTGTGAACCAAAGTTGCAGGTGTCACTGTCCCTGAGCACTCACAGTAGTGGGGTGGAGGAGCAACTGAAACATTGCTATGTTCTAGAATTCATTCTGCACTGAAAGTCAAGTAAAATGTTAGAAATATATATAGATAAATAAATAAAATGTACTTGGTTAGTCTCTTTGGTGGTCCAGCAGCTTCATTGCACTGGTCTTCTTCAAGACGTTGAACAGAGGATATTCTATGGGTGTATAAGATCACTGAAGTTATACAGACATTTTTACTTGTTTTTCTTCTTTCTGATCACCACCTTTTTCATCTCAGAACTTACCTCCTTCACTTGTTCCTCCTCCTGTTGTTCAGTTTCAACTCCTTCTACTTCTCCCTCAGCCATCACAACCACACCCTCCTGCTCCTGCTCCTGCTCCTGCTCCTGCTCCTCTTCCTCCTCTTCCTCCCCTTCCTCCTCCTCACTCACAGCCTTCTTTCTCCCTCTGCCCTTTCTCCCACCTTTACTACCCTCTCCTGACTTACTTGCACCTCTTTTGGATCTGGAGATTGAAGCTTGAGACTTGGCTGTTTCAAGAAGTGCCAGTACTCTTGATCTTAGACCTAGTAGAAGTGGCAGAAGCAGCAGCAGTAGCAGCAGCTATTGCAGACCTAAGAGCTCTGGGAGGCATATAAATTGAAGTACAAAAAAGTGGAGGTGGTTAAATGATGCACTGTGATGGGGGGAAAGGGAAGGAACTTGACAACACAGGTGCTTCTATATAATATATACAGCGAGACATCACAAGGTTCAATTTATAAATAGCATATGGCAAGAAATCATTCAAGTCTCCATATAGGTCTTGCTGTTCTCATCAACTGACAATTGTCAGGACAAAAATACCACAGGACCAAAAGGAAATATCTGCCAAAGCAGAGAATAACCAAAAATTCTCCCACACATCAAAGTGTATGCAGGACAAATATATCACAGCACAACAAGAACAGCACACAGCACAATGAGAACATGGAGAAGGGGGGTAGTATGCGCATACAGGGAGGGAGAGAACAGGACATGACACAGCACAATGGGAATCAGCATAATGGGAACACGGCAAGGGGTACATGCAAATGAGAGGGGAGGAAGGTGCACAGTATAATGACAACATGGTGAGGGTAGGGGGATACATGCAGACGAGGGGGGAGGATGGTGTATGGCATAACAAAAACATGGCAAGAGAGGGGAGGGGTACATGCAAATGGAGGGGGAGAGAATGGCATATAGCAGAATGAGAACACAGTGGATGGGGTACATGCAGATGAGAGGAGAACAATGCACAGTGTAATGAGAACACCATGATGAGGGGGGGGGGAGGTACATGCAAGTGAGGG
Source organism: Cyathus striatus (assembly GCA_025738555.1). Lineage (NCBI taxonomy): Eukaryota > Fungi > Basidiomycota > Agaricomycetes > Agaricales > Nidulariaceae > Cyathus > Cyathus striatus. Next base: position 3,099,009 of record JAOVFP010000010.1, on the reverse strand, counting down.
GGGATGGTGCACGGCATAATGAGAACACAACAAAGGGAGGTACATGCAGACAAGGGAGGTATGCACCAATGAGGGGAGGACAATGCATAGCGTAACAAGAACACCACAGCGAGGGGGGGGGTACGTGCCAGCGAGGGGGATGGTGCACAGTGTAATGAGAACACAATGATGGGAGGTATGTGCAGATGAGGGAGGTACACACAAATGAGGGGAGAACGATACGCAGCATAACAAGAACACCATGGCAAGGGGGGGTATGTGCCAGTGAGGGGGGAGGATGGTATGCAGTGTCATGAGAACTCGGTGAGGGTGGGTACACGCAGACGAGGGGGGATGGTGCACAGCATAACAGAAAACAGCAAGGCAGAATGCATGCAGATGAGGGGGGGGAGGACATTGCATAGCACAATGAGAACATAATCACAGCCATTGATACAAGAAATGCACAGCATTTGCACTACACAACAGAATCACACATGCATATATCGGCATATGTTGTTCTGGCAAAGACACACCCCTGCTGCTACAAGACAGAATTGCCCATGCATGTCCTGGCATATGGTGTCCTGTCGAAGATATACATTAGCTGCTAAAAAGAAACAGTGCAAGAGAGTGAATGAAACATAAAAAAAAACTTACATTGTCACCCTATCACACAACCCTCAACCCTCTATCATGCTTGTGGTGTATAACACTGCAGGATGATGGAAGGAGCAGAACAAAAAGGCATAAAGCGAGGCCAGGGAAAAGGTAGGAAAGGGCAAAGGGAGAAAGAGAGGGGAAGAGCAAGTAACAAGTCCAGATAACTCCACCAAACTCAAATACCACGCACAGACCATGTCACATGACCATTATGCAAAAAGCCGAAATGATATCTGAAACACACACAGACTAAGTCACATGGTATTTGCACATAGACTATTCACACGGTCATGTGACCGCTTTGGTGTGGAGAGATCTTATGAAATGTTGTGTGGGAATTTGTGACAACAGAGTTAAGTGTCAGAGACTGTACTGAGAGTCCAGTGACTTATTCTCACTAGATTCTCATTGGACTCTCTGAGATTCATCTCATTATAGTATCACTGGACTCTATGAGACTCTCACCCAATGAGAATTTGCTGAGATTTTAGTGAGATGAAAATTATTCATTTTCTCAGTGTAGTCTCACCAATGTCTCACTAATATCTCTCCACACTCTCAGATATACCACTAAAGTTAACCTGGATTCTCACTGGATTCTACTGAGACTGTGGGTCAGTGTAATAACCTCACAAAACCTTGGGACTCAATTGGCATGGACTTTGTTGGCCCCTTCCTGGAAGCCAAAGGTCACAATTACCTATAGTTGATAATCTGTCACATAATAAGTATGGTGCACTTCATTCTGGTACACACCACCATAATGGCAACTGATCTATCATGGACATACTGAAGGGAAATCATGTCCATGCATGGCCTCCCCAGCACCATCATCAATAATCAGGACTTGAAGTTCACCTCCAGGTAGTGAAGAGAACTCCACTGCCTATTGGGTGCCAAACTCCTTATATCTACCTCATTTCATCCCCAGACAAATGGACAAACAGAATGCATGAACTACAGTGCAGGACAGATTTTCTGTACTATGGTTCAACCAGACCAGAAAGACTGAATTGATAAGAGTAACTTTGCCAAATTCACCATCAATGCTAGCATATCCAGTATAACAGGATATGCACTCTTCAAACTCAATGGGGAATACATCTCCTCCATGTTGAAGGAAATCTGGGGTGATAAGGTCACCCACTGCAGAGTATGCACCTATGCAGAACAAGCACTGGCCAACCTTGCTGAGACTCACAATACAATCATAGTGAACCACATCTTCCAGGCAGCTTATACCAATGAAAAATGCAGGGATGAACTGCACATTAATGAAGGGTGCCTCATCTACCTGTCTACAGAGAACCTAAATCTTCCCAAAAGCCAGGCAAGAAAACTTTGCCTCAAGTTTATTGGACCTTATAAAGTGGCCAAGGCCAACCCTGCAATGTCAACATACATGCTGGAATTGCCACCAGCCCTTGTTGCACAACAGATCCACCTGTTGTTCCATGTCAAGCTCCTTAGGCCATACAATGCATTGTTCCCTAACAGATTCAAGCTGGAGCTGTATGACTTTGGTTCTGACCTGTCTACTGAATGGTTCTAATATGCCTAGCATACTTCTACCTACTATAAAAACATTATTTCTATATTCTATGTGCTACTTACAAACAGCATAATAATATGGGTTGTATTTAGTAGCTAAGGTAGAGGTCCCAGACTGTTAGCTAGCATGGGAACAATTTGTGCTAATAAGGGACATAACTAGCGAGTAGTGTCAGCAAATATTTTCATATTAACTCCTGGCTATATGATCATGTGTTCTTATAAGCATTGAGTTTTATGATCATTTAGGGATATAGGTGGCATATTGGGGTGAATACTAGTACTGATGAGTTTCTATGGACTACTACTTGTTCTAATTGTAAGAGTTGGGTTAAGGTTTACAGTAGCACATAAGTAGACTTGCTTACATCACCACTCTTTAGTCTTTCTTACCGTCATCCCTATGCCTGTGTAGCTAGTTTCTCCCTATAGAACTGGTCTTACGCACTTGGGACTGAGGAAGGCTCACCCTGTAGAGGACTACACCTCTACACTTTTTTGCGTAGCCTGCTATAGGCTGCCAGCTGCCAGCGTTAGGCTGGTCTCACCCAACTCTTATCTCCAACCCTTTGTGAGAGGTTCTCTGACCTCTTACCTTCTGGCTCTGCAGTTCTAGTGCTCAACAGCATTTGTGGCTTTCCTGGGTTGTTCATTGGAGGATTCTCTTGGGGTTTTCAGGCTGTGTAGGAGGTGATCATATGATGGTTGGGCCATATCTTGGGTTCGAAGGCACGTATTCGCATGGTTGTTTTTGCGTTCAACTCTACTCGTCGATACGTTTCCATCGCCCCCTCATTCATCCAGATCTGACCACTCCTTGGCTCACCATCGCCGTCGACATCCCCCACGATGTTCGGACAGTCTCGGATCCAGTTCCGATTCGTTCCGCTCGCTCTTTTGGGTGTGCGTAGCCCTCGTTCAGACCTTTCCGAGGACTCCTTACGCGTCACGCTACGACGCCTGGATCGTGCGCTATCGCATTTTTCGTCGACACCTCCATTCCTTCTACCACCCCCCATTCCTATCCCCTATTCAGCCTCTTTTGCACCGTTATCCCAGCACCTGGTTACTCAGCTGGGTCCCTATTGCACCCTATCACTGCTGGAGCCTTGTTCATCTCGGAGATCTGTGTTGTATTCACATTCCCCTTCATTTCTGGTGATATCGACCTCATATCACTACCATCACACTCCTTCGACACAAACTCTCTCTTCAAAATATCTCCTATGTGCATGAATTGACCATGTGTATCCTTACAGTCTAAACTACTTGGACATCCACTTCACTAACTTGCCACTGAGGGATCTCTTCCTCAACACTAATGACTGCAGGCTGGAATGCCTGCAATGCCATGGTGAACCCCAGGAGATTCATGAATAGTTGCAGTACTTTATGCTCCCCCCCCCAGTCTGTCTGGACTCTGTCCAGACTCAATATAGTCTGGATAGTCTGGGTGGAGTCCAGCAGAGTCCTGATGGAATCTGGTGGAGTCTGAGTGGAGTCCAGGTGGAGTCCAGTGAAGTCTAGCAGAGTCTGGGTGGAGTTCTGATGGAATAGATATTGTCCTGATGACATCCTGCTGGAATATAAGAAGTTCTGATGGAGTCCTGGTGGAGTCCTGATGGACTTTGTATTTTTTAAAGTAAGTTCTGTTTAAGACTCCAGGTGTATTTTCCCACACCTATTGATAACATACTATCTCACTACTACATCTTTGCTACTACTACTATTCTTTACTAGATTTTCCCACACTCTTCAGTACATGCTACCACTACTATTCTTTACTACATTTTCTCACACCCTTCAGTACATGCTATCACTACTACTCTTTACTACATTTTCCCACACCCTTCAGTACTGATAGCATACTATCTCCCTACCACATCTTCCTATGCCTCTTTTACAATATTTTTCCACATCTATTATTCTCCTACCAGATATCTCTGTACTACATTTGTACCATATTTTCTGACACATCTTCTACCATATTTCCCACACCTATTATTTCTGATACATCTTCTACCACATCTTCCAATGCTTCTACAACAGACCATCATCATGGAGTGGTGTCAGCCAGCATAGTCCATCAAGACTAATAAAATTAACACCAGATCCTGCAGAAACCATGTGTATTGATTCATGTATAAAAGTCTCCCAGACTTGTCTTCAGCTTATTTCCTTTCCATTTCCAAAACTGTTGTTCCAATATTCCATATATGCTGCAGCAGATGCATGAAAGCTATATATACCATTCAGAACACCTTGAGAAAATGCCCTATCTACCCATAGTTTTTTTCCTACTTTCAGATATTTAGCAGAGTTTAAATGAACTATATAATATCCCTGTTTTTCATCATAGGCTTGTTCATGTTCTAATATTTTTGAGCCTTTAATTAATATTGCTTTAGGTACATCTCTAACTTTAGTATGCACATGTAGTGCCTGTCCTTTACAGCTCTGTGTCTCACACTCTGCAGCTATAGGACATATTATATGAACAGGATCAATACTAGCATGAGATACAGGTTTCAGTTGACCTTCAAAAACTTTCCTCTCCTGATTGAAAGGATACAACTTCAGAAGTCTTGCCATTTCATTTAATTTAGTGCCTAACAAAATAGATCTGCCTGTTCGAGTTGTGTGTTCATTAATTTCATAATCTTCAAAGAGATCATCTGAGTCCATGCCAATTTTTTCCTGAATAGCTCTAGCTAGTAATCTAATCCATGCAGTTGCATCAACATTTTTTTCTCCTGTTAACTTTGCATTCTGCTATCTTGCATGAAGACTCAACAAATCAATATTATCAATCATAGAGAACAATATAACCAATGTGGCAGAGAGTGTGATGTTGGAACCAAATTTGACAGAATAAATTTACTGAACACATCAAATGTGATGTTAGGAAATGATTGTTCCCTTGCTGCAAGTACTGGTTGAATAAAAATAAATAGAACTAGTATTGCACTTGGGAGCCATTGAAATAGCCAAATTATTAATAACCAGAATAAAATATGTTGAGTGATTTCTGGCATGAATATAGCCCATATACAGGTTAAGCACCACAGATATGTCTCAAAGGTTACCATCCAAATGAAAAATCATATTGTAAACTATTACAATTTGAGTTCAATATACTTACTTGCACTTCTTTGAACTTAATTTCTCTTTATCCTCATGAGCCTTCTCATCCTTACCTTCCTTCTCCTCCTTGCTCTTTCCCTTTCCCTTTCCTTTCCTTTTCTTCTTCTTCTCCTTAAGCCATCTTTTCAAATCCAAAAATGTGTAGTAATCTCTCTCAAAGCCCCAAAGGTTCAGATCAGTAGGACTATCCTCATCTTCAGCCAACCAAGACTGCATTGCTGGAAAATCTACAATCTTATCAGAGTTTGAATAGTTCTCATACCAGGCTGAAGATGAGACAAAGACTGTGACAATTTCTTTCTTTGTGGCCTTGGCAACTGGCCAAGTCCTGTTCTTGTCCATAGTATTGTGGTTGGAAACTGCCTTTATACAGGCAAGATACCTCTGGTATGCAACTTGAAGTCCAGGTGCAGTGCTCTCAAGAATGTCTCTAGGAATCTTTAGAACATCAATAAGTTCCTCAGTATATTGCTCTGAGATTCCACCTCTTTGAACAAGAGAAGGGGTGTGAGAGCAAGAAACAGCATGAGAGCTAGTTGCAGAGCTTCCAGCTGACTTAGACTGAATGGAATATGTCTCAATATCGAGGGAGAGTGGTGCATTTGGCTGAAATCCAGACTATAAAGCAACACAATATAAGTAAATAGTACAAGAATAAAAGAATAAAATATATAGCTACACTCTAAATTCACCATCTATCTTTAGCCAGTCAACTTCCTTATTATCCTTGACAGCAGATTCAAAGTTTCCAAGAATGTTCCAGGCTTTACTTTCATAAACATACAAATAGTGATCAGCAGCTAAAATGATATTAGTATATGAATAAAATATGAAAGAAAACATACTAAAGAAATGTTTGGCTCTGTCTTTGAGTTTCTTCAAGACAGGCTCAATGGTTGCCATAAGATTATGCTTCAATGTAAATGAAGCAACTCCAGGTACCATAACAGTACTTGGATCTGCATTAGACATATACAACCATACTTGCCCTTTAACTGAACCAACAGTAGTGCTTTCAGCAGCACTGTGAAAGTTGGCAGCATTTGAGTGATTCCCAAGTGCATTTCCTCTGAGAATGCCACCTACTTAGAGTTAGTACATATATATTTATACAAATTATAGGTTTACCTTCACTCCTTGAAGAACCTTTGAGACTAATATTGGTAATATCCACAGTGTCGACTGTACCTGGCTTACTGGTGGTACAAGGTGGACTAATCAGTGGACTATTCATGATAATATCTAGCTCTGCAAATATTGAGTCAGTATAAATACAAATATTACTGAAAATCCATATCTTTATCTTTACTAATCCTGTCTTCTGTATGATTGCTGTTGGACTTAGAAGATATGATGCTGATATCACTCCCTTTCAAGATCTTAAATACAGTAATACAGTTATAACATTACTGAATTTTCTTACCTTTATTCTTACTGGTGTGATCTTCTGTATACTTTTTGTCAGACTTGAAAGATGTGATGCTAATATCACCTACCATCACTGTGTTCTGATTCATTTCCATGACCTGCATTTGATCCATCAGTTGAACCTTCAGTATTTTCTGAAATATAACTTGTGTTAGTAAATATATGTGTAAGCTATCAATTCAAACCTTTATTTTTGCTTTCATTATTGATATCATATCCATCTGATTCATGTTCTTCTTCAACTGTAGAAGATATAAATGTTTAGATACACATTTTATACATGTAAATGAATATTTCTTTACCTTTTCCCATGTCTGAATAGCACTTACAAGTAACAGTGAAAACCAGAGCTGCTGGTTGAGGTACATCAAAAGATGGACCCCACTTTGGAGGGGCAACAGGAAAGCCACTTTCCTCCAGCACCCTTTCAGCACTAAGTATTATTAATACATAAATATTGTATAAATATATGTAATACATATGCAGTAAGATCAGGTACACCTTCTTCATCTGCAGCAGCATCCTCAGCTCTTTTCTGTTCCGAAGTTTTTCTAAAAAATATTAGCAAGGCAGTGAAAGGGAGTTGTGAAACCATACTGAGTTTTTTTTGGCTTTCTTGGCTTTTACAACTTTTTTACTCTGTTTTTTCTGCACATTTTCACTCTCCTCATTATCTGTAATAGGTTTGTTGGTTGTGGCCTGCTTCTTTGTTGGTGGTTGGGCTGTAAGATTGGCAGCAGAAGTACCATGCTTGCAAGACTTGCTATGAGTTTCATGTGTAGCAACTGACAGAGAAGCAGACTCAGTAGGAGTAATACTAGAAGCCTGAGTTGTAGCAGAGCAAGTGGAATGATGAGGAGCCATTGTGTGTAGTAGTATTAAAATGCTTTGAGATAGCAAGATAGTGGTGGTGGTTGAGGGTTGAGAAGGAGGGGGGGGTTGATGCAAACCAAAATCTTAGAAGTCTGATGATGCACAGCAATTTCTCATGATCAAAAAGTTAAAAATATACAGCCTTTTATAGGCTACATTGAACATAACTAAATATATATTACATGTCATTGGCTATACAACATAACTATCTAACTATTTTAAGGAGACACAGCCTTTGATCTTCTTTGGCCCATTGACAGCATGCATGAAGACAAAGGGAGAAGGGGAGAGACAGCATGATAGAGGGGAAAGGGGACAACAGACAATGGGAATGAGGGGGACGAGGCAGGGGGGAAGGACAGTGTCCTCATCACTTGCAAGACAAGGAGATAGTGGAGAAGGGGAGAAGGGGAAGGGGATGGATACTCATCCTTGTCACTTGCAAGATGAGGAGGCAGAGGCGGAGGAGAGGAGGGCATGGGAGGAGGGGGGGGTGACGGGTGGCTTGTCCTTGTCATTTGCAAGACAAGATGGGGAGGGAGGAGGAGGGATGAGGAGAGGGGATGAGGAGGAGGGGGGACAAGTGCTCATCCATGTCACTTGTGAGACAAGGACAAGGAGGAGGGGGGACAAGCACTCATCCTCATTATTTGTAAGATGAGGCATGGGAGGAGAGGGGGACAGACACTCATCCTCATCATTTGCAAGATGAGGCATGGGAGGAGGGGGGACAGGTGGCTCATTCTCATCATCTGCAAGATGAGGAGGGGAAGGAGGGGGTAACAGCTGGCTCATCCTTGTCATTTGCAAGATGAGGAGAAGTGGGAGGAGGGGGAGATGGCTGGCTCGTCATCGTCATTTGTGAGACGAGGAGGGGAAGGAGGAGAGGGGATGAGGGCTGAGCACTCGTCACTTGCAAGATGAGGAGGGGGGGATGAGTGCTCGTCACTTGCAAGATGAGAAGGGGGGGATGAGTGCTCATCCTTGTCATTTGCAAGACAAGGAAGAGAGGGGGGACAAGTGCTCATCCACATCACTTGTGAGACAAGGATGAGGAGGGGGGGGATGAGTGCAGGTCCTTGTCACTTGCAAGACAAGGACGAGGAGGAGAGGGGGGGACAAGCACTCATCCACATCACTTGTGAGACAAGGACAAGAAGGGGGGGGGGATGAGTGCAGGTTCTCATCACTTGCAAGACAAGGACAAAGAGGAGAGGGGGGGACAAGCACTCATCCATGTCACTTGTGAGATGAGGATGAGGAGGGGGGGGGATGAGTGCAGGTCCTTGTCACTTGCAAGATGAGGACAAGGAGGAGAGGAGGGGACAAGTGCTTGTCCACATCCCTTGCAAGACAAGGATGAGGAGGAGGGGGGGGGGTGAGCACAGGTCCTTGTCACTTGCAAGATGACGAGGAGGGGGGGGGACAAGCACTTGTCCACATCACTTGCAAGACAAGGACAAAGAGGAGGAGATGAGCACTCATCCACATCACTTGCAAGATGAGGACAAGAAGGGGGGGGACAAGTGCTGGTCCTCATCACTTGCAAGATGATAAGGAGGGGGGGGATGAGCACTTGTCCACATCACTTGCAAGACAAGGACAAGGAGGAGAGGGGGGATGACAAGCTTGTTATTTGTGAGATGAGAGGCAGGCTGGGAGGGGGAATGGCCACTTGTCCTCGTCACTTACAAGACAAGGCAGAGGGAGAAGGCGAGGGAGTTGGTGACTAGATGAGAAGGAGTGAGCAAGTGAGAGAAAGGGGGAGAGGGAGGAGCGATACTTACCTTACCATGTATGTGCTCACACACACACCCTCCCTTTCCACTATGGTGCCTGTGCCATTACTGTGTGTTATCGATCTTGAAGGAAATGAATTGTCACCTGCTAAATGTTGGTGGGGCGACGACATGGGAAGGGGGCTTGAGGCGACAACTTGAGAGGCTTGGGGTGACGACATGGGAGGGGGCTTGAGGTGACGATGTGGGAATGGAGTTTGAGGTGAAGGCACTGACATGGGAAGGTGAGGCGATGATGTGTGAGAGAAAGAGAGAGTGCAGTGGGAAAAACTACATACTGTTTTAGGAAAGTGAGATATATGGCTAGTATATACCTTACTGACTTAAGAAAATATAAGACTGTTTGGTGTATCGGTATTGTGTATGATTTCAGTGTGCACATGACTTGTCCCTACGTTGCTAGTTCGATTCATGCTGGTTGTAAAATTTTTACTATAGAATATTAAAGGTAACTAACTAGTAATAATAAGTAACTAGTAATAGTGGGTACTTGTAAATCTGTATCTGCCTAGTCCAACTGGAGTCCAGGTGAGTTCTGAATGGATTTAGTCTGCCAGAATTCCTGCTAAACTTGCTGGACTCCAGGTGAACTGGAACTGGACTGGATTTGGAAAATTGGGTGGACTCACAGTGAAAATGTGTCCACCTGGAGTCTAGCTGGAATCCATTGACTATCTGGAAAATTCTTGAAGTCTGTCCAGATAGTCTGTGGAATCCACAGAGTCCGTCTGGAGTCTGAATGGAATGGGGGGGCAAGCATAAAGACCTCAATAGTTGAGTTTCTTGTCCTCCTCTCCTGAGGATTTCAACTGCATCCATACATTAATGTGGCTCAACCAGATGCATAGCAGGGTGCCAGAGTGGGAAGAATGTTAGCTGGCTTATGTTGAGCCCTCTACCTTCCTCTACCTCAGGAACTATTCTCATGCCAATGATGTACTTAGTGTACAAGTTTAGATTACTTTAATAATACTTAGAATAGTTTCCTGATTCCAGTATAATTTAATATTCTAAGTTCCCATGTTCTAGAATTTTAATAAGTTCAAGGGCATATGAATATCAATTCTTTTCAAAGGTAAACTAAAAATAGAATGACTTGTTTATTTTTTGAACATGCTAGAACTTCAACAGTTTATCAAGCACAAGCTCAGGTAAACACTAAATCAATTCAGCATGTGTTCTAAATACTAGATCAATTTGATACATCTGATTCTGTGTCTAATTCTGTTCTGTTCTGTTCTAATTCACCACCCTATCTGTGGGAGGAAGAATGCCCATGCAGTTCCTGCTGTATTTCTTCCCTCTTGCTTAGCTATATACTTCTACTGACACAGCCACCCACAGTTTATTATCTATTTCAGTTTTACTACCATGTGATAGTTTAGGTCTAGACTGACAGTGAGTCAGCACCTAGCACTAGTCCATGTGTGCATGGCTTATCCAACAGCACTTTCTCAGCTACCTATCTGTCACCATAATACAACAGTGTGCACTCACATGGGCACTCCCACAAGTGCCTTCCTAATTCAGAAGCTGTTATCAATAGTGTGTGATGTGGTTTTGTTGATCTCTCTTTTCTCGCTAATATGTCATCTCACTATTGCCTCTCTTCCATTGGCTTTCTACTTCTTCCATTGATCAGTGCTGTGTACTACCCGCCTGTCAGAAGTAACAAGAATAAAGAGGACTAGATGGAGAGAACAAAGAATGACAATGGAGCAAGAACTCAAACACAGACACTGACACTGACACAGATGGGGAGGAAACTTGTTAACAACTACCAAGTTACAAAGTGTTTATATACTGAGTGTGTTTACCAAAGTCCAACCAAGGTCCTGTAACTAAGGTAACTGACAGCTGTCAATCTGTCAATCACAGAACTGTTAAGTATGACAGGTGACAAGTGACAGCTGTCAAAGAAGCTGTGCAACTCAGAATATCTAACACCACCATGCTACCCTCAAGCCTTTCCTTATTGCAAGTACTATGTGAGCTAGTTTTGTAAGAGCTTGGGTTCTCTGTAAGTCATTATTTCACTTTGTTTCCATTTTATTTCTAAGTTCATTCAATTTTGTTATGGGTATTCTTTGTAGATATTTTGTGCAGAGTATTGCAACATAAAATAAAAATGAATGAAACAAGTATTTTTTTAAAAGGGTTCTATAATTGTAATGCTGAGACAGAGTGACTTTGTATAGTTTTTATATATATACTATTATCCCTTAATATATTTTTTGAGAGGCAACCCTTTTAGTCCATTCTCTAACATACTCAGTGGCAAGTTCTTGTAAGTTAAGAACATGAAGATTTAAAGTACATTGCAATTTCTTTAGCCTGTATATCACTGATGTGGCACACATGTCATCCTCCTCCAGTGTAATCACCCTCCTTCAATATCCCTTCAATACATGGATCACAAAGTGGTACCCTCAGATGTTCTGGTAGTCTCATTGCCTCAGTCTACAGCTACAATGATAGGTCATCTAACAACCCTCCACCCCTCAGTGAAGATAGGCCCAGGGAGGGGGGGTCTAACAACTCTCCTCTCTGCACCCTTAGCCATAGAGGTTGATGATAGGGCATGGCCCTGCTGCCCACTAATGCCCCAACCTCCTGCCTGCACTCCACCCCTTCAGGACCCTTAATATTTTGTGTGATTGCACACATAAAAATTTCAGTATGTTTATAAAAAATTAATTATTTTCAAAAAATTTTATGCATACTTTATACCACATACTACTGAACATGTTCAGTGGTCAAACATTTACAGAAATAGATAGAATGCACAAGAATCAGACATAGGGGGAGGGAGCATATGTTGAGGAGGACCAAGGGGAACATGTGGAGACATGTTTGTTTATCCTTCATAATCATGTTGGTGTATGAATTGGCATAAAAATATGAAAGTGAGTCCATCCCAATCATATTAATGTGGGTTCTTTGAGTTATTTCGAGAACATTATGATTGGAGGTGCACAATGCCCACAAAGTGTGACTCACATGATCTGTAACATCTGTCATGCATGCCCCCAAATTCTACTGACCCACTGCTCTCATTCCTCACTCAGCACATTTAATAAAAATACATCATCTATGATTGTATGAAGTTTTTTTTTGTTAAAATGTGCTGGATATTGCTGGAGGCATAAAACCCCTGCCAAAAATCACATCAATTAGGTACTCAAACTTCATCCTCTTATAACTTTTGAACAAGAACACTTCAAAACATATATAATAGAGAAAAATTGCACTATTTTATGATACCTACAATTGCTATTAGCTGGATTTTTAATTAAGGTGCTGTAACATATTAATATGACAGGTATTGGTGCATTATCTCATACTTACAATTATGATATTAAAATTCTGATTAATACGAATTGTCTGCATCGATGAATAGCACAAATTTTCTCTATAAATCATATATGTATAATGTGATTCTGTAAAGTTATAAGGTATAAGTTCTCACTCCCATAGCTCAGCCACAGGTTAGACTTCAAACAACACCATGCATGATCGATTTCTCAACTCAAATATTCCATTATCATGTATATATGAACTACAAATTAAGTACAGTTTATAATAGATTATTTGTATAGGTTGTAAAGGTTTTTGTGCATGTAATAATGTTTAATTGGCCAAACTCCTATTAGCTTTCAAACACTTCTCGAGCTGCCTCATCATTCTGCTTCTTTACTGAACCATACCAACAATCCAGAGATCTAAACCTGAGTAGGTTCTTGTTATTTCATGTAGTTTTCTTGCACTAACATTCATAGGTGATTGTTAAATATGTCAATATTAGAACCAACCTTTATTCCAGTATTCAGTGGCTCTTGGAGTACTCGATACTGATGATTTTGAGTTCTCATTAAGTAATTGCTGCATTGAATGGAAATAACATTTGTGTGCTTACAATAATGAAGTTCAAATGAAATTAGTCAATCTTCAATTTGTAGTGCAGGTGAAACAGCCCATTTATGCTCTGTGATTGGTTGGTCAACTGATCACTTGTGACATTCTGTGATAGAGTGTGATTGTAAATAATGATTTTTTCTTATTCAGTTTACTTACTGAGTACTAACTCCCTTCCTCTTCTCTCATGAAGAACAAAGTCCAAGGTCCTCAAGACTCATTCAGATCTCATTTTCTGAGTTTTTTAGCATTGATACATCCAAAAAAAACTTGTCTTTTCACTAACCTTTTTCTTCATTCACCTTAGAATGCCGCAGGTTGAACAGACTTCAACTGACTCACATGTACATTTCTTTGTTTAGGTGTTAAGCATACTTTCACCTTTACAAGGCAGACATATTCCTCCACCTCATCCTTGCTCATTCTCATTATGTCAACCTCTTGCTATCCCTGCAGGTCAGAATAGTGTCAATGCCAAGCCATGCAGTCAATGTCCCCCACATCAAGTTCCTGCAGATCATCAATACAAATTATAAGCTATCAATGCATGTGTTGATGACAAGTAAACACCTATCTCACTTAGTCTCAGTGTCCTTGATACATTGATTCTCAAGCCACTTTCCTCCACTATTTTGCCTTGTCCATGGTGACACATTCTCCCTCCTATATATTCCCCCTGCATCATGATGACAACAGCTAACCTTTCATTTCTCTGGCCAGATCAACATCAACACCATATCACACAGCCCACCACAAGTCCCCTACCTCAACTACCCACACTACCTCCAAATGGCATCACAGTATTATCAATGTCATGTGTAATGTCACACCTCCCTCCCATTGCCAGTGTCTCGGCATCACACCACCACCTCCCTCCTCTCCTTACTCCTTGTCACCCTCATTCTGACACAACAGTGCCACCACCATTTCTTCTCCCTCTCCCTCTCCTCCTCTACCACTTGCCCACTACCACCACTGCCATTGTCAATGCCTCATCCCCTGTCCAACACCAACACCACCTCCTCTGACACTTGTGTCTACACCTTGCTCACTGCCAGCATAGTATTGAGCTGTGTAGAAATTGGAATCAGTGTGCTGGAGCTCATTAGAGTTACAGTGGACTCTATCACATTGGGAAGTGGGATGAAAAGCTTGGGCCCCTTCAAAGGGTGGGTTTGTTCGAACCTGTTGCTTAAACAATAAATAGTATGTACTGCATGTATTATGTTTATGCAAAACTTTTTGCATTCATGATGGAATTGAATAGAAGTCTGTGATACAGAATACAATGCTACAACTTACTGGAGCTATGAAACTGGACATTCACTTCCATTTGCTTCTTTATGTTCACAGTTCTGTGTTTTTCTTTGAATTGAGAGCAGCAAGGGAATTGGGAGGGGAGGAAAAATCAGAAGGAACTGTTGAATATGAACATTGGCAACACTAGCCATAAGTGGCACTCCCTTTCCCAGTTTGGTACATATGGTATAAATATTCTTTTTACTCTATGTTACATTTTCTGTGTACTACATAAATTTATGATAATATACTATTTGTTCAACTTCTCACTCATCCTCATAAAAAGTAAGGTAGTAGGTGATGCTGCTTGCTGGCCTTATTTCTTTATTGAATTAAAATATTTATAGCTGTACTGAAAATATACTTTAGCAAAGTCCAAAGATCAGTAAGTAGTTGAACCTTACTGCAGCCCTCATTGTGTTCTCATATATATTGGATAGTCTTATGATTGATTCTGTTAACAATTTATTTCAGTAAGGGAGCAAATAAAAGACAATAGGTTCACACCCTATATATAATAAGATAACTTTCTTAGAATTTGAACTGTCATATGGGCAAGTAGTGACATGGCAAATGATATCCTCCTGACGAATAATGAAAATATTTTCTGAAAGGTTACTATATGTCAGTTGGACTTGTAGTAATGGATACTTCCAGTATGGGTTGAGATTCCACTCTGCAGGTGATTCCAAATTGTGATATTTCCTAGCAATAATGAAGTATTTGACTACAATACCTTCATGGAGCTGTCATTAATGAACAAATATCTTCTCAATCTGCCCAGAACATAAGCCAACATCCATCTGGAATGGTATCTGTGAATTTCCAATGGACACTTGGGCAGTACAGTAAGCTATTCCCTGACTTCTGATCCAATGATATAGTTGGACATAAGAGCTTATGAGGAATGAATCATCAGTGTGAGCAGTAGTGTGCTGAACATAACATAACCCTGTGTTTGTCCTGTTTAGCAATACTAGGAGTACATTATATTTGTTATCTGAAAGGGTGTAATCATGCTTTGTTATGTTCCAAGTTGTCTTCTGAATCAGTTCACTGCCTGCTCCAAGTGCAAGAAGATTACTGGTTATTGTTCCCTTCAATTCTGTCCCATAAAAATGGTGAAAAGCTGGCTTAAGTTCCTCAAGCACCTCTGGTATACTGTTGCATGACATTAAGGCTTTCAAGTTTCCTCCCCAGCAAAAGATTTGAAGAAATGTGAGTTCTAACTTGCCTAATTGTATGATAAATTGTATTAATAATTAACTTCATCAGTATTAAAGTGTATCAACAGCTTACCAAATTTACTATTAGTATTTATTTTTTTGCAAGATACTGTTGTACTGCTCAAACACAAATGTCCACCAACCATGTACTGGTCCAAAATTTCTTGTGCATTCTGCCAAGTGCATACTAAGGTGATGGTTTGCTTTCAGTTCTTTGGCTGAAAACAGAGTGATAAATGAGCTCAAATATAAATGTAGATTTTCCTCAAGGATCTTGATATTTCTGTCCAATACTGAATGCATAGTGCTCCACCTGATAGCAGTTATTAACACAAGATAGTTTTCCAACAAATTCTTTTGGTGGGGGGACACTTCTTTTTGACTCCATACACATATTAGAGTAATCACCAAACTTACAGTACAGAGTGTCTGCCACTGATCTGTGATCAGCTTCCCTCCTTTCCTGGACCCTAGTTCCTGTGAAGGTCTGGTGAGCCAGGAGGGAAATGTCATGTTATTGATATCATTTATAATCTCTATGATTAATGCCTGATCTAAGACAATTGGCCTTTCTCCCAGAAAAATGTTACTGATCTCTTCTTTTTGTTTATCAGGAGAATGCAGACCCATTTGCTTACTTGAAGCAACACTGTTGTCCATTCCCCATGCAATGCAACAATGGTTCTAGAGGATTCCAAGGAACAGATTATGCATAGAATCCAGAACAGCATATTGAGTTGGGCCAGTACAGCAAATGTAGAAGTTCAGACCACTGAATTCCTGATGCTTGTAACTCCAGCAGACATGTTTTACAGCTAGGAGAGTCTTGATATTTTTGAGCAGCTGCCAAGTGTTCCTCTAACATCTGATGTTCCCAGGTGTCAAGATCTAAATTTCTGATGTCTTTTCAATGTAATTTGCAAAAGGAAAAAAATAGGTTTGCCATGTGGGACACAAAGCCAGATATCTTATGCAAAGCAAAAATGTCTGATACCATGACAAGTAAGGCACAATGGACAAGATATGCATAATGATGTGAAGCCAGCCATTTAAACTGTACACCAGGATTCCACAGTCATGGTAACAATTGGACTAGAGGATGAAGAATGATTTATCACATCAAAGTCTGGTTCATTCAGGCCTGGAATAATACCAACAAGATAGACGTTCTCTATCTGGTATTGCATATGAATTGGCAAATTCATGCAAACCATATAGATTCCACCAACCAAGCTATGTTTTCCTGCTTGCTTTCATGAGTGAGAAACTAAGATGCAACTCACCCTCAGGGCTATCGAAGAAATGTTTTCCATCAGGACCTAAAAACAAGTGATACACAGTGCTATTGAATACATCTTTTTGGATAGGTGGGGGATCATTATAAACATGTGGTATATTTTTCATCTTCTCAATATATCCCAGCCTTGAAAGAATTTGGGCTAGCCAAGATTCTATAGGCTGATACTTGAAAGGCATGATTGGCACAGTCAATGTGCTGTGCTCCTTGTTGTGCATTATCTCTTCACTACAAAGGTCCTCCTCAGAAAATGCTTGAAATGTACCAGTTTTTGAATACTTATTCACTTCCAAACCCAATGGTATGTACAAAGCATAGCATCTAGGACAGCATGCATATTCAACTACATTAGGATTTAAGTCAAATTCTTGCATTGCTGTACATATATCCACCAGAAAACTAGAGGCCCCACCAAGAACTCCTAAAGGATCCTCTATTTTAGTTCAAATACCAAGTTTACTGACATAAGTGACACAAGAGCTTGTGACTATTATTTGCAAAGCAGAGAGAAGAAAGTTGCTACTTGGGCATGCTAGTCCTGATAAGAGATGAAGAATGACTGATGTCACTAAGCATACTAATAGAGATCCAGACAAGGCTTCCATCTGAGACCAATAATGGTGAAATCATGCTTAGTTTAATTAAGTTTATGAATATACAATAGCTTTAGAAAATATCTCACAACAATCAATAACTTCTGGGATCAGCATGTGCTCCCAATTATTCAGTGCACACCAGAGCTTCCAAGTTGTTCATATGGTATTATCTAAACTCCTCAGGTGACTTTGCATGTCTCCAATAGTCTATAACTTCATAGGTTTGGGTTCATTATCTCCTGGATAAGCATTCTGGCCAAAGAATGCTACTGCTTCAGTAATCCAGACCTTATAACAACTAAGCATTAGATTCTTTCTGCAGAAATTTTTCGGAATGACATCCTCAGAATGTTCACAATCTTCTTCTTCAAATACTATAGTTGGAATGACAAAATTATCCTTCTAACACAAGAATTCTTGTTGATAAGTGTGAATCATGGCTAGCATGTTGGCCCCTGTTGGTTGATTGAAGATGATGTAAATATTTATACAACTGGTAACTCATGGGTTTGTTCTCGAGTGGGAAGAAAATCAAGGTTGTGATGGTCCCTTGGTCCTTCAGCAACATTGATGTCCAGGGTGCCTTTGCCAGAAGGCCGGAAAAGTTGACTGATGTTTCTAAGTGGGACTACATGTATTGAAAGATAAAATATCAAATTAATTTATGTAACTTGAAGCATACCTGATGGATGAGTCTCTATGTCTATATCCATATCCCCCCCCCTGAATTAGAATAAAGGATTCCTGGGCACAGTAGGTCTCACTAGCTCAACAGTAGCATTCATCACAGCATCACTGAATCACTCTTGAAATTCTTGCTGTAGATTTTGCTTTTGGTGCTTGCTGTAGTTCTTCTAATGCTTCAACCAAGGGCCACACTTTAACATTAGTCCTGGTATCCTTTCCATTGATTCAGAATCTAATACTGTATGTATCAAGCAGATATTGCATTGACAAAGTTTAGGAAAGGTATTTGATGGAGCCATCAGCATTTAGCTGAAGACAGGCACTTTCAGACTGATTTTATATTGGTGAGATAGATTTTTCAAAGCAGGTATCTTAAGTATGTGAATGTGGTATGATGTCAATGAGATCAATATAATATGTGACCAAGGAGAATCTCACAGCTGCATGCAAGTCTATGCAGCACATGTAATGCTAATGATTTTTTACAATCACTACCAGCAATGACCAGTGAAAAGACTTAGAACTCAAAGCTGACTCCATGGGTTACATTTATGCAAAAAGAAATCTTGTCAGTGTCTGCATGATTCAATAATTTATCTATTTTCAACCATCTGTTGTTCTTCCAAATTGGTGAATAGTCATTACCTTTCCATCACTCTGAGTCTGATGACTAATCTGACAAATGAAATTCCTTACAGTAAGTCATCAACACCAAAAGATTCATGTATTTAGTCACAAATACATAAGTGTCAGCTAATTTGATTATTGAGTAGCAGGAATATATAATTGTGGCAATCGCAGAAGCCAGGTGCTTATATGATCGCCTTTTTGTATGCATATTTGGAATTCTACTTCAGGTGATCATATACAATCATTAATTTGTTTTAATTGAATATTACTATTGTATGTATGTATTAGATGATCATAACAATCAATGACTGGTTCTAATTGATTATTACTATTGTATGTATATAATGGATGATCATAAACAATCATTGATTTGTTTTAATTGAATACTACTATTGTATGTATCTTTTAGGTGATCATAAACAATCATTGATTTGTTTTAATTGAACATTACTATTGTATGTATCTTTTAGGTGATCATAAACAATCAATGACTGGTTCTAATTGAATATTACTATGGTATGTATCTTTTAGGTGATCATAAACAATCATTTATCCATTCTAATTGAATATTACTATTGTATGTATATATTGAATCATCATAAACAATTATTGATTTGTTTTAATTGAATATTACTAATGTACTAATGTGCTGCTGATTTCCCTCATGTCATGTTTGTCATGCGCTTTCTATGTTTCCTGTGCATCATGTTGTCACATTCTTCACATGTGTCACATATTTCCTGCCATGTCACAAACTTCCCACACATCATGACTGTCATGAATATTCCCATGCTTCACACATATTCCCACCCATCATACTCGTCACATTCTTCACATGCGTCACACACATTCCCATGCTTTGCATTTGTCACATTCTTCCCATGCATCATGTCTGTCACACACATTCCTGTGCTTCGCATTTGTCACATTCTTCCTGTGCATCACATCTGTCACACATATTTGCACACATCACATTTGTCACATACATTCCCGCGCTTCATATTTGTCACATATATTCGCACATGTCACGCTTTTCACACGTGTCACATTTGTTATTTGTCACACTTTTAGCGCTCGTCACACATGTCACATACTTACATTTGTCACACTTTGCACAACTATTATGCATTTGATGGGTGTCACTCTTTTGATTCACATTACATATTCTATGTGTGTCACTCATCATGCTCTTTACATATGTTACATTTGTCACAATTTTCACAGCTCAGTGATGTAATTTGACTTTTGATATTGACAACATATCTGAATTTGAAAACTATGGTAAGTGGGGGATACTCAGCATATCATATATCAAGTTTGTCATATTCTCAATTTGAATTTCATTTGCTTCTGACATTTGTTCACACTTGTGGAGTCTGAAGGCACAGTAGGAAGGAGAATCATGATGTACTGAACACTTAACACCCAAGGAGAGAAGCTATTTACATGTGTCTGATTACATGTGTTTGATTACCTGTATATCTGTATTATTGTTAAAATTGTTAGAGAACAGAAGTATATAAAAGTGCAGAGTAAATTATTAAAGCAAATGAAACAAAGATGTTCTTGTTAAATTTAAGGTTATAACATTGTTAACAACAGACGAGCAAAATACTTGAAGCCAAACTTAAACACTCAAATAGAGAAAAGAAGTGAGTCTTATTGCTAATCTGGAATAAACTAGCACAAGAATAGTGAATACTAGTTAAGAATGTCCATATTTATAGAAAGAGTCCATGAGGAGATCACATGTAAGTAATCTACACTACAACACATGTTCTACTGTGCAATTACATTAGAAACTCATGTATTACATATGGCCAAACTATGCAACTGTGCCCACAGTCAAGATGAGTAATGTATGTTGATACACATGATGTCTGCATTGTAGGTCATGTGACTAATCACATGACATAGATAAGATGAGATTAGATAAAAGATTAGATAAGTAATGAAATCCTAATATTATCCCCTCTTTAAAGGTCATGTCCTCACGACATTTCACTGTATATTTCACTCCTCCACGAGATCAGGTGGACTCCAGGTGGACTCCAAGTGGACTCCAAGTGGACTCCAGGTGGACTCCAGGTAGACTCTACCTAGACTCTTCCTGGACTCTACCTGGACTCCACCTGGACTCCACCTGGACTCCACCTGGACTCTACCTGGACTCAAGTGCCCACACATGTCACGCTTTTTCCAACATTTTCCAACATGTCACACTTTCACACACATGTAACAATAGAGTCTACGTACAGCTTAGGCACTTGAGTCCAGGTAGAGTCCAGGTAGAGTCCAGGTAGAGAATAATAATGACTTTGTCAGAGTACATGATAGGGAATAATAGATTTCAGTAAAGGAATGTTGTGTTATTTATATATTTAAAGCTTCCAGATTTTCCTGATGAAATTTATTTAACAAACTTTTAGCTCTTGATAAAGAGCTAATCAGTTCCCATGTACAATGATCGTAAGAATAGCCTTTCCATTTAATTTTGTATAAAACCTTTTTCCAATTTATTTTCCATGCTAATATAGCTTCTACTTCATATTGTTCCTGATCATCTATGATAATAGCTGATGGAGGTTTCAATTTCTGTTGTGATTTGTATTGTGCGGGAATATATTTTGTGAGAAGCTGTATATTGAATGTTGGATATTTTCAATTCCAGGTTTTCAGTAATTGTATTTTATAAGAAGCTAATCCTACTTTCTTTATTACTTTAAAGAGTCCATATCATTTATTGTCTAATTTTACTACCAGTCTATCAGAATTGATATTAATTTCTTCAATATAAACAAGGTCGCTGGGTTTATATTCTGGTGATTCATTTCAGTTTCTATCATATCCATGTTTCATTGCTTCATTTGATAGAGTTAATGCTGCTTTTGCATTTTCCCTGGCTTTCATTATGGTTGTGATAAATTTATCAACTTCAAGATGATCCATTCAGTCTGATTCCTCCATAAGGATGGTGTCCATACATTAGATAAAAGGGAGTGTATCCTATTGCTCTATATATTGTGTCATTATAGTTAAATTCTGTTACAGGTATTCTGTCTGCCCAATCATTTTGATCGTAATTGACGTAAATTCTAAGGTATTGTTCTATCTCTTGATTTACTCTTTTGACTTGTCCATTTGTTTGAGGTTGATACACAGTTGACAGATTCATTTTGACACCTAATCATTTCGTGAATTCCTTTGTGAAATGAGATGCAAATTGTGATCCTTGATCACTTATGACTCATTGTGGCATTCTGAAGTTTTTAAATACTTTCTTTAAATAGAGTTCTGCTACTCCAGGACTATCAATTTCCTTATTGCACAGAATAAATGCAGCCATTTTAGTAAATCGATCAACTACTACTATTAGAAAGTTGAATCCTTGGTGTTGTGGGTGAAACTTGATTAGTCATAAACACACACATATAGCTATATAGCCCGATGTCCAGAATCCACATCATCTGAATCTTTCTGAATACACTACCAAATAATTCTCATGAGGCACTGCTTCTCTAGAAACAAGCATATGGAAACACAAGCCAATACTCCACTTCTTGGTGACCAATAATCGATACTGTTCAAATTAGGACACCATTGTTCTTCACACCCATTGTCCAAGAACAATGCCTATACATTGGATTACCAAGGACATGCCATTGCTTCTAATAATAGAACCCCATTGTTCTTCACACCCATTGTTCAAGAACAATGCCTATGCATTCGATTACCAAGGACATGCCATTGTTTCTAATAATAAAACCCCATTGTTTCTCACACCCATTGTTCAGAACAATGCCTATGCATTTGCTTACCAAAGGTTATGTCATTGTTTCTAATAATAGAACTCCATTGTTCTTTTGCACCCATTGTGCAGAACAATGTCCTCCTATTCACCCATTGTCTTCATGCCCATTGTTTGCTGGGATCTATAAATAGAATTCCATTGTTTATCACCAGAACAATATAATACTATTTCTGTCACTATTGTTCAAGACCTGACTCATCTCCTTGAACACCATTGTTCTGTGCAGCCCCCACCTCAAGACAATGGATCCACCATTACCAAATTTGAAGGACAATGCAGGATTGGTTTTGGATAGGATTAGTCAGCAGTAGGAGGAAAAGAGCATAAAAGGAGAGAGGAATTGAGCCTTAGACAGTAGTTTTATCCATTACCAAATAGCCTGTCACTAGCTAGAATCTTACTCACCTGTTCATCCCCAGTAGTTATTCTTACACATTAGATACAGAATCTATTGTGCTTTTCTTCAGTTCTATTAGTAATGTAAACAATGCAGCTCAACTCACCATATAAATAAATTCACAGTAATATCAAAGTAACTCAATTCAACTCAATGTAACACAGCTCAACTCAATGTATCGAATCTCAACATCACTTTTATCATATCTATTCAGTAACAGCACATATTAGTTTATGCACTGCAGTCACCAAGCTACAGTCAGAAACAACCAAGGCCCTCAACTTCGTTTCGACCTTCACCACAGCACCAATCTTTTTATATAGCCTTCACTGTACATACAAGCTTTCTTAGTGTTCCTAGCAGTCATTATTACCATATACAGCTTTAGCCGTATACTCTATAAACCCTTCCAGTTCATCTTCTATTTATAGCCTTTGCTGTACAATACCAGTCACAGGCCAAGTCCTAAGCAAACCTAGCAAAGCCCCACAGTTCATTGCCCATTTACAGTCTTTACTGTACATCCCATATTATAGGAGTTTGCAGGAAAACATACAATCAGTATCCCTCGACCCCCAGGTGCTAGGTACGAATAAAGTCACTTCTTGCCAAATACCTAAGGTATCAATTACCTTAAACGACATTGGGAATAAGGTAATGGTCCAATAAAATCAATTGATATTGTGTGCCATGGTCCTTCAGGAATACTATTTGGATTTAATAATCCTATTGGTTTTGATTGATGAATATTGGTCTGTTGACATGCTTCACATCCAGATACGTATTTTATTATATCTGCTCTAATTCGAGGCCACCAGTAATTTTTTGTGATTAATTCCTGGGTTTTATATTCTCCATGATGCCCAAATATGGCTGAGTCATGACATAATCTAATTATATGTTCTCTTAGTTTGGCATTTCTTGGAATATATACTCGATCTTTCCATGTAATTATTCCTTTGGGAGATTCAACCCAATCTTTTGATTTAAGGTTAAGCATCTTAATAACTTCTTTATCCTTGTTTTTTCTGGATTTTCAAACTTGTTCCATGATTTCTTCATCTTCACTGTGAACTTCATATATTTGTCTAAAGTGTTCTGGTTTAAGAGTAATGATATCTTCATTATCATGTTCTCCCTGTTTGTGTCCAGCTCGTCTAGATAATAAGTCTGCCTTAGTCATTTGATTTCCAGATTTATGATATAATGTATAATGAAATTCCAATAATTCAGTTGACCATCTTGCTTGTTGGTGATTTAGTTTCTGTGGTTTTCTGAAATATTGACAATTCTTATGATCCATCCAGATTTCAAATATTTGTCATGCTCCTAAAAGGTATTGTTTCCATGTATCTAGTGCTCTCATGATTGCGAGCATTTCTTTGTCATAGATTTCATAATTCCTTTCTGTTGGGCTTAAGACATGTGATAAGAATGTGATAGGTTTCCATTTTCCATCAGTTTGTTCTTGGGATAAGATTGCTCCATTTGTGAAATCTGATGAATCAGCTTCAACATGATATTTTCCATCATTGTTTGGCATTGCTGGGATTGGTGCTGATATGATTTTATCCTTTAATTCAGAAAATGCTAATGCTTGATTGAGTTCCCATTTCCATTCATTTTTTCCAGTTAGTTCATGAAGAGGTTTTGCTATTTTTGCAAATCCTTGAATGAATTGTCAATAGAAATTAGTGAATCCTAAGAATTGTTGGAGTTCTCATTTATTATTCAGAACTGGCCAGTTGACTACAGCTTTTACTTTTTCAGAATCCATTCATACAGAATTCTTAGAAATAATAAGTCTGAGATATTCAACTTCTGTCTTTTCAAAGAAACATTGCTCAGGTTTAAGGTATAATTCATGTTCTTCTAGTTTTCTTAGAACTCATTTAACCATTTTCCTATGTTCTTCTAATGTTTCCGTGAATATGAGAATATCATCCATGTAAACAATTACTGTTCCTTCATTAATTTCTGTTCTCAAAATATCATTCATCATTGTTTGGAAAGTTGCCAGGGAATTGGTAAGACTGAAGAACATGACTAATGGTTCGAATAATCCTCTGTTTGTCCTGAAGGCTACATATTGTTAGTTACCTTCTTTAATTCAGACATTATTGTAACTCCATTGAATGTCTAACTTGGTAAAATACCATGCCTTTTTAAGTTTATCTACTAATTCTTGAATTAATGGTAATAGATATCTATTTTTAACTGTCATCTCATTTAGTTTTTCATAATCTTGAATTGGTCTTAAAAATCCATCTTTCTTCTTAATGAAAAAGAATGGTGATGCCCAAGGTGATTTCAAAGGTCTGATGCATCCTGAATTAAGGTTTTCATTGAGGAATTCATCTAATTGTTTTTGTTCATCTAAATTTAATGGATAGATCTTACAGTCAAATGATGTTGCTCCAGGTAGTAATTCTATAGCATGATCCCATGGTTGACAAGGTGGAAGTTTATCAAATGATTCTTTGGCAAATACTTTTTCGAATTCATGATAATACATTGGAACAGTTTCCCTCCAGTGTTTCTTTGGTTTTTGCTGATTTTGGGCTTCAGCAATTTTTGAAGCAGTAGTTTGAAATACTCTTAATTCTATTTGTTCAAATAGGTTCACTGCAAAAATGTGATCATCTGACTCAAGATCAATATGTTCATCTAAATCAGATTCATCTTCTTCTGGGTCCATTGTATTAATTAATGGGGTACATTCTATTGGACAACATGTGAATTTAATAGTTTCATTCTTCCAATCTATTTCTGGATTGTGAGTTCGAAGCCAGTCATGTCCTATGAACATGGATGCTTTCCCTAAATTAATGACTGCAAGTTGTAGAATTTCCACATGTCTGCCTAGTCTTACTTTTAATTCAACATAATCTGTAATAGATCCATCACTACTAAGAGTTCCATCAGCATTATAGACAGGGGTTGGTCATGGGTATTTCTTTGTCATGATTTGATTGTCTTCTACAAATTTTCAACTAATGCATGTCCCTGTGCTTCTGCTGTCGAGTAATGCTTTCAATCCATAAGTTCTTTGAGTGTCCAAAGTAGTAATCATTAAATCAAGATCCATCTGATTCCCATTTGTTCCACAGATAAATCTTTTGGGTTTTCTTAATTCTTCTAACACAGGAATTATATCCTGATCAGAAAGATTATCTAATTCCATGATCATTTGTGGAATTACTTCAGGTCTTCATTTAACATGTGTCCAAATACTGAGTGTGGCAAGGGCAAGTTCCAGTGTTTGGTCTTTTAATCTCTGTGTGACCCAATACATGTTTCCTGGTTTTACTTCCTGATTAGGGAAGGTGCACTTAGATTTTTCCTTTTGTAGCAATACATATTTCGATTCCAGATCTACAGTAGGTACAGCTACATTACTTGGTATATAAAATGAGGCTGGCGAGTTTGCGCTTACTGCTGGCCTTGGGGAAAACCCAATTGAGCAATAAGGAGAGCTTGTTGGTCTTCAGATAATTTAGTGACATCAGGTAGTTCTACTACTCCACTAGTGAAAGCTACAGGTATCGAATTGTCCATGTTTAAACTACATTGTACATATGGGCTGCGAGGTTTCTTCAGACATGTGTTGGACATATGTCCTTTCTCCTTGCAATAAAAACAGTGTCCTTCTTTCTTTAATTGATCAAGGTCCATGTGGTTTCCTCCTTGTGATACTGTGAGGTTGGATTGATTGGGTGTCTTTTGTTGAGTGTTTTGATTTTGCTGGGTTCTGGTGTGATGCCACTTGCACATTTAGGCATAAAATTGCGCATTTTTATCATTTTCAGCATTAAAGCTGAACACATTGAGGAAGCCCATATAATAAATAAAGATCCATGGACTGCTATTTAATAGCAAGCACTCAACAAATTGACTTAATATTCATAGTCATATACCATCTACAAATATACTTATACAGTATAAGTGCTCCAATGTCCAACCTACCACTAACCTGGAAATAAAGGAAAGAGAATATAATCATTAAAATGGACCGCTTTAGCATCAGTCACATGATTTGTACAGGTGTTTGTTATGTTCTAAGACCGATATAATTGTTTATTTGGCAACAGGAATGATATTAAACAATTAGTCAGACATGATATAATGGAATATTAATAAGGAAATCTATGCATTACTCAGAGTACAAGACTCTACAGAATGTAAATATTGGTCTATGAGTAATACATACCTCTAATGAATGAAATATATTCGAAAGAACAAGTGTAATATACTGTATCAATGGTAAATTGCAGTAATGGAATAATCAGCATATATTCTGAGGGCATACAGAGGTCAAATCTCCATGAAAATGGATGATCTTGGGCTCGTTCCGAAGCTAGAAAGAAACACATGTTAATCGACCATGATTAGCAATGTAACGGACGGGATTCCGGCCGATATCAGGCTGATAAACCAATCAGATATGTAAATGATGCTTATCAACCAGAAATAGCATTGATAAGGACATCTAAGGTCCTGAAACATAGGAGATTGGTTATGAATGATTAATGCGCAGTGCTTCACAGCCTGGACCTGGGTAATAATATTACCAATAGTAATGAGGATCTGACTAATAGATGAGAGTAGTGTTTCCATATGTTTTCACTGTACATATTTAGTATTTATGATCTGAGAACTTGCTTTGTAATATGTTTTTCAATTCTGTATATAACTAGGTACATTAGAGGGTGGCAAAGGAAGCAGCTTAGCGCCTTTCTTGCCCAGTACATAGGTATAGGGTAGTGGTTTTGGTCTAGGTGTTTCAAAGGAATTTAAAGTGATTTTATCGGAATTGTGTGTTTACTACAAAGTACAAAGGACTGAGGTTCCAGTGAGGGTCTAGTATTTGGGATTTTGAGTAAAGCGAAATCAAGGAAAGCAAAGGGTTGCTTTCAACCAGTTCAAAGGATTTAAGTTAGCACAAAGGTGTTAATTAAAGTCTTGCAATTTCGGAGTAGTACAAAGAGTATTACTTCTTTTTCTTACAATAAATCATTATTGTTTGGTTCATTTGGGATTGAAACGTGAACTTAAAAATACCTTAACATAAAGAGGAGCACTACCTTACCTGTCACTCGCATTTTCGGAGTTTTGTACAAGTTAGAAGTGATCTTGCTGTGGAAACATAGCAGAATTTACATCTAGAATACAAGTACCCATTTCACTGGGGTTTGGATTATTCTGGGGTCATCCAAAGTTCTGGTTTTGTGATCAGGGATTCTGTTGGATTTGTCCCAGGTTTGCTTCTCGACAATTTCTTTCAAATTCAGCAGCTTTATCAATCCATATGATCAGTTTATCAGTGACTTTAAGTCCACCAACTTCCATAAGTCTTCATGCTAGTAAAGGATGCATTCTGCGTCAATATCTATCTACTAAAGCCATATTATCGAATCTGGATAAGTTGACCCATTGCATAAAATCAATTGTATAGTCTTCAATTTTTTGATTGTTCTGGACTACTTTATTGATCTGTTCAATTGCATTATTCTGTGTTTCTTGTGAAATGAAGAACAATTGCATTCATTCTACAAATGTAATCCAGCTTGGGAATGGAGGTCGATGTTCAAATCCACTGTGTTTTATTGTGGGAGTTGTTTCCATTGCTGCAATATCCACTTTCTGTGTTTCCTGGTATGTGGGTTCCATTCCGTTGTGATCCTTTTTCCATTTTGTTCTTTCTTCATTAAACAGGATAACATCTCCTAAAAATGTATCTGCCCATCTTTGGGCTTGATTATCCTTTCCTTTCTTTATTTTAGGTAAGGTGATCATAATTCTTTTCCAGTCATTATCTATTCCTTTCTCTTGGAAATAGAGTACCATATGTCAGAGCCAGTTATTAACTGTTGCTGGATCTCCTTTATAATCTTCAGGGATCTTGACTTTTTCCTTTGGTTCAGGTCGATCTTCCTTAATTCCTTGTCTAATTTCTGTTATGACACCCTGAGTTATAGCAGAGATACTATTGGTGATCATTTGTTTATTGGCAGGAGTCATGTTCTGCCATCATGTAACAATTTCATCTTTCATAAAAATAGCTACTATGGCTGTGATGAAACCAAGAATGATTTTGGTGGAGATCATTCTTTAAAGATCAAAGTTGAGGTAAACAGGTGTGGGTAATTCTCTACCATCATTATGAACAGTGTTTAAGAGTGTTTCATATCCTAATGGAGAATAGAAGTCTTGTTCGAAGGGTGATATGTATTGTGTAGGAGTACTAAATCTTAATGTGTTGTTGTGTCTGGGTTCAGTGATGATGGTAAGGGTTCAAAGAATAGGGTGTGTAGGGGGAGTGGGAAGACAAGGTGGTGGGATATAGTTTGGGATCTGGTGAAGGGAAAGGTATGTGTTGGGATCAAAATCTGAGTCGTTGGAGTCCACCAACACAGCTCTCAGAGATTGGTAATGAGTGTAGGGTGTGGGTTGAGATTGAGGTGTATAGAGAGGTACAGATGTGGATGGAATGTAATAGGATCAGGATTGGAGGGATCAAAGGGTTTGGGAACAAGTAATAGGTGCCAGGGTGAAATGTAACAGATGCTCTTGAAAGGGGCTCGGAGACTAGTGAGATGTCCTAAGTCTCATGCACACTGATTTGCAGATAGAACCAGCTGGGCCAACATGTGGTAGCTTTCCCAGTCACTGGTGCCATGCCAAGGCAGAGGGCCTAAGATATTTAGTAATTCAGAAGAGTTGGGCTCAATGTTACTCTATCCTCTCGTGCATTCAAGCACAACAAACAAGTCTATTGAATGGGGTGTATGTCTGGTCTAAGAGGTCCAAGACAGGGAATGAGGTATAGAAAAAGTTTTGCCAGGGGTCAGTAAGAGAAGCAAAGTTTGGGGTCAAGGAATGAGGAGATTCTTGTGCTTTTGTTAATGACAGATGAGCAAAATACTCAAAGCCAAACTTAAACACTCAAATAGAGAAAAGAA
This sequence comes from Cyathus striatus, assembly GCA_025738555.1. Taxonomy (NCBI): domain Eukaryota; kingdom Fungi; phylum Basidiomycota; class Agaricomycetes; order Agaricales; family Nidulariaceae; genus Cyathus; species Cyathus striatus. Next base: position 3,068,752 of record JAOVFP010000010.1, on the reverse strand, counting down.
GTGAGTCTTATTGCTAATCTGGAATAAACTAGCACAAGAATAGCAAATACTAGTTAAGAATGTCTGTATTTATAGAAAGAGTCCATGAGGAGATCACATGTAAGTAGCCTACACTACAACACATGTTCTACTGTGCAATTACATTAGAAACTCATGTATTATATATGGCCAAACTGTGCAACTGTGCCCACAGTCAAGATGAGTAATGTATGTTGATACACATGATGTCTGCATTGTAGGTCATGTGACTAATCACATGATATAGATAAGATGAGATTAGATAAAAGATTAGATAAGTAATGAAATCCTAACAAACATGGAATGTGACAATTAGTAAACTATGGAAGTGTAACAATAATAAGGAACTAGAATGAAACATGTAGAGTGTGTACATAAGTCCATTGACATTTTACAATCAAGACTAGAGATATGATATGATGTCATTGAACATTTTCATATTGAACAATTTTGTGATAGACCCACACATGGACAAAAAATGTGAAAGAATGGTGAAATATGTGATTCTACATCACATCAAACTTACACATCTCAGTCATTAGATGATCATGATTCATGTATCACTATTGGTTATACTGATATCTTCAATACACATTATTGAGTCATATCTGCTTACTCCATATGACTACATGATAGTTTGATTTATTCATACAGAGAGAAAATGAAAACTATCTCAACTCTTACTGATATTGTGTCACAATCAGTTTCATTTCTACACTGCCACATGTGTACATATCTCTGACATATATTGTGTATACATATACTTACACAGCATTGCTTCATCTTTTAAACAAGCATACAATTACTGGCAGGATCAACCAGGTAACTACTCAGACAACATCAGGAAGTGGTCCATGCATATGCTATTGCTGAGTATCCCTCACTTACCATAGTTTTCAAATTTAGATATGTTGTCAATATCAAAAGTCAAATTACATCACTGAGCTGTGAAAATTGTGACAAATGTAACATATGCAAAGAGCATGATGAGTGACACACATAGAATATGTAATGTGAATCAAAAGAGTGACACCCATCAAATGCATAATAGTTGTGCAAAGTGTGACAAATGTAAGTATGTGACATGTGTGACGAGCGCTAAAAGTGTGACAAATGACAAATGTGACGCGTGTGAAAAGCGTGACATGTGCGAATATATGTGACAAATATGAAGCGTGGGAATGTATGTGACAAATGTGATGTGTGCAAATATGTGTGACAGATGTGATGTGCAGGAAGAATGTGACAAATGCGAAGCACAGGAATGTGTGTGACAGACATGATGCACTGGAAGAATGTGACAAATGCAAAGCATGAGAATGTGTGTGATGCACACAAAGAATGTGACGAGTATGATGGGTGGGAATATGCATGAAGCATGGGAATATTCATGACAGTCATGATGCATGGGAAGTTTGTGATGCAGCAGGAAATGTGTGACACATGTGAAGAATGTGACAACATGATGCACAGGAAACATAGGAAGCACATGACAAACATAACATGAGGGAAATCAGCAGTACATTAGTACAATAGTAATATCCAATTGGTATCATCCAATGATTGCTTATGATCACCTAATGGATACATACATTAGTAATATTCAATTAAAACAAATCAATGATTGTTTATGATCATTCAATATATACATACAATAGTAATATTCAATTAGAATGGATTGATCACCTAAAAGATACATACCATAGTAATATTCAATTAGAACCAGTCATTGATTGTTTATGATCACCTAAAAAATACATACAATAGTAATGTTCAATTAAAACAAATCAATGATTGTTTATGATCATCTAAAAGATACATACAATAGTAATGTTCAATTAAAACAAATTAATGATTGTTTATGATCACCTAAAAGATACATACAATAGTAGTATTCAATTAAAACAAATCAATGATTGTTTATGATCATTCATTATATACATACAATAGTAATAATCAATTAGAACCAGTCATTGAATGTTTATGATCATCTAATACATACATACAATAGTAATATTCAATTAAAACAAATTAATGATTGTTTATGATCACCTGAAGTAAGTAGAATTCCAAATATGCATACAAAAAGACAATCATATAAGCACCTGGCTTCTGCGATTGCCACAATCATATATCCCTGCTACTCAACGATCAAAATTGCTGACACCCCTCACAAATAAAATACAACATTTAGTAACATAGTTTCAAATGTGATTAACAAGCCATGAAAATACAAAAAGACCTAATATGGCCATAGAAAATTGAGCAGTCTTGAAGGCTAGACTGTCTTCTTCACACATGTTCTTGTGCACAATTTGAAAATGAGCATGCATGTTAAGAAATACTAGAATATTTAGCTTTCACTTTTCCTGAGTGGTCTGAATATGAGTACTAGATGATTGCTCTGAATGATTTTGGTTCAAATTTCAGTGTGCATCTGATTAGTAGTTATAAATAATGTATCTGTTCTTGCTACCCACACCTTGATCTGTGGCTTCAGCCCAGTGGTTGTGGCAGTGAACAGATCATTAGGGCTTCCTCAGGGGTGAAGGTTCTACATCATGATTGTCAACAGCAAGCCAAAATACTCAGAGACATTAAATACCACTACAGCCTTCACTGGCACCTCTAAATAGGCAATGTAAGGTGAATGTAATAACAAGATATCCAATTATACTTATAATCAATTTCTAAGACTTAAAACATAGCAGTGCATTTGATGCTCCAGATTGTAAGCCAACTGAGCAAACTACCACACACATGGGACCCATCATTTAACAATGTTGTACTGAGTGGCTCATCATGAGCTTGTCCTGTATCAACATTAAAATAAAGAACTTTGGTTATGCTTTGGAGTGTATCAAGTGAGTATGTAGTCATACCTCCCTCGAAGTCCGAGATGAGAAGGTGTTTTGCATTTAGTGATAAAAATGCACATTCACTGTAGATTATGACATTGTAATTAATAGGATCTAAGCTTACAGTTTCTTAAATGGGTAAATGATCTTCCATAATTGAATGTTTTGTCAGGGGACCAGCATCTGCATAAAGAAAAGTTATTGCAAAGGAGTCAATACTATATAACTAAAATGAACTTACATGATGTCATGATACTGGTATGCTATGAGAAGTCTCACATCACTCAAATAGTAATCTAATGAACAAGCTTGAACACTATTTCCAGACTCCTCAGGGTGGAAAGAGTCAGGATCTGGTAGGATGTTGGAAGTAGCAAAGTTTCCTTTTGATAATTAGAATATATCCAAACACATAAATTTTTCAGAAAAGCATACTGGCAGCAAGCTTCTGCACAATATGAACCTTATTTCCAATTGCAAGGGCAAGCTGTTGGCCAGATGTAGCAATACCAAGAGCATAGGCTGGGGCATTCTGAGTTCCTGTTAATACTCTAGCTATCCCAGTCTAGTAAATGCCATTAAATTAGTAATTTTCAAAGTAAAAAGATCAGACACATACCTTGAAGTTGTCAATGATACATACTCTGTTTGTGCACCTGCAGAAGATTCTGTTCTTCCTTGATAGATCCCACTTAAGGGACAGTATGGAGGAGTGAATGGGAATGCAATGCAAAATAGCCTCTATGTAGACAGCATAGATAATGATAATACCACCCTCACCTCCACTTGCCAGAAAGTCACCTGCTAGTGAGAATGACACAACATTGACCAAACCATTGGTATCACCTCTGCAAGACCAAGCTTTCATGTAGAAGGGATCCATGATTGCAGTATGTTCTACCAAATTTGTGCATGCATTTATACAAGAAAAGGTCCTGAAGGATCATCGATTGTCACACCTTCTTGCAAAGGTGATTTCATCCATCAGTAAAATATTCCTAAAGTAGAATAATCACAAAGCCAACATCTGAACACTACTTGATTGACAAATAAAAGGGAGACCATACTAGCCATACATATACATTACATAGTATCCCCTCATGCATCAACTTCGATCCAACTCCTTTTTAGTAGCCCCATAAATAAAACATGCACTAACTACTAACTGGAGTATTTGCCATTTGGTGAATGAGCTGACAGGCTGTATGTCTATTACCATATGCAAGATCAATGGGATGGATAGGTGTGGTGCAAGAGTCATAAATCAGGAATATCTGTACTGATGTGTTATTGGTAGACTTATGAAATGTTCTAATAACAACTTTGCATGCATAAAATAGCACATGAAGTTGTGCTGCCACCACAGAACAGTGACTGTGTGGGGATTGTAATTGCAAGCACTTGTTTGTTTCTGCTCACTAGCACTTCAGAGCATTTATTCTACCCCTTAATAATTAGATAAGTAATTACTTCTGAGCACTGTCACTTCAGAATCACAGCACACTGCCAACTGTGAAGCATGTCAGTGACATAAAGTTTCACTTCACTATCACTTTATCACACTCTGCAGCAGCACTATATGGAGTACTGATTTGACTGATTTTCGAGTTACATCATTGTTTCCTGCATAGCCTACTAGTTTGAGTGTCTTCATGATCACTGAATGCAGCATCTACATATCAATTCATATTCATTACTATATTTAAGATACTGAAGAGATATGGGTGTGGTTGTGTATACACAAGTCAATTGAGACACTTCGATTTCAGTATACAGTATTCATAGCACACACAAAGCTTATGAAGATGGCCAGTGAAACAGAAGTTGCTCAGTGTGTTCCAAGACTGAGTGGCCATACTAAAGGGCCTCACTCATAAGTATTAGCAAACTATTTTTATATTAACTCCTGGCTATATGATCATGTGTTCTTATAAGCATGGAGTTTTATGATCACCTCTAAATTATATAGTGTTCTATATTATTAGTGATTGTAATAGTGATCATAAATGATTATTTAGGGATATAGGTGGCATATTGAGGTGAATACTAGTACTGATGAGTTTCTATAGACTATTACTTGTTCTAATGGATTTGTAAATGATCATAAGTGATCATAAGATGGTATAGGTGGCATAATGGGTTATTAGTGGTACTAGTGGATTTGTAAGTGATCATAAGTGATCATTAGGTGATCTAGGTAGTGTAATGGATTATTAGTGATACTAATAAATCTGTAAGTGATCATATGTGATCATTAGGTGATCTAAGTGACATAATGGATTATCAATATCAAAGCTTAAAGATCAGTAGTGAGTTTCACCACTTGCTAGCCTTAATTCTTTACATTGAGATTATTGATTTATATTAATTCAGGATACTTGTGGCATTCAGCTATTTATATCAAGAATCTAAGTATAGTGAGCCTTGCCATTGGACAAAGAAATAAAAATTGAGCAAGAGAATAAAATGGTAGTACTGATTCATATTACTGATTCATATTAATTCAGTTTCTTGCTGAATCATATAGTCATGAAATCTTACCTAACGAGCATGTACATATTACCATTCAAGATGTTGCTCACTCTGCTCTTTTTCCGAGAGTTGATGAAATTACTAGTGAAGAAAACAAATGTTGTACATGTAATAGCAATACATAAGTACAATACTATGGGCCATACATTACATAAGTAAGCCTATTATTTCCTATAGCTTCCAAAGGTGAGTAGAAAAAGAAATAAATAGAAGATATACTTACACAAGAAAATGAATCTGAGTCTAATCAAATGTGCAACAAGTACACTTTCCCAACCTCACATGAAACTCCAAGAATTGATAGATAGAAATGTACATTCCAAAAATCTGGTATACCCCTTTCACCATGTCGGCCCCCATGTATGACCTTTATAAATATGTTGGTGGTAAAAACACCATGATAGATTTATCTCAAATGCAGGGAAAAAACACAAATCATACCTCATAAGATTTATTCAATCATAACATGGTCAATGGGAGAGCAACAATAGATGATGAGGTTAAAATAAATACAACAAAAAATTGGGAGCAAGGTGACAATGACAGCAACTAAAGAATGAGCAAGGAATATGATGCCTCTCTCACTCCTACAACTCCCTTGTAGATCTCAACATGGTGCATCAGAAATCGAATGAAAATACCTTGCCTGGAATGTCAATGACATACACTGACTGATGTATACCAAAGGAAGAGGACAAAGTATTACTACTACTACAATTGGGATTTTCACATTGTTCAACTACAATCTAAAGGACAACTATTTACACCTTTTGATTCCTCTTTTGTGCACTGAAAAGATAAGTACATATAAGGTAAAGCAATTCAAGGAAAGCTTACACAGGGTACCTAATATTGTACCAGTTACCAATCTAATAACTCCTGGATGTCTTGCCTGTATAGACATAGAAGTGAACTGTCTATTATGAATAAAAGTAAGTGTTCAACAGCTTGTGAAATATTGGCAACTTACCTCTTTCACTTTGGTTTGGTGACCCTTGCCTTTCTTTGCATTCTTTTCCTTGGGCTTCCTGCAATGTTCTATGTGTACCAATTCTGCAGTCCTCCAACATCCTCTCCAGCACACCATATGTTCAATGTGTATCAATTCTGCAGTCCTGCAATGTCATAAAAGGTAGTATAGTGGGGAAATGAAGTCATTCATATGTGCATTTTAGGGGAAAAAGCCCTACCTGTTTGTCATGTGTCTTCCCCCCCCCCCTCCCCCTACTGTTTTATTCACTACTTGGCTCCCTTCAGATCCCCCCTCAACCTCTGTCCATGCTGACAATGCATGGTACACCCTCCGCCACTCCCTTTTCCCAATGCTCATGTTGCAAGTGTCACTCAAAAATCCAACTCTATCATCTCTCTCCCTCTTTTCCTCCCTCCCCTTCTCTTGTGAAAGACAATGTCAAGGCCTCTCTCAACCTCTCCCTCTCTCTTGCCCTCATTACTTATGTCACAACTATGGCACTGACCTCTGGCATTGATGCCACATCACCTTCCACCTCTACCTCCTTCCCTCCCCTCCACTCCCCTTCCCTGGTCTCACCCTTGTCTTCCAAGTGATGAGGGCAAGCATCTTCTGCCCATGCCCTCTCCCTTATGTAAAGACATAGAGTATGTTGGTTTTGAATAGCTAGATTTCTCATATGGAATAGCACTGGTATGTCCTCCTCATTTCTCACTCACTCCACCTCATCTAGAATCCAATTATTGCTACAGTTTGTGACACTTAAACACCACAAATTTATTAAGCAAATTTTCTAGCAACCACAAACAACTTTTAGCTTCCGAAAATTATTGGAATAGGATAGTTATGATGTAATCTACAATATTCCATGAGCAGATTTTCGAAATTCTGATTTTTTGATTTTTTAGCCCAAAAATTTGGCACTTGGCCATAAAAAAATAGTAAAAATCATGATAAATGTATTTTTAGTATGCTTTCATCAATAGCAATATGATTTCACAAAAAAAACAGCCTCTGAATTGCTTCACTGGGCACTAAAAATTTGCTTTTCTAATTACCATGCCCAGAGGTAGACCCAAGAAAAAGAGTGGAGATACCAGTGGACTTTGCAATAATCAGCCAAAAACTGATCACCAGTCCCTCCCCACTACATATCACTCATATATCAAATAGTATGTATGCTTTAATAATATTACAATTAAAATTATTGAGCATACACTTTGACAGTACTGGGGGTGGGCAAAATATCAGTATTGTGAAGAAGATAAAAGAACCTTTCAAGATGCAAAAAAAGTGGTTGTGAAATATCTAGATGCTTGTTCTCTGAATGTTATTTGTTGTTTTATAAACCAAACATGGCAATTTATGAGTGCATATAGGTGTAGTTAACAAGTGAAGCAGCAGAATGGACTGTTAGACAGTATTGTAAACACCATCAAGTCTCAAATTGTGCTATGATGGCACTTGAGGCTATTGTATCCTAAATTAGGCTATGTAACATGTCAATTTTTTTGCCAAAAAATTTGGCACAGCTATTTTATCATAGGAATCTCACAAAAATATTATTTTTGTATGTATTTTGACCTTCTGATTCTGAATCTGTAATTAGTTTGCCCTAAAAAATTCATTTTTCTACCATAATAAAATTTGTGGTGTTTAAGTGTCACAAACTGTACTACTTCCTATTCATATCTTACTATCTCATCTTTCATTCATTAATCTAACATATTTTACTCTCCTCCCTCCACTCTCCTCCCTTTGTTCTATATTCTTCCCACTTATCACATTCAAAAGGAAGACACAATACTTACATGCTGTGGTTACTTCATTACAAGATTTGATGTTCAATCAATGATGATAACTGGATTTGTGGGAGATGGGCCTATTCATCATACATCTTCTGCCCTTGTCCATGCTGGCGATGCATACTACCCTCTCTCCTCTTCCCTCCCCCTCTTCCAAGATGTATGTAACCAACATAGCAAGAAACTTACATGTCTCTCTTTCCACAAGAATACACCAACTCACCATAATGTGTGTCTGGATTCAACCTAGTTCATGCACAGGTTGTTCAATTTTCTCATGCTTTGATATACCTAATCTTTTTGTCCACTTAAAGTTTCACACAAAGTCTCATGCTGCCACTGGAAATAGTATTTTAGTATAGTACTAGTATTGTTGATTACTGAATACAATGGTCATTCTAATTGGCAGTAGCTTGTGACACACATGAACTTATTATTGATTGACTTACTCTATGAGAACTCAACAACCTACAATTGGTATGCTCTTATTTACTCTCAAGTCATTGTCCTGCCCCTGGACAAAGAAGGCCAATGTATGTACCCTCCCACAAGCCATGAGCATGAACATGGACTGTGAACCTTATACCAACCATCTACCTTATTATTTTATTTTAAATACTGACATACTGAAGTGCTGAAACATTGATATGGGTTGACACAAACTTTTTAGTAATTTGCTGAACTAATCTGACACTATCTTCTGAATTCATAGCAGGCAAGTGTGATTTATTTTATCTCATTTCTGCCATAGAATTTAGTTTAAATATGACAGATAATATCTTGTCAAATGGACAAATTATTTAATAAATTATTATTTTAACTTTTCTAGCAATAATTGGTACCTCTTCAACTGCACATGACTTTATACAATAAGCTGCTGTATTTTCTCACCATATTTTTAATTTCTTAGACATATAATAAAAATATTTTTATGCTAAGCAGTAAAGGACTTTCTGCTGCTATAAAATGCATAAATAGAATTAAATTTTTAGCTACAATTCTATATCTATTCAACCAATTAATATGAAAAATATGTTCTTGCCCAATATTACTAAATCATTGTGATGCTGCCTATTGTAATAGACACCAGTATATTTGGTCTGATTTATATGGTATGTGAGTAAGTTAAGTTCAGTAGAGGATTACCCCTCTACACAGGTGGACTCCTAGTGGTCTCAAGATGGACTAGAGCTAGACTGAATTTAATGAAAATAGCTGGAGTTACAGCTAAAAGCTATTCCAGTTTTGTCAGCACTAGTTTTCTGTTTGACTTGCATTTTCAATGACAATCAATAAGTCACAATGGCAGTCAGTTTCATATATTGGATTGAATCTTCAAAATGGCGTGTGTATGCATGAACAGTTTTATGTTGGAGTATTACAGATAGAGTATTGCATGGGCTAACAACACTCACATGCATGGCAGGTTAGAGTGTTGCCAGGTATAGGTGTGGGTTGAACTCAGAACACCTGTAACCTGGCAGTTACCCTTATACTAATATATTATTCAAAACTTATATAATATAGGACTAATTAGTTACAAAGCTACCAGAAAAAAAGCATATCCAAACACATACCATATACACTATCATTTCTACACTCTACACACAATATTTTCAAGAATATCAGACTTGGAACTGGTAGCACCAAGAGCAGGTCACATGCCAATTGACAGTGAAGTCACTGAGGCAGCCATCAGGTTGTTGAAGCCAAAGCTACATCTCAAGAAGAAACTGAACCCTGATGATCACAGCTTGGTCACCTCAGTAAGATTTCTATTAAAGTACAAAAAGATACCCAACAACACTATCAGGAACCACCACATAAAAGTCAAAGTGTCTTAATTCATTTTTTTTAAGTTGAAGCTGAAGCCACCTAAAAACACAGTCCCAACATTGACAATATCAGCAGGGAACCCCTCCAATATACCAGTGAGTAATGCACTGTACCTCTACACAAGAGAAAAGAGTATTAATAAAAAAATTATAGGTGCCTGACACCATGCTGACAGATACAGTGACAATAAAAACACAGAACATACCTCATAGCAGCCCTCCATTATGTCATGTAACTATTGTTGAAATATCTGATAATGAAAATAATGAAGACAATGAAAATGAGAGCATTGCAGGGAGTATACATAAAATGACTGTGGTGAGTTGTATAATCTTAATCTGAATATATTACTTACTGAATTTAGAGAGCCTACAACTTGACTGGACTTCACTAATATATGCATTTTACCACCCAACCCCAATGATTAGCTATATGAGGGGCATTGATACCATCAATTTACATGCTTTTGTGAAATCTTGCAAGAAAACAATCTGTCACTTCAGCAATATGCACTGGCATGCACAGATATATTGGGGAGATGAGACTGTTAGTGCAGCCATGGATGTGGGTAATGTGAATGAAGTTAGAGGTGTTTTTGCTAAGTCTAAAGATAGGCCAATTGCTGCTATGTTCTAGGTAAAAGGAAAGGGGAAGATAACTTACTTGCAAATTCAATATACTCAGGCAGAGACAAGGTGTGTCCAACTTTATTTGTCTTATGTTACACATACTGATGAATATAATAGAGCAGAGGTTATTCAATGGTTTGCACCCTTTCAACATAATTTAAGGTTGTGGCTTTTAAGTGTTTCATGAAGATGAAAAGGCCAGAGAACTACTTACTATTGTCAACCACAGTATTGCATGATGTTCAAATGGTTTATGCAGACTCATTAATATATCACCTCAATACTGCATGTAAGTGACTTCTGTTCATGGAGACATAAACTAACCACTTACCAAAAACATTCTGAAAAACTACACTTTGCTACCAATGGCTGGATCACTCCAAACTACTGAGTCTACATTGTATTTACAGTCCATTTCAAGCACAACAGAGTTCCAATTTTATTAATACTTGATATCATAGAAGTTCTGAAGTTACACAATGATATGACTCTGGCAAATACATTTGCTACAGCTTTGGAGGAATTTGGTCTGTCAGAAAAGGTTGGCATAATGAAGAACATGTATAATCCTATACTTACCACTCACCAAGGTCCTTGCTATCACCTTCAATAATGCCACAAACAACAATGCTATAGTCCACAAATTGGATGGAATGTGGACTTCATTTTCCATAGTCAACCATACTCATTGCTTCCTCCGTGTGAATAACCTCATCACTCAGATATTTGTATGGCAGTTTGATGCACCACAATGACCAAAATCCCAAAATGGCAAACCTTTACTTGACCACAATGACCCTAACTTCCAGTATGTTGCACTCTCCCACAGTTATCACTGAACTCTCACCAGACTATCAAGAGTCTCACTGGACTCTCACTAGACTATCAAGAATCCAGTGAGAGTCTCACTACACTATCAGTAGAGCACATGGGCTCTACCTGAACTCTACTGAACTCAAGTGCCTAAGCTTTACCTAGACACTATTGTCACACATGTATGAAAGTGTGACATGTTGGAAAATGTTGGAAAAAGCGTGACAAGTGTGGAAAAAAGTGTGACATGTTTGGAAAACATTGGAAACAAAAGCGTGACATGTGTGACAAGCGTGGGAAAAATGTGTGACATATTTTAGAAAAGTGTCACATATCATAACCATCACACTTACCTAACTTTTTCCAATGTGTCACACTTTCCCCACATTGTCACATATGTCACGCTTCCAACATGTCACACTTTCCCCACGCTTGTCACACATGTCACACTTTTTCCCACACTTGTCACGCTTTTTCCAACATTTTCCAACATGTCACACTTTCATACATGTGTGACAATAGTGTCTAGGTAAAGCTTAGGCACCACACTTTTTCCAACATTTTTCAATGTGTCACACTTTTCCCACATTTTCCAACCTTTCACACATGTGTGACAAGTATGATAACTGTGGGAAACACATTACAACTGTGACAATAGAGTCTGCCTGAAGTCTACCTGAAGTCCACCTGATCTTGTGGAGGAGTGAGAAATACAGCTTATTCTCACTAGATTCTCATTGGACTCTCAGAGATTCTCACCCAATGAGAACTAGGTGAGATTATAGTGAGATGAAAATTGTTCATTTTCTCAGTGTAGTCTCACCAATGTCTCACTAATATCTCTCCACACTCTCAGATATACCACTAAAATTAACCTAGATTCTCACTGGAGTATCAGAGAATCTCATGAGAATCTCACTGGATTCTACTGAGACTGTGGGTCAGTGACATGACCTCCTAACTTCCAGCTTTACAACATTACATGCAACACCAACACTGAAGAATGCATAACTCAACAAATGTTATTGAACAATCCAGTGAGCTCCAGCATTGATGATAGTGACAACTTGGATGGGTGGGTTGGGGAGATAGCAGCATTGTATGAAGCTGAGTGTAATATTGTGGGGGCAGATCTTTGCCCTGTACAAATGATGCTGGCAAAGTAGATTAGTTATGTTAGCATCGGATCATATGTAACTCACTAATTGTGTCACGTCCCGTTCTATTCCACTAGGGACAAGAACCTCGGAGTAGATAGTCTAATAGCGGAGTAACTTGTACAATGTTAGTAAGGTGTGTGGAGATAATGAACAAGTATGGGAGTAGTGGAACATTGGCTTCAACTTGTGTGTTGCACCTCTTGGACTTCCAGTTCCGTATTTAGAACAAAGCGGAGTAAGTGGCAAAATAGCGGAGTTGGCTCAAGGCCCAAGTGGGAGAAGGGTGTAAACATAGTTGATTTGAAACTAAGGTATATCTACATTACAGGAGTAGTTTATATAGTAAACTACTTTGTCCAAATGCGTACGGAGTAATGCCCATGGGTATGTGGCATCCTAGGATTAAGTAAACTCCATGAAATGTAGAACATGGTAAACTAGTAGTACACCTCTAGATTATAGTCATAGGAGAAATGGCTGCAGCCAGAGAATGAGGTAGTAATATTAAAGGGAAGGAACAAGTAAACAGATACAAGTAAACATTAGTAAGGAAGAGTTCAATATATAACAAGTATACATAGTCTGGAGGAAATGTACTAAAAGTGGAGTAAACCCAGAGTTGACTCCAATGGTACAGGGATTGTCATGGATATGACAAATTGATAGATTCATAAAGTGCATTCAAGACTATCTACTTGTTGACAAACCTTCTTCCAGCCTGGAAGAAGTTTTACAAGGACCCAAATATTGAGGTTAGACTCATTCCAAACAATGTTCATACAAGATGGAACTCTACATACAACATGCTCCACTTCATATTGAACTACCAGACATTTTATGAACACTTCACCAGCAAGCAACAAAATGGGTTGAAGGATTTTGAGCTAGATGAGGAGTGAACTGTCATGGAGCAGCTGTGTAATATTCTGAAGGTGAAGTCAATCCACCTGATAATTATTAATATCTGACTAATCAAATTACAGGTTCTGAAAGAAGCTACCCTTTCAAGGGGTGTCAGCCAATTTTTTCATTAAATGCCTAGGTTTTATGATCACTCACTATTATATATGTAATAATGAATGTATGATCATAAGTGATCTTTCAGTGTTTTAGTAGTGTTTCAGGTGAATATTTACTTACTACTAGTACTAATGAATGTAATGGTGATCATAAGTGATCATTAGGTGTTTCAAGTGCATATTCACATATTACTGGTACTAAAGAATGTATAGGTGATCATAAGTGATCATTATATATTACAATAGCACGTTATTTGAATAATATCATATATGTCACACATGTCACATATCTCGCACTTGTCACGCCTATGTCACATTGTTCGCATTTGTCACACATTTCCTGTGTGTCACATTTACCACACTTTCATGAGCATAACATTTGTTACATTATTCCTGCACATTACACACTCTCACATGTCACACCTTGGAAGCATGTCACACATTACATTTATCACATTTGTCATGTTTTTGAAATGCATCATGTGTTTTTCATGCATGTGGCATCTCTGAAGTGCATTGCAACATTTTTGCAAATGTCATACTTTCCAATTATATCAGATTTGTTTGTCTGCATAACTATTCAAATTGTTATAGGAGTAGGGTGGGTATCTAATACAGTTGAGGACAATCAAAGGCAAAAAAATTTACAACTCAGCCACATGATTTTTTAGGGCAAAACTAACTTGATATTCAGGTCCAGCAGCCTCAAATACATTAGAAAAGGCACTTTATAAGTTTTTCCCATGATATTTCAAGGTGGCCAAATTTTTCAGACAAAAAATGATTTGTGTGTACCTCTTTGAACACCTTTAGGTAAGTCAGTGACTATCCCCACTATCAATCTACTGCAATCAATCACTTCCATACCCTCCATTTCCACATTACACACTCCTCTATGCTGCTTCTGATGTTGTACTGCCCTGTAGAACATGTTCTCCAGTTTGAAACATTTGTTATATTTGTAGTAGACATGTTTTAATACAATAATTTATAAAGCACTTACCAAACTTGACTAGTTTGATCATTCACATGAAAACAGCATTCATCATGGAATAAAGGAATGATCTCTTACTTTCCAGGAAGAAGAGTAGTCTCCATTTGTAATAATTCTGGCCCTATATATTGAGCTGTTGGTACTTGGAAATTCTTCATCATTAGCAAGAAGACTTTATCTCTATAATAAACCACATCTATCTGCTCATGCTCTTCTATCTCCCAGTTCACTTCCAGACTATCTAGTGTAATTGAATCTTCATCCACTATCTGATTAACTGAGATATCAGAATCAATAATTTGAGCACTTGAAGTTGGCAGACTTACATTTGATACATTGAAAGGCTTGGTGATGCCTGAGACAGATCTCAGTCTAAACATATTAGGATTATGTTTCTTCAATGGATGACCTCAAGGATAGGTCATACTGTTAGAATGTGTTACATTGTGAACATCCTCTCACAATACTTGTCATTTTGTATTTAGTTAGTACAAAAATCAGCCAGATAGCAAATATAGTATTTGATCTCACATCATTATTCCTGTTTGTCAGTACAGACCATGTACAGATGCAATTTTTGTTTGATTTTTTGCTCAACAGCTGCTCAATAAAATAGCTTAATACATTGGAATCATTAATAATACATAAAAAGGACTCTATTGGCACTTTTTTTGTGAATAAAATGATTTCTTTTACAGTTGGCCAAATTTTTGGGGGTAAAAAAATCAATTTTCATTTTTAGAAGGAATGGCTCATAGGATTGTTGTAAAAATTATATCAACTGAAAGCTAATTCAAGTATCTTTCATTCCCAAAGAAGTCCAAGGCCAAAAAAAATTATTGATTTTTTTGTTGACTTTGATTGTCCTCAGCTGTAGTACAGAATAAATTATAAATGCAGAGGAAACAATTTGTACTTGTAGAACTGGAAGACTTTACATGAAAGTGACAATCAGAATGTTGTGGAAATGATAATAAGATACTAAAATGGAAGATATAGAGTGTGTATATAGTTGGAGTCTTAGCCCCATTGACAGAGCATGAGAAATTTTAACATGGAATGGTATGAGATGTTTTATAATCAGGACTAAAAATGTAATGAAATGACAAAGTAAAAACTATAATGGTTAGTCTGGATATGAGAGATGAAGTTGTCAAAGAACTGCACATGGATAACAAATGTGAAACAATGATGAATATATGTGATTCTATGGAAAGCCAGACAACCACGCTCGACCACGTCAAAATCTTTGAGCTCCAACCTTCGGCGCTTTGGCAGCTTGCTTAAATATTTGCTTAGGGCGCTTGCTGTTTGGACTAAGTTTTCGGTTAACAGCTTAATCAGAATGTACATATATCTAAGTACTAATGTAAAACATTAGAACAGACTGCCACAGCACATAGGTCTTTTGTCATTATGATATGTTATTAATTCAAAAATTACTCGGGATAAAAGAAGAATTAAGTCTCTGATTCAATCACAATAAGTGTAAGCAAAAATACAATTTCTTAGTTTCAAATCTATGTATTCATTTGTCCCTGCATCATTTTTAACAGTGCTCTGAATTGACACTGATCTGTTATTCACACTTGAGATTACAAGCTAAAATACAGGTTTACATATTTACAGGTGGTGAATGACTACTAAGGACGACAATTTATGCAGAGTATAAACAAATACAAATAAAACCAATGACAGAGCGAACATATTGTGCAATAAGTAATAATGGACTTATATGTAAGCTTAACTAATAGTCTATAAATGTACTAAGATAGGATATATTTAACTAAGTGTAACATTTATGCTATTGCCAGGTTGTACATAATTTAAAATGGTGAATGACTACTGAGGACAACAATTTAGGTAGAGTATAAACAAATACAAATAAAAACAATGAAAGAGCGAACATTATGCAATAAGTAATAATGGATTCATATGTAAGCTTAAATAATAGTCTATAAATGTAGTAAGATAGGATACATTTAATTAAGAGTAACATTTATGCTATTGCCAGGTTGTACATAATTTAAAATGGTGAATGACTACTGAGGATGACAGTTTAGGTAGAGTATAAACAAATACAAATAAAAACAACGAAAGAGCGAACACATTGTGCAATAAGTAATAATGTAAGCTCAACTAATAGTCAGTAAATGTAGTAAGATAGGATCTTATATTTGCAAGCTCAAGTTGTTGGAAATGTGCTATATGAGTTACTTTTAGGCTGCCCGTTCTCTTGTCTCGCGCAAATGACAACTCAGGATTTTTTGAATGTTGACCAACAAATTACCCTCATTGATCCAAATACCCACGTCGTGTTTACCACCCCCACATGCGCCCGAACTTCGCAAAATCTGGATTTTTAATTATTGATGAATCAGCAACCACTCGACGAGATATGCCACAATCACCCTCCAAGCCCACTACAACCTCATCCTCACCGTTATATATTAACTCTCCACTTGTCTCCACTGGTTTCATTTTGATCACACCTGAAAAATCGAGTCCCCAACTTAATCAACTTGCAAATTCTATTTCCCCCTCTGTTAATTCCAACCTCAATCAAGTCTCTACAATAACTACATTATTTACAAGTTTAACCGAAGCCAGAAGCCACACAGAACTTACAAGATCTCAAACCACACTACTAGAATGCACCGCAGAAGCCACAAAGATTACACACAAGAAACTTGCCAACTTCAATTCAACTTCAAGCCTTTCTATTTTTATTATAATACCCTTTCACCCCCGAGCCGCTAATCAATGAACTTGTTACCACTTGCAGAAAGACCATGAAGACCCCCCAATTTCCCCTACCATGCATCCACCTGGACTTGACATTTCACAACTTGCTCATCTCTTTCATTCTCGCTTTTCAGTTCTCTATACCCCTTTCCGTGCACTTCCTAATTCCACACCCACGCTGTCAACCTGCTGTCAAATATTGCCACTTTGCTCATTTCACTTTCATCTATTAATAAATGTCGTTCTCTCGCAAGACACTCGCGCCAATTTTTCTCCACTCATTTTAATCCATGTTCCCCTTCCTTCACACTATCCTACCCATTTTCCATCAACAATTTACTCTATCTCCAAATTCTATCTTCACAATAAACAACAGTTTTTTATACATATATCTACATTATTTCTCCCATCCCCCCTACCACACATCCACCTGGACATAATCTCTCACAACTTGCTCTTTTCGTCGACTTTCATCTTTCAGTTCTCTATTCCCCCTTTCCCACATTTCCTATTTCACACCCACACTGTCAATTTTCTGTCAACAAATTTCCCCGCTCTTGTACCATTCACTTCTCAACTCCCATCAAGCCACATTCCATTAATTTTCACTACTCATTTACTTTAACTCACTTTCCTCTCACTTTATACTATCTTATTCCTTTTATTTGAAAATTCTACTCTATCTTCGCATTTTACTTTACAAACTGAGTTATAATTTTATATTTACATTATCCCACCCTTCCCTTTTCATTGGTTGTTAATTTATTTCTCCCCATCCCTTCGCCTAACTTACATGCATTCACCTTTTATTCTCCTATTATCTCGCCATGCCTTTCTTTTCTTTCACAGGTTTCTTTTATATCTTTATAAGATTGACTGGGGACAGTCAATATTCGAAGCCCCCATTAGGTGTAGAGCAGGCAAAATGCCTGTGCTGCGTCGTTCCAAATTGGATTACATAATCACGCATCATGCATCATTGATGCATTCGTACACATTCTGCTTGTGCTCTCTGTTCAATCTCCTTCCTGCTCGCTCTCTTTGTACTATTCTCAAATTATATATCTTCATACACCATTCTGACTATACCTATCCCCTGCGACACTCCGAGTTCTCAAAATAACTTCAACATCAGCACCGACACTAGACCCTGATGTATGGAGAACTTGTCTCCTTGCAAACCTCAAACACATTGGACTTTCTTACTGAGTTTTCTATTCATTTTTTATGTTTCACACTTTTCCTTTTACATCCTTCATCTGATATAATTACTCTTACTTATTTTAGATTTATTGGTTTTTTCTAGTATAAAAATCTCTGTAGTTACACTACAGACGAGTAAATAAATTCTTACTCCCTCTCACCTTAGAATTCCCAGTCAGACAGATGTCTTGATGACTCGCAATATTTGTCTTTGTAAAGTACATGCAACCGCACTTCCACCTCTTCAATGTAACCCAGTATTGTAGCTTGTAATCTCAAGTGCGAATAACAGATCAGTGTCAATTCAGAGCACTGTTAAAAATGATGCAGGGACAAATGAATACATAGATTTGAAACTAAGAAATTGTATTTTTGCTTACACTTATTGTGATTGAATCAGAGACTTAATTCTTCTTTTATCCCGAGTAATTTTTGAATTAATAACATATCATAATGACAAAAGACCTATGTGCTGTGGCAGTCTGTTCTAATGTTTTACATTAGTACTTAGATATATGTACATTCTGATTAAGCCATTAACCGAAAACTTAGTCCAAACAGCAAGTGCCCTAAGCAAATATCTAAGCGAGCTGCCAAAGCGCCGAAGGTCGGAGCTCAAAGATTTTGACGTGGTCGAGTGTGGTTGTCCAGCTTTCCATAAAGAAGAGCCTTTCTTCGTTGGATAATATTAAAAACAGTAAACATAAATGTGGGGTGTGTTTGAAATCGGCGATCGGCAAAAGATAATAAATATTTAACATGACGTTGGAATGATACTCGAACAGATCTATTACTATTTTCAGGACCTCCAATACCATATGGGAAAAGGGTAGGATATGTCATTGGCAACAGAGATGGGTTATTAAATTCATTTGCAGGAATAGGTTCATGAGGATATTGGAGATATGAATGGTTTTGTTTGAAATGTTTCAAAGCAGCAGCATGTAGTTCATGTGCAGGAGTATTCACATCTGTATCAGTAATGATTATACTTTCAAAGGTGTCAGGGGAAATCATAGTTGATTTATCATTACAATCATATTGTGATGTCAAGTTTTCATTACTTTTATTGTCATGTACTAGCTGTATATCAAAAGGAGGAATAAAGTGTGAATGCAATTGGTTAAGATTAGAAATATCAATAGTGATACCAGAATAGAGTGGATTATTAGTCTTTAGCCATTCCAATACTTCCCACACTTTTTCTTTTCTCACTACGAGAGGAATAGCTTTATCTCTTAACCATTGACTGGATGGAAGGTTTGATCTGATAAAAATGACACAAATATGCATAACAACATCATGTAATGTTGGAGGAAGAACATTTAGTAATTGTGTTGGAGATTGAGGATATATAATGACATGACCTTTAATACCTCTTTGAGTAGTGGAAACAGTGCATGATTGATCATGTTGACGCAATTGAATGATAAGAGATTTAGAACGACAACATGCTATCATTGATTGTTCAACAATGGTAAGATCCTTTAAAGCATCAGGAACAGGACCGAGATAATTATTGTTCGACATAGACAATGGAGGTAGTTTTCGGTGTTTTAGTTTTGACATACAATCAGAACAAAATCATAATTTGCATGAGTCACCAGATTCTGTATAGTGCAGAACACCATCGGGATGAAGCAGAAATCGCTGTAGAGAACCAAAAATGAATGGAACTGGAACAAGCGAAGAAAATGTTGGCAAAACAAGAGGTGTCAGATCAACATCAGATATATCAACTTCGACACCACTAGTACTGTAATGAATTGAACCACATGATGCACACACTTGTTGCAAAAGAGAGGATTGATTAGTACTTTTTCGAAATTCAGTAATAAGTTTAATTTTTTTACAGTCATTTAGTATTTCAGGCCAATCATTTCGAATCTGTTGTAAAGTGTCATAAAGAAGATTGTAATATGGTGATGGATGAAAATGATCAATGAAGTGGCATTGAAGTGTGTTCGTAGGAAGGGTGTTAATGTTATCAACTTTAATATATTCCACATGTAGAGCAAGTTGCAGTACAGATCAATTTGAAACATTATTCATGATACATTGCAAAACGAAATCACGTAGTTCCGTTTGAGTAGGTTCATGCAGTAAATTATGAGCACATTCCCCTCTGAAGTGTTTGCATTGTACAAACTCGGTTAGAACACATTCTGCATAACAGAAATGTTGCATCATATTTTCTGTAAGCTGTTTATGAGTCCACCCTATATAAGGAATGACCACACCATGATGTGATAACAATTCCTGTAACTCGTTATGAGATAACGAGCAAATAGTATTTATGAAGGAGGAAACTGATTGAAGAGGAAAAATCAGTACAGAGTTGTAACGATTCTTAAACAGCGATAATGCATGAAGCATTCCTGGAATATCGACATTGTTTTCAGGTAATGATATGTGCAATGAAGTTGCAATAGCAATCAAAGAAGATAATGATAATGCAGAGTTTATAATGTGGTCTGTGAAGAAGCATTGTAAATTATATGATGAACCAAAATGCATGAAGCACAAGGAACACGCAGAGGGCACAGAATATATAAAGCAAGCACCTGAAAACAGATGCTGCAATAGGGAAGGCACGAGTAATGTATCGTGAATATCCAGTATGAGTCCATGTGCATTGCACACAAAACATAAATAAGAGACCGCCTGAAACAAATCAGGTAATTCCCAAGCAGAAGCTGCTATTGCCTTCCACCCTATCATGAACAAATTGGAAGAAACATTTGATGTCTCATAATGTGTATCACAAGCAAGGGGAAAAGCAGGAGCAGAGGGTACAGAGATTGGGCCAAAAGAGGATAGAGTATGGACTGCCTGTTAAAAAGTAAATGAGTCCATCCGCTGGACAGGATTTTATACTTACATGTTCCCTATTTTCTAGTGGAATTGCAGAAGTTGATTCAACGGCAGGAGAAAGTCAACCACAGGTGATGGTGCAGTCGCCGTCCATACTGTTATCATGAGTGGCACTACTTGCATCAATCATACTAATCAGAAATGCAATGAACAGAGAAAAATATGACATTTACTGGGATTGATTGGAACCCATCACTAGAGTAAATAACTGAGCAAGAGGAAGTACGAAAGAAAAAAGCCGCGAGAACAATGGGGGTGAGGATGTTGGACCAGTGCAATCAGCCCCATCAAACAAATCAATACAATACTAATCTACACGTCATTTACTCCACAAAACCCAGTGATATCATCCAGTGGTAAGTATTGTGTATTCAGGAAAGGGATCATGACATGCAACACTTTAGCCTCATCCTCAATAGCATAAAAAACCACCTACAAGTAATATATCGAGTACAGTAATTGAGACGTTTAATCGATGCCATGAAAACAGCGTAAAAGGCTGGAAGAACCAACAATATTGAACAACTTTCATTTGGTTTAGGAAAGAGTTGTCAGCAATCGCAAAAGACTATGACGACATACAGCATTTCCCCAAAAACCCTCATATCACACAAAACACAAAAGAGTAAAACACCAAATTGTAAACATTCACTCAATACTGTTGAAACAATGGAAACTCGTAAGACTGACACCCTATAAAAAACCGGAGTAAAAAAAATCCTTACTGCCCCCAAAAACTAACAACGATCAGCATTTTCCATTCGATTTCAAGAAGGCTTTGTACACATACTCTTGTAAATACACTAGCACTTATGGAATCAATTTGGTTGTGAATGAATCTCGAAATTGCTGGTGCCCGAAATCATCAGCGATAAGTAGCCTGAAAAAACAGCAGAGGATGCAGTGACGGAAGTTACAGTCACATTCCAAAAATGTACAATGGCAGATACCAAAACCGTCCAAAACTGAAACTGACCGTCCCCTATAACCCAACTACCTTAAAAGGTAGTGGGAATATAATTTCTTCTGGGTTTCAGAATGCTACGATTCTTCTCCACACTATAGTATACATGCCATGTAATCCACACCCAAAGTTATATGAATATTCTCCCTTCTCACTATGAGAAATATGAAGCTTAATATTCATCACATTGAATTGGCTTGTGTGCTTCTTTCTCTACTACAGAATACTACTGTATAACTGAGACAGTGACAGCATTTCTGCATAGCATTTGACTACAGAAATACTTCTACATATGTTAATGAAGTGCCATTGCATTATATTCATCTATAGAGAAAATATAACAACATGTCTGAATCTCACAACATTGAAAATGAGGAAGGTTTATTTTTATGGCGCCATATCTTTATTCTGGAATGTCTTTTCTATTTTATATCTTTAATAAGGTATATTATCTTTGGAAGTCCAAATTTCCATAATATATTAATGGCAATCCAACTATGGAGACCTTTATGAACAAATTTGTAAGGTATATCACAACATGCTATCATTTAAACAGCATTTAAATTGTAATCCAGTAGAATGTATTATATATTACAAATAACCAAAGTTTGAAAGAAATCGAGGCAGTTTTGGATGTGTGATATATCAAACGAGGCAGTGGACTATTCTCTATATGTGTGGGAATTGACATCACTTTTAGGACCTGTGTGTAAAGTTCCCAGGTGAATGAGAGGTGGCATTAGCACAAAATTAAAAATTAAAACGGTAAGAGTGTCAATACGGAGTAAAAGATATAGAATTCCAGTTCATTGGCAATGAAAATTGAGTCATGGAGCTGTAGAAATATAGAAATATACACCAGCTTGTAAGTATGCAGAATACAATATCATTAAACCTAAAATAAGCAATTACATACACTGGTGGACAATGACCTCAAATTAACGAATGGAAATTAAATAGAAATAATAGCTGAGATTCAGGGGGGGAATTGAAAATAAATTGGGAAACTTGGTTTTGAGAGATACCGTTGAGATACTGTCAAACTTCATGGTCTAGCTTTGCGAGAGGTGGTGGAGAGATATTAATGTGTCAAAACGATCATCATGGATGGATAAAATTTCGAAATGGTGCAAGATGTTGTATATTTCGAGGAAAGTGAGGGACAGAGTGAGCGGGGAGGTGAGGATAGGTTGAGACAAGCAGAATGCATATAGATTGATTATGCAATCCAATTTTGGAACATCTTGAGATGTGAGATATATCGAGTTTCGCATTGCAGGCAGTTTTCCTACTCTACGGAATACTTGCACAGGGGCAGACTGTACTGAATAAGTAGCACCTTAGCCTTATTGCTATTGGGAAGTAAGTTGAAATTAGTTTTTAAGTTATTGTTATTAACTGAGGCCCTTTATTATTCATTTTCTACCTCGACAATGGAATTATAAACATGTAATAATGACAGAAGGTCTATGTCACAATAGTCTGTTTTAATTCTTATGTCTTACATTCGTACTCAAATTAAATGTACTGCGTTCCAATTTAGTTGTTAACCGAAATTCTGCCCAAAGAACTAGGTCCTAAGCGAGTATCTAAGCGCACTGCCATAGAGCTGAAGGGTGGAGCTCAAAAACTTTGATGTAGTCGAGCATGGTTGTCCGGCTTTCCATATGATTCCACATCACATTCAATTCACATGTCTCAGTCATTAGTTGGTTATGATTCTTGTATAAACCTTTGGTTATTCTTATATCTTCAACACACATTGTTGGATTATATATATGCTTACTCTATATGATTGCATGACACTTCTATACTGTCATATGTGTTTCACTTCTCTGGCATATGTTATATAGCTCTGTTAGTATCAGTATTCATTCATACATATGAAAAGCAACCTCATGTACTTCTCTGCACTTTCTTGCCCAGTGGCTATTACTTACTTGCTTTCCTATTGTTTAATTTAGTATCCACTAAAGGGCCACATTGCTTTTTCTCTCTCTTGAGGTTTGCCTAAAGAAACTTACTATTATTTCTCCATAGTCATGCACAGTATTGTCACTGACATGATGAGACCCTATCTGTCAAAGTGTCTGAATCAATGACTGGTATTTATCAGGTCAATCATTGAGTTGTTAATACAGAATTATCAATACAATAGGCTGAATTACACTACTAAACAATGGGCTGGGAGTTTAATGTGGCATTACTGGGTGTTGTAATTCATTGGTTCTGAAAAGTATAAAAATATGCTCATTAAAGATTTCTTGGATTCCCATCAATATGTATCAATTATGACATACTACAAAGAACCTCAGAGGAGATAGTCTAAGTGGCAGAGTAACTAGTACACATTAGTAGGATGCATGGAGGTAGTGGACAGGTACAGGAGTAGTGGAACATTGGCTTCAACTTGTGTGTTGCACCCCTTGGACTTCTAGTTCCATATTTAGAACAAAGCAGAGTAGGTGGCAAAATAGTGGAGTTGGCTCAATGCTCAAGTGGGAGAAGGGTGTAAACATAGTTGATTCAAAACTGAAGTCTATCTACATTACAGGAGTAGTTTATATAGTAAACTACTTTGTCCAAATGCGTACGGAGTAATGCCCATGGGTAGGTGGCATCCTAGGGATAAGTAAACTCCATAGAATGTAGACTATAAGTAAACTAGTAGTATGCCTCTAGATTATAGTCATAGATAAAATGGCCATGGCTGGAGAACAAGGTAGAAATATTAAAGGGAAGGAACAAGTAAACATTAGTAAGGAAGAGTTCAATATATAATAAGTATACATAGTCCAGAGGAAACATACAAAAGTGGAGTAAACCCAGAGTTGACTCCAATGGTTCAGGGATTGTCATGGATATGACAGGTGATCATAAAAAAAATGCCTAGCTTATATGATCACCATGATCATAATACCTAGGCATTTAATAAAAATAATTGACTGACACTTATGCCTTTTCTTTTTAGTATTGACATCCAACATCATCCATGTAACTCCTGTCATGGATATCATGAATGACCAGCTCACCAATGCTGCCCTCAATTCAATGCTTTCTCCCTCAATATATGCAGCTGCTAGAGAGCTCTTTACACTCCCCCCCCTTACATGTGAATTTCACCTAATTTCACATGAATTTCTCATGAAATTTATCTATTCACTTGATCTTCATGTGAATTTTTCACCAGATATTCATATCACTTGGTGAAATTCACATGAAGCTTATACAATAGTAGTAAGCTTCAATTGTATTTCACAGTATTGCTTACTAATAATAAAAATAAATGTACATAGTAAATAATGACTATAGTCAGAATTGAACCAACAACCTCAAAGTGATGACCAATAGTTTTTCCACAGTACAGCAATTAACCACTATACCCTGAAAACTTGTATAAAAAAGTTATTTCCCACACTATATACTCTCATCAACTCTCCACTTTCTAATACTTTATTACATGATTGAAATATCACATGACCAAAACATGTCATACCATTGTTGATTCCTGCCCCCCGCCACATCACCATCATTCACTCCCTTCTCTCTCCCCTCTCCCTCCTCCCTTCCTTCCACTTTTCATCCTTCCACCCTCCTTCCCTTTTTCATTCCTTCCCTTCTTCTCTTTCTCTGTCAAGATCAAATACAGTAACAATGAGAGTGCAGGAAAGTGGGATGCACACAGCAAGCAGAAGGTGCACAGCAAGCAGGAGGGGCAGGACAATGAGTGCATGTGGCAGGATGGGCAGGATGACAAGTATATTAGAGCACACAATGAGTGCAGAGGGGGGGAATAGTGAGTGGAATGGAGTACACAGCAAGTAGAGGGGCAGAATAGCAAGCAGAATAAAGTGCACAATGAGCAGAGGCATGGGATAATGAGTGGGATGGGGCACACAGCAAGCAGAGGGGCAGAATAGCAAGCAGGATAGAGTGCACAGTGAGCAGAGGGGTGGTAGGCATGGGAAGGCAAGAGGTGAAATATTGAGTGCAAGAGCAGAAAATTGGAGAACATTATATAATATTATTGTTGCTTTGTAATATATAAATTAGTTATATGATCAATAAATAAATTCATTTTCAGCATGTTTTTAAGTGAATTTCACTCAATTTTTCATGTGAATTTCACTAGATTTTCACTTTAATTTCACCTAAACTACATGAATGTTCATGAACCTATGCTCTTTAGAAAATATTTAAATTCACATGACGTCCATGTGAATTTCATGTGAATTCATGGTGAAGGGGGGGGAGTGCAAAGTACTGCTGCTGGACTTGCAAAGAAGACATTGAATAGGTATTACTCAAATACTGATGAAGCTGAAATATACCATGTTGCTATGAATATGTTTCTCAGAGTTGGATTGATTCTATTGTATTATGCTCACACTTTCTTACCACAGTTCTCCACCCTCAGTACAAGCTCCTGTTGAAGTGAACAGACTGCATGGACCCTTTAGATTATAACACATACAAACATCCCTATGTAGATAGCTCATTGTATTGTACATACTGCTCCTTGTTGTTAATCTATTACACTATCACTCTTGTACTAGCCCAAGTCAAGGCTTCCTCTTCCTCATGCCCATACCAGGCATGGCTTGCTTGTTTTTACCCCTGGCCAATGCCTGTTCAACAGCTCCAATACTTCAAGAATGCTGGATGGCAAGACAGCTGGATTGCAACTGCAAGGAGGTACTGCACACTCAATACAACATCTATTATTGAGGATCATTGATAGCAAATTCACATGACACAGTCCCATCTGTAAGTAATACTGAGCAAGTTGCTTGTATTATATATGTATATCTGATTTATTCTCTTCAATATAAAGGGTGTGAATATTCAAGAGCCTGAAGTGAGCATGTTTGCATCACTATTCAAATCTGCATGATTCATGACTGCATTACAAGATGAACTAGAGCAATATCTTGCAACTGAGACAGAGAAAATTTAGAATGCTCTTTTGTAGTAGTTTGAGTGGCAGTCCACATATTCCACTTCATTGCACATGGTTTTAGATTACTTGTCAGTACCTGGTAAGTTATTCTATCTACCTGATCACTAACTATTATTGAAGCTACATCCATAGACATTGAATGTGTATTCAGCTGTGGTTGGCTGTTACTTTCTCATATTTGGAATTACTTGTCCATGCAGTCGACATGTACCTTACTATATCTTGGAAGTTGAAGTCAGTTTGGCTATATCAAGGATAAGAATGTCAAGGCTATTTTAAGAATGCCAGATCTTGTCACTGACAAGAATGAACTTGTAGAAGGATGGGACTGTGTTATTTTGTAGATAAGAGTGCTATTTACAAAATACTAGTTTTGCACTTGAATATATTTATATTGTTCAGTTAACTAGGCCATGTCACAGTCCTCCATCATCAACCAGCTTCAGGTGTTCACACACAAATGTTCATTCCCACTACCTTTTAAGGTAGTTGGGTTATAGGGACATCTTGATTTCCCTATAAGGCAATTTACAGGTTCATGAACAGGATCTCAACCTGATTGGCTGGAGCCTTGTGACTGTCTTGTGACCACTGATGAATTTTGCTTGTCTCAGATCCTTTCACCCCCTGTCATCATCTTCTCATTTTTGTCTCTCCCACTTACTTTGCCACTTGTTCAAATCTTTCCCTTGTCATTAATGTCACCCTGTTTTCTGTCTTTTACATTTTCCAGGCACTTTATAATTTCTAGCCACATCATCAAATCGTAATTGCTCCTCACACCAACACCTGTGCCATCAGAACATTGCTGGTACTGGCATGGTTGCCCAACAATAGCAAAGACAGTCTTGATACTCCCAACTTTCACATTCAATTCTTTTATGAGACTGATGAGCACCCACAATATCAACTGGTGTGACTGGAGGGGCACTATTATGGATGTCTTTTCCCACATTGCACATATGTTACAAAGGTATGTGTCTCCATGATTCTACTGCTACCTTTCCATATCTTCCTTCTCTTCATTTACCCCTCTTCCAGACTACTCTTACATTGCTGCCATATCAAGCCTCTGCTAATCCCTGCTCTGCAGTTAAAACCATTTGAGCAATTAATTTTAACTTGTTCTTTTTCAATGGAGGACATATTTATGAGAGCTAGATATGTCTATCATGTATTATGGGATGTGATGTTGTTAATTGAATTAGGACTGACCAATTAAATAATATATAATAGTTTATTTAGTCTTTGATTGAATTGCTATAGTCAACATGAGTCACACCTTGATCCATATATTTTCAAGTGCACTCCTTGGTATGCAAGTACATCCTGAGATTGGTGAGCCAACCTCTACCATAACTACCATTTTATGATCTTAATATGACCACTTCAACAAAGCACTATCTGACAATGAAATCATCCACTAAATTGTTCCCAATTGAAATATTTGAGTGCATTATCAATCAAGTAGCAATAGAAAGTTTGCACTACTATATCAATCTCCCTGATACAAGTAATCTGAAAGCATGCACTTTAACATGCAAAGACTTTTTGAAAAGATCACAACAAAATCTTGTTTTCGCAGTTGATCTCCTAACATACAACTGAGTGACAAGTCTGCACAACACATTAACATCATCACTACACCTTGCATTTTATGTTCGCAATTTATATATAACAAGTGTGCAGTTAAAACTGTACACATTTGATCATCCTGATCTTCCACATATTCTTGCATTACTTCAGAACATTCAAAAAATGGATATATTACCTCATGGAGGTTTCCACTGGAACAAAGTTGCACAAGAACTAAAAGAGGTATTGACAACTATACTGTTGTCACCTAATCTTAGACATTTGATCTTTTTTGGCTTTGAAAATTTGCCTTTAACTTATCTAAATGGATTCACACATATACCAGTTGTGTGCCTTCATCAGGTAACATTTGATGTGGCAGGTGAAGAAGATTCCCTGGTTCTAGATTACCTGGCCACCAAGCCATGAAAATCACATCTTCAATCATTAATGTTATTGGATACAGAGTTTCTATCACTCAATATATAGAGAGTCTCACCTCCAATGTGCAAGCTGGAAGAATTAAAAATCTACCATACTCACCTTATACAAGGGATGCAAATAGGAGCAATGCATAAAGACACATTGACAAAGCTCAGGGTGGATACTCCACCATTCTGCAGTAAGCATAATATCTTGTATAAACTCAGCATCAATAACATAACTTGAATTTTAGAAAATGTACTACAGACAGTATTTCCTCACCTCCAAAAAGTCATTTTTAATACAGAGAATGCTCAGTCAGTGCACTTTGATTTGATCATACAATTTCTTGATAAGATTTTAATGAAAAATAATGTGATTAAAGAAATCACCATACATTCTTATAATTATTTGACAGGGGAGGCCAAAATGCCTTATTGGGATGAATTAGATGTCTTTTTCTTGGGGTCATGCTTTCCTAATCTACAGAGTGTTGTGTTTAGTGGATGGGAATATATTGTTCCTAGCCATCAGATATGTATAACAAGATGGTGCAGTCCACAACATGTTCAAAGCAATCAAAATATGTTTTGTGGTCTTTTTGGTCAAATTCATCAACAAGGGTTGCTGGAATGAAAATCCCTGTATAATGGTGTCCATAATAGTTGTATGTCACATGGCAGTTGTGTGATATATAAGAACTGAGACTTGCTACTTTAAAAATGTTGTACATGTTTTATTTAAATAAAGACTTGTACATATCTTTTACTATGAAATAAAGTGGAATAGCACATTTGCATCATTTGACATATAATCAACTGCCTATCTGCTACTTAGCATGTACTGGAACTGTATGCCTGCCACTTTGCATCAATAATCAGTCAGTGCTTTAGTGCTCTGCCTCAGCTAAGGCAGGGTCTGACCTGCTTGCACTCCAATGCATCATGTATAATGTATGCTTGTTATTGTTTTATACATTCCCAACACTGTTTCATGCACTTCAGTCAACCACTTTCCTATGTGCTCTCCTCATTGTGACACCAACCCAATCAAAATCTAATGCCAACTACTGCTATGTGAACTTACCATGAAGCTAGTTAGCCAAACACAGATGAAATGACTACATTGTAACTGGAATCTAACATGAAGACAACACTATTCCACCTTTTCCTCCTGACACATCCATCTCTTGTGCATTGCAGCACCATGATCAATTTTAATACACTATGTAGATGAATGAGGACGTGGATGTTTCATATCTGCAAGTTCATTTTCAGCCACAAGGCTGTCAGGTGTACCATATCCCATGTAATTATGAACCAGGACTAGGAACCCCCCCCCCCCCCCATTAGTGAAAATAGCCAGTGCACCAGAACAGGGCCTAAGTTCTTTATCTCTGAGATGAGGCCCCCAGATCCAATCTGAATCCACTCCAAAATTCAATTGTCTTTCCAAGTGGCGATCTTTCCTCCCCAATTCAATTCTTCCCCCAGTTGGTTACATCTGTGCAACTTATACCCTTCAAGCTCCCACTTCATCAGTGATTGACATTGGACCAGCTGGCTATGTGGTCTTGAAACTATCATCATTTTTCAGATTGCAAGGTTACTAGCGATAGAGTGTATGATTGGCATTGGGGGTGAGACTGCATAAGAGGGGGCTGTCAACTTTTTGAGTTACCAGTAACTTGAATGGAACTCAACTGGAACTTAAGGAGCTCTTTACACTGAGCCATGTGTTCTGTACGGAATCCGTGCGGATCCGCGCGGATTACGAAGATTCCGTACGGATTCTGTAATTAGTAGATTGGCTGGGACACCACTCTAAATTAGTAATTATTCCGCACGGATTCCTTGCGGAATCTGTACGGATTGATAAATTCCGTAACAAAGACTTACACGGAATCCGTACGGACCTCTTATCTTATCTGTAATTATAATATGTACTTAGTAAAATAACATACCACAGCGTGAATTGAACCCTTAGGTTCCCATTGCTTTGTCATCAGACATATGGCGCGCTAAACCAGCTGAGCCAACGCGGCCTTTGGACATAACCGCTGACTATGTCACATGTCATCGCTGTCACCGGCCATCAGTGACCGGTGACTGGTGCCGGTGACACATCACCACTGTGCTTCTCACCGTCGATACAGTCTTCCTCACCATCATCACTCTCCACCCCCACCGTCGTCTCCCTCCATTCTCACTACTCGGGTCCCTCCTCCCTCGCCACCTCGCTCGACGACAACGCCCACGTTTCGTCGTCCACCCTCGTCCCTCGCCACCTCGCTCGACGGCAACTTCGCCATGTCAATGCCACGTTTCGTCGCCCCCCCTCGTCCCTCGCCACCTCGCTCGACGACAACGTCGTCACGTCAACGCCCACGCTTCGCCGCCCCCCCTTGTCCCTCGCCACCTCGCCTCACAAATGACGAGTGTGCGGCTTCTCTCCTCCCCTCTGCACCTCGTCTGGCAAATGACGAGCGTGCCGTATGCTTCATCGCCCCCTCCTCTCTTGCCTCCTCGTCTCCCAAGCGACGAGAATGAGCGTGCCTACGCCCTCGTCCTCCCTTGCACCTCGTCTGGCAAATGACGAGTGCTGTTTCACCTCCCCCCTCCACCTCGTCTGGCAAATGACGAGGTGTTCTGTCTCCTCCTCCCCCTGCACCTCGTCTAGCAAGCGACGAGGTGCCATTCCACCTTCCCCCTTCACCTCATCTGGCAAATGACAAGGTGCCGTTCCACCATCTCGTCTCGCAAATGACGAGGTGTTCCGTCTCCACCCCCCTGCACCTCGTCTTGCAAACGACGAGGTGCTGCTTGTCCTCCCCCCCCCTGCACCTCGTCTCGCAAGTGACGAGGTGCTGCTTGTCCTCCGCCCTGCGCCTCGTCTCGCAAACGACGAGGTGCGTCCCCTCTCCTCCGCCCTGCACCTCGTCCCACAACTGACGAGGTGCCGTTTCCTCCTCCCCCACACCTCGTCTCGCAACTGACGAGGTGCCAAGCGAGGGGAGGGGAGGGGTGAGTGAGGGGATAGCGAGGGGAGGGGAGGGGAGGGAAAGCGAGGGGAGGTGAGAGCGAGGGGAGGTGAGAGCGAGGGGAGGTGAGAGCGAGGGGAGGTGAGAGCGAGGGGAGGTGAGAGCGAGGGGAGGTGAGAGCGAGGGGAGGGGAGGGGATAGCGAGGGGAGGGGATAGCGAGGGGAGGGGACAGCGAAGGGAGGGGAGAGTAAGGGAAGGGGACAGCGAGGGAAGGGGACAGCGAGGGAAGGGGAGAGCAAGGGAAGGGGAGGGGAGAGGACAGCGAGGGGAGAGGACAGCGAGGGGAGAGGACAGCGAGGGGAGAGGACAGCGAGGGGAGAGGACAGCGAGGGGAGAGGACAGCGAGGGGAGAGGACAGCGAGGGGAGAGGACAGCGAGGGGAGAGGACAGCGAGGGGAGAGGACAGCGAGGGGAGAGGACAGCGAGGGGAGAGGACAGCGAGGGGAGGGGAGGGGGCGGTGACGGTGTCGCCATCTTGCTGCCGCCCGTATACCCCATCATCGCCCCCCTTCAACGCCCTCCCCCCTTGATATGTGCTGCCACCCGCGTATGCGCGTCGTCGTGCCCCTTTAGCACCCCCCCCTCCCTCGCTCTCCCTCTTCCCAGTCTGATGAGGGAGATGACACCCACGCCGCCAACGGCCAATGTCGCAACAACGCGATGACGCATGGTAATGTAGGGAGATGAGGGAGGTGAGAGAGCGAAGTAGGTAGACCAGGGAGAGTAGAATAAAAAGTAGACTACGATACAAATGTAACTAGATAGATAAATATATTATATTTTACATCCTTAGTAGTTCTTAAGAGTGAATACATAAGAGAAGTTCAAGTAGCTGGTACTGCCACTATCAACCATTTCTTTATATTAGTGTAGTTTATTATATTAGTGTAGCTAAATTGTATGTAAGTAGTGTAATAATATAGAATTTTATCGAAAGCTTCCTTTGTGAGATAAGTGAGAACTATTGCTGTATTATTAGACTTAAGAGGTGTCGGAAGACATGGTAGAAACATATTACAGTACATTACGAAGTCTGCAGAATTCGTACGGAATCTGTACAGACCTGAAAATTCTGTGCGGATCCGTGCGGAATCCGTACGGAATCTGCACGGAATTTCCAGGTCTGTACGGATTCCGTACGGATCCGCACAGATTCTGCACGGATCCGCACGGATCCGTACGGACCCCTTGGGGGAGTGTAAATTACTGAACTTAAGTGGAACTTGACTTTGGAACTTACTTGTAACTCAAAAAATATAAATTGTATGGTATGTGACAGATATTCCAACACTGCTATGGATCACTAAATTAATGCTTACTCACTATTGTGTCTTGGCACTCATTATTTCCCACACCCCTTAATGTTGATCATTAATTTGATGTGCCTCCATCAATTGATCAATGAGTGCCATACATTATTTCTGTGGCACATTTGATTGCATTCATGTGCCTTGTCATCATCAAAAACAGTGAGCATCTATTATTTTCATTCCTAGTTGAGTTTTGGGTGATTCTTCCCAATATTTTTGTAAATACAAATGTATATTAAATACTTCAACAGTAAAGCTAAATTACCTATAAAATAGTATGAGAAGTTGAAATTATTATTATTCTTGTTATATTTTATGTAAGCACAGTACATGATGTTTATGCAACTAAGATGTTATATTACATACAAAATAATTAACTTTATATTGTAAAAAAAAATCACAGGATGGGTGCAAAAACTGAGAGAAGAATGTGCAAAATACATGTTTATTGTTGAGCATGATGATGGAAGTGCAATGCAATCACCATCAATACATCAGAAGCAAGTGGAATTATTGGAGATTTGATGGCTGATGTGACAGCACTATTTTTACACATGCATAGTGGCAGGGGTGTGCATGGGAAACAACAAGCTAAGGATTGCAACAGCAATGAGCATGATTGTAAAGTATGGGTTTTTTGTAATGGAATTTGAGGAACTTAACTGGAACTTGAATGGAACTTGACTCAAATTCAAGTGGAGTTGAGTTGTCATTTACCACTCAAAGGTAGCTTGATGGTAACTCAACTGACACTCAAATTTAGCTTAAGTGAGGAACTTAACTCCACTCAACTGACACTAGAAAAAAATTATAAGTAAGAAACTCAACTCAACTCAATGAAACTTAACTTTCACTCAAAAAAAATAAGCAAGGAACTCAACTCGACTCAATGGAACTTAACTTTTACTTGAAAAATAAGCAAGTTCTAAAATTGTATTGTATGGAGTACCTTACAATAATACATACAGTAGTTTGTGTTGTTTCCTGCCCCCCCACTCACTATTTTCCACACATATAATTCAATGTTTACTCATTTCCCATTAATTGCACATCCTCATTATTGCCTGCACCTCCACTCATAATTTCCCATGCTTCTGCTTAATACATTTGCCTACATACTTTCATGCTCAATGTTTCCCATGCTCTGCTACTATCATTCTGACCTCTACTCATTATTTCCTGCCCTCCTGCTCATTATTTCCCACCCTCCTGCTCATTATTTCCCACACACCTGCTTATTATTTCCCACCCTCCTGCTTATTATTTCCTGCCCTCCTGCTCATTATTTCCCACACATCTGCTTATTATTTCTGCTGTCCACTGCTGTCTGCTTCCTGCTGACCATTTCCCACACTTTCTCTTCTCCTTTAATTATTATTTCCTGCCTTCCTTTCTGCTCACAATTTCATCATTTCCCACCCTCCTGTTTATAGTTTCCCACGCTTCCGCTTCTGCTGCTCACTGCTGTCTGCATCCCCACTCAACATTTTCCCATGCTATTGCTTATTATTCCAACCTCTGTTTATTATTTCCCTCCCTCCCATTTGCAATTTCCCACGAATTTCATAGTTTCCCATGCCTCCACTCTTATTTTCCCTCACAACTAATACACTTTTCTAAACAAATCACATAATCTGTACAAAGCATGGAACATATTATAATAAAAGACTAAATACATATATAACTCACATTTTTATAAGTTTATTTACATTAGTACTTAGTATAATATGGTCTACTAAATGTATAGCAACTTATATTAAGTGATGCAAAAAGATTGAAATAAAAAGTGCAAGAATTGAGCTTAAAATTCAGAAAAGACTTGCTCACTGTTGAACATAATGAGCATTGGTAATAAGGAAGAGTGCACATTAAAAATCATGTGATGTGTTGACATCACAGTGATGAATATTTGTGTATGATAGATGTGATGGTTCAACACTGCACACAAACAGAAGTAAATAAAGGTGGGCAGAGTGCATGGGAAATGTAGATGAAATCAGGTGGGGTGCAGGACAGAGCTGTGGTAGCAATAGTAGTGATTAGTTTATAGTAGTACTAGTGATTAGTTTATAGTTATTGTATAATTGAAATTTTGAAACTTGAACTTGAAGGAACTCAAAAGGAACTCAAAAATTACTGAGGAACTTAACTCAAGAGAATTCAACTTTCAGAAAAAAATTAACATAGAACTTAAGTTGACTCAAAAAACTTAACTTGAGGGAACTCAACTTATACTCACTAAAAAATTAGTAAGGAACTTAACTTAACTCGAGAGAACTCAACTTTCAGAAAAAAAATTAGTGAGGAACTTAAGTTCACTCAAAAAACTTAACTTTCACTCAGATAGTAGTACTAGTAATTAGTCTATACTTACTTTACACTTGAAATTTTGAAACTTGAACTTGAGGGAACTTGACTTACACTCACTAAGAAATTAGCAAGAAACTTAAGTACATGTGTGAAACCTTGTGGAGCCCCATGCCTGAAACAATCAAGGACTGTACAGACCTCTGCCATCACGTGCTATTGATGTGCACATCAGAAAGAGCCAGTAACTCCAGATCTATTTATAACAAGCACTTACTAAAGATAGCACATGTCCCACAATAGTACTGTGGCCATGACAAATATGGTACTGCTGAAACATAGTATTAATGCATGGTTTGCCACATGGAGGGTGTTTCATATCTTCTGGGTATTATTGATAGTCTTAGCAGTAGTACACTTACACTATTTATCTACACCATACAGCTGAGTCTAATTACAATATATAAGTAGTTTAGGTTAGCTAAAGGAGAGCAAGGAGCTGTCAACTTTTCGAGTTACCAATAAGTTACAACTTGAATGGAACTTAAGAACTCAACTTTCACTGGAAAAATATAAGGTAGTAACTTAACTTGATCTGAGGGAACTCAACTTTCACTCAAAAAAAAAATAAGCAAGGAACTTAAGTTTACTCAAGAGAACTCGACTTTCAACAAAAAAAAAAAGCAAGGAACTTAAGTCCACTCAAGGGAACTTGACTTTCACCAAAAAAAAAAATCAGGGAACTCAAGTCCAATTGAAATAAGAAAATGGCCACTTGAGGAAACTTAACTTTGACTCAAAAAAGTTAAGTGAGCTCAATAGTGGAACTCAACTTTAACTCAAAAAACTCAACAGGAACTCAAAAAGTTTGCAGCCCCATAAGAGGTCCATGTTGCCTGAAATATGGGTGCTTGTCATCAACCCCATTGTGGTGTATTTGCAATATGATAAGGATTTTTTACTATAGATTAGACTTCAGCTATGTGAAAGAAAAACATACATGTTTAATGTTTTACAACTGAGTCATTATGCATACATTTTACATCTTAATACCTTACACTACCACTATTACAAAGCTTTCTTTAACAATAGTCATGGGTAGTGAGGATCTTTTCAGCACACTTAAAGGTGACTATAACTTCAACATTCCATCCCGTGCATTACCCACCCACTCAAGTCACTATCACACTACAACAGGCTATCCCCAATACCAGCTACTCAAATCTCTAATCAAGTATCACTCCTCATCAACATTCTTCTGGTATTCACTTGAGTTGCTATCATAGATAGTCTAATGGTCATTGGCTGTCACATTTTATTTCTCACTTTTTGCACTTAAGAAGAAGACAACTGAACAGCCCATTATAGCATCAACAAAATGGATACATGACTTAATATTGTTAGTATGCATAGAAACAGGCTCTCATTGTTCGAAATTCTTCAACACTCACTACATTTATAAGTTCTTGCATTACTTGGAGCATTTATCACCACATCATTATTGTTCTAGTAGTTAGTAATCACTCTCTGTCAATGTCTAGACTCTAGAGTGTACAGTAACTGTCTCTCTCTCCATGTACCCAGTGCCTCCTCCCTTCATGTCAACATAGTGCCTCCCCACTCCATGTGTGCCTCCCTCCATGCACTCCTGGGCTCATCATCATGACTTGTTGAGAATTGCCAATTCAAATGAGAGTAATGTGGAAGGCGAGAGGGTGTGCACTTGTAATTGTATATGTATATAATTAAATCTATAAAATCTTCTTTCTTTTTGCCCTTTTCCTAAGCACTCTTCTTCTCTAACATTATGGCTTTCTCTTCCTTTCTTGCCCTTGACTGAGACTTAAACATGTTTACAACTCCTGCATTGGGTGGTATTGTATATGGAAGAAATTTAACCTCCAAACTTCACTCTTCCAAAGTTACCTACACATCAACATCTTCCTCTCATAATGTCACTTATCAGTTGACTTTCTTTGGTCAAATTAGTTTCTCAATATTCAATTATATTTTTAATAATAAATTTAAGTTGAATGAAGAGGTAGTGGGCCCTGCTGCTTGCCGGCCCTATTTCTTTATTTCTCATAGATGTCATTCTCAAGATAGCCAGTAGAGATATTGTATGCAATTGGAGTTAATATTGATGTATTGGATTACCATGGGGTAAAAGTGCAGGTGTGTTCTAGAATGTTTGTTCTTTTGCTATCTCACTCACAGTTCTGCAGATCCACAACAGCTCCTCCCCCCTTCTCACAATAACCAAACCTTGTCACACTGGTGTCTATGCCATGTCAGAAAGCCCACCTTTGCACTCCCTATCACAATAGTCCCTACAACCCAAGTCCATTAGTTCCCTATCTCAATAATCTCCACCACCTGAGTCCATTGTCCACCTCACAGTAACTTTCCCCACCACAAGTCCCTGTAGATCATCATTGTAAGACTCCTTCTGGCTCTCAATGTATGCATGCAGTATTGACACCATGTAAGCCTCATTCTGCTCATCTCAACAGTCCCTGCTACCTCATGACCTCACATGTTGTCATGTCTCATATAAACTTGTCATCTCTTCACAATGATATCAATACTATACTAACCACCAACACCTCCTCCCACACCTGAGCTGCAGTGTCACTACACCTTGTAGACAATGGCATTATCCAGACCCCTCTCCTCCCTTCTCTGCATCACAATGATGAC
The DNA here is from genome assembly GCA_025738555.1 of Cyathus striatus. Classification (NCBI taxonomy): domain Eukaryota; kingdom Fungi; phylum Basidiomycota; class Agaricomycetes; order Agaricales; family Nidulariaceae; genus Cyathus; species Cyathus striatus. The sequence continues at coordinate 3,030,013 of JAOVFP010000010.1, read as the reverse complement.
CCCTCCTTTTAGTGGCAAGCATGGCATCAACAATATGCCATACAGCCCCATCCTCCCCTCCTCAACACCTGTCCTGTTGGTAGTAACAATGTCAATGCTTCATTGAGCCTCTTCCTCCTCTCCCCTTCCCAGCACAGTAATAAAAACATTATTAGTTGATACTTTGACATCCAGTGTTACAAATTTCTCTACCTTCATCTATTTACGTATGATTTCTTTACATTCCATTGACTTGTTTGGCATCCTCTTTGATACCAAACACCTAACTTCTTTACTTACATGATTGCCACTTTTCTTGACTCATCCTGAGTCATTTTACTTTACTTAGTCTTTCTTTCTTTCTTCCTACTGTGCCGCAGTAATGCACAGTCGATATATGACATCAGGACTTATTTAGTTACATTTCTACTTATTATTAGTACAGACTCATTTGTATTTAAACAAGTAGTAACTTGGGCTGTAGAGCTCAAGCTTCAGCTTAAATCAAACTAGCTTTACTTGATTCATTCACTTTGCTTTTACTTAAGTCTATCTGACTTAAGAGCTTGTGAATAGAGACTTGAACTCAATAAACTGATTTACCTGTTCTTTGAACTTGTGAATCATGTGACTATCAGACTTGTACGATAAATGTCCCAACCAGAACTTTATCATAACATCCAGCCCTCATCCAGCCCCTTCCTCCTCCCCTCCTCAATACCTGTCCCATTGGTAGTAACAGTATCAATATTTCATCAAGCCTCTTCCTCCTCCCTCCTCAACATGGTAATAAAAGTGTTGTCAGTCAATGCTTCATCATTCAGCCCCTTTTCCTTGCTTCTTCACTCCTGCATCAAGATGATGGCAATGATTCTGGTCTCTTTGCAATGTTATTGACACAATGCTAACCACTGCCACCTCCTTCCACACCTGACCTCACAGTGTTCATTCAGACTTCTCTCCTCCCCTGCATCACAATGATGACACCTTGGTTCTCTGGTAAGCACAACATCAACACTGTACCATCCAGCCCTTCTTCCTCCCCTCCTCAGCACCTGTCCTATTGGTAGTAATGGTGTCAACACTTTGTCAAGCTCCTTCCTCCTCCTCCCTCCTCAGTACAGTAATAACAGTGTTGTTGGTCAATGAATCATTGTTCAGCCCTCTCCTTCTCCTCCCTTCTCCACTATGTCAAGACCATGATCATGGTGTAGTAGGACTTGCAACATGACTAGAGTGACTGCTGTATGGCTCCATGTAATAGTACATTAGTTCTGTCAATATCAAGTTGATATCTACATTCATATATTTTATCTATATACTGAATACCTTCCTGTAAGGATCTATAGGAGGTTTTTCCAAATAGTTTGCTATAGGTGACTGTGTGCCAAGATTCCAAAGCCCACTTAACCTTGCTTACTGAAAATTTCAAATAAATTGAACTTACAGGCAGTCAATAGATTTTGTAGTCTGTAGAGGCCTCAGGATCCCTCTCCAAACTTTAAAAACTCAAATAAACCTTGCTTAAGCATCCTTGGTGGCCTATATCTTAGATACCATTAGAATATCCCTCTGCAAAAGGATGTAAGGTTTCTTATGACATGCTGCCACCTACTCACATCAGCTTAGGCAATGGCATGGGTATGGCATACCCACATGGGTCACAAGTATGGGTACCAGTGGGTACAGGTCCAGGTCAGGCCCCAAAGACTAAATCTTTTGGCAACATGGCTTATAGGTATTAGAATTTCTCCCTAATAGAATTTTGAACTCTGTTCAATTCATCTATTATGATCTATTTGCAATAGATTCTTACAGGTCAGGGTTAAGATAGGTACAGGTACAGGTCATCATCAAAACACCCAGGGGTAACCTGTCCAATTCCCTAGTCATAGGTTCAATCTGTTCATTACATCAAGATGATTTGGGATTCTTAGAATGAAGAGCCTGTTCTGAAAATATAGTGTACCCTGAAGTTAAGTATTAGTTTAGTATATTGTAAACATTGTAGTGTATTTAAGTGATATTTGTATATATATATAGGGAATAAATATGTAGTAAATTAATTGGAAGTATAAGAGGATGAAGTGAGAAGAAACAGCAGGGGGGTTGGGGAGCACAGCCCCTCAAGAAAAAAAGTGGGGGTCTGGGGGTGCAGCCCCACAGCAAGCCATCATTCATGTGAAGTGGAGGAGGGAGCCAACAGGCTCCTGTTCCCATAGCAGAGCACAGGTGTAAAGCTTGTTAGCATATAGTTGTTGGAACCTTAAGTTGCATTGTATGTCCTCAATAGTGTATTATAGTTATCTTAAAATGTATTACTGTAATGGTAAAGGCTTTCTGCCTTCCAAGGTAAATTGAACTTTCATGACCAATGTAACATAACAGCTAAAAGCCCACTGTGTCATGACTCATGACCATGACAGATAGCAGATACAATAACTAGATAATAATGAATCTACACAAGTCCATTAATTACTTATATACCCTATGGACTTAATCCAACCTTCCTTCCTTTCCTCTCCTCTCCCAATCCCTCTCCATTCCTCCAGTACTTCCACCCACAAACCGGAACAGAGCATAAAAGATTAGTGCGACAGACGCGAGAAGGAAGAACACCGAGCGAAGCGGGTACGTTGTGACGTACAGCTCTAGTGACCGTATATGGTTGTTGACATACTACGAAAGAGTTATCAATAAGCTTCAAGATCTACACGAAACAAACAAACGTACCCTAGCAAAGCGCTCGATAGTATTCTCCGAATGCACATAGCTACTCTTTCCACTAGCAGCATCCTCAATAGCGTCAAACACGCTCGTGGAAGACGCGAGATTGATTAGCTCGCCCTTCCGGCTCTTAGGGTAATACACTAGATTCTATATGGAAAGATAAGTATCATCCTCGCAAGCAACCATGCTGTAAACGTACCTTATGATCCGCCAACACAACCTGCACATTTTCCATGCCCTCCGCAGTTTTCGCCTTAGCAACACCAACACCATACATATTCTTCATCCAATCGCCCGACACGCCAACGTCCATCCACGTAAACACGACTTCCCGCCCAGAAGTTACACCAGATCCATGCGTGTGCGAGCGCCATATCGCACTAAGATCCCTTATTCGAGACTCAATAGCCTTCACAGATGACGTGGCCGAAGCCGCGATAAGAACAAGAGGAGCGTGAGGTGCATTCATAACCGACTGGAAGGAATCTTGCGTAAGTTCGAGGAACGGCGGAACACGATTGGACAAGAGCCACTCTTTCGGTGTTGTCTTACTTCCGTTGGGAACGTAGACAGATGTGGGTGTCGTTGAGTGACCTTTGAATGCTAGAAGGTGGTAAGGTTGCACCGCGGAGAGCTTGAAGCGGGTAAGAAGCGCCGGGGAAGATGACGTGTAGATCACGGGTTGTCCCAAGAGAGCCCCAGCAGCGTTCTTTATGCTCTGCAACACAGACTCAGAGGGTGAGTTGAGAAGGAGGAGGTAGACAACATCGTTGGACTCGATATGGTTATCCAGCGCGGTATCGCTTTCAAGGGTATGAACACCACTAGAAAACACGACCAGTCAGAAACATCTGTATCAAGAACAAGGGAAAGTGCTTACGCTCCAGCCGCTTTGTCCGAGAACGCCTTAAGTTGATCAAACTTCCTCCCCGCGGTGTACTCAACTCCCGTTGAGCTTCCTTCAGCGAAGAACATCAACATCGGATATCCCTTAATGCCATGGGCGGCACACAGCGCTGACTCATCGTCGCAGTTCACCTCGGCGACCGTCAACTTTCCTTGCATGTGCTTTGCAAGCTGCTTCCAGGTCGGGGCGAGCTTCTTGCAGTGACCGCACCATGGTGCGAAGAATTTGACAAAGGCGGGGCCTTCGGCCAGCATATGGCCGAAGGTTTTGGCAGTGACGCTAACGACCTCACCAAGTTGGTTGGGAGCTGGTTTCGAAACTACTGGAGGTGAAGGAGGAGAGGGAGGAAGTGGTGGTGACGGTGATGATGGTGGTGTCGAAGGAGCTCGAGACTTGAGCCAGTCTTTCAGGTCAGGCAGAGCACGGCTGCCCTTGTATTCGTCGGTAACCTTTCCTTCAGAGAAGAATAGCATTGTAGGATATCCCCTGATATCGTTTGCATTACAAAGATCTATGAAACAAACGCTAGCGTGAGCAGCTGACGTGAGATGCCAGAAGCTGTTACAGACGTACCGCCATGAACAACACAGTTCACCTGAGCGAGATTCAAACTCGGTATCTCAGTCACCATATCCTCGACAAGCTTTTCCCATGTAGGCGCAAACTTGCGACAGTGGCCACAATAAGGGCTGTAATGTTCGATGAACCAAAACCCGGTGGCTGTCTGCTCTTTGAAGTTGTCTGGGGTAAGTTCTTTGAGCTCGAGAGTCTGGACGGGGAGCGCATTGCTGAAGAGGAAAAGAGAAGCAATGAGGGAGAGGGGAAGGGATATTAAGATTCGTAGCAGCATTGTTGGTAGTAGTAAGGAGGGAAGGCCAGCCCTCTGGCAGTGGTGATGGTGGTGGTGGTTGGGAAGAAAGATGGTATGATGCTGACACCGCAGCGTGTTTGCACCACATGATGCAGCCAAACACTGTGTGTGCTGGGATAAAAGAACCGGCGGCACCGCGGATCGAACACCCCCAGCGGCTCCATATATATATATGTGTGTGTGTGTATGTGCCACTCTCCCAGTGCCAGCATCTGTGTACTCTCTCTGTATGTAGAGAGAAATTCAAAATAGTTAATTAATTAATGTGGTATATATACGTGCCAAGCGCCTGGCACGTACGCGTCGCGTCCATAGCTCTCCCAGATAATATCAAGTATCTCTTAAAGTGTATCAAACTGACTGCTCTGCGTATCTTAACGCTGACAGTCCTTCCAACGCTCGAAAGACTCGAAAGGCAAGGAGAGAGGGTCAATCGATTCATCCGTGCAAACAAATGTAAAATAAATAAAAATATGGGGGCACCGCGATTTGAACGCAGGACCTTTAGAACACGATTTTTAACTTCAGTCTACTGCTCTCCCAGCTGAGCTATGCCCCCAATAAAACATTTATTAAAACGACCTACAGGACGCTGAGTAGCGTAGTTTCTATATAATGAACTCTCACTAGTACATTAACGCCGTGTTGAACCCGACGTTGAGTCTTGACTTGCTCGACTCCTCAACGGAATCCATCATCGTTGCTACAGGACCGCACTCACATTACCTTACATCTAGCTACCCAGGTAATTTTAACCCACCCTGCTACACTGACATTCTGGTCAAGCACCGGCCTTCTACGTACTTCTTAGAAATTAGCCTACGCCTGTAGGCTCAGTTGCTCTAGAAAGTAATACTGACACCATTCTTCCGTTAATCCAATGAAAATAAAACAATAACGATCATCTTGCGTCCTTAACAATGTCTTCCCAGATATGATTTGACTGCGAAATATTCAAATTCACTTGACAAGTAGCCACTTACGTCAAATTTACGTGGTGAAATACCTATCTGGTTTGTTTGCAATAAAAGTAGCTTCGGGTGTGTTTGGTCTCAAATGAAGGTGAGAAAGCTCAAAGTTTAAACAATTTTACGTCGCAGGTGGCGAAAAACGTTTCTTCGTATACTTTTCAGTTCGCAGACAGTCCGACATCTACTATGAAGCCTACAGCTCTTCCACAGGTTCCGTTTACTTTCAGAATGCACACACCCCGCACCCCGGACACCATAACTCATACACGAGTCCCGTTGGAGATAGCTGAGCTCATCATTGACGAAGCAGCAGCGCTAAACGACAACTTCGTTACGCTCAGGTCCTGCGCCTTATCCAACCGGAGTTTCCTGAAACGGTCTCGACAACATTTATTCCGCAGCATTCCCCTCACCTACCAGGCTTCCTATCCAGTCGCCATATATTTACGCTTGTATGACGTATTACTATTAAAGTAGTCTCCGGAACTTGCGACACTCGTCCTTGAATTTCACATCGACGAAGACATCTCAGATCTGCGTGGCTGAGTTCGACGACCATGTCGACCCCCTCTTCGTCTCCCAGCCAACCCTTCCCGAGCTACTTCTCATGCTTCCATGACGACGTTCAGTATGTGTTTCGAGTCGTCATCTGCTAGCGGCCAAGACTGGGAAGAGCTTTCGCATGGTTTAAGATGTGCAATCCCCATGATACTATGCAAGGATTGCATTTTAGATCTGCGCCTTGACAATATGTCTAATCTTCCGAAATCATTGTCAACGTTGATCCTTGGTATTCGCACTGTAACACATACGAAATCAAAGGGTGGTTCCCTAGAAGAGCTTCTGGTCGCATTTCAGTATTGTTTCAGTAAATTCACGAACGCAAACGCTATTTTTGAACTTGCTCGACATGAGAGTATGCCGATGTTTGGTCTCATATGAAGGTGAGAACCGTCTAATCCGCCATCACAGGTTGCGATGCTCGATCCTCGTTTTACCCTCCTTCAATACTGATACGCTTCGATACTCAACAAACCTCAACTCCATCTACTACGAATAAGCATGTCGAATCTTCCACAGGTTGCCTTTACTTTTCAATTGCAGGCACCTAGAACTTCGAGCCCCGGAATGGCTCGTGCACGTGTTCCTTTGGAGATAGCTGAGCTCATCATCGATGAAGTATCTTTGTTAAATGATGACTTTGCTACGCTCAGATCATGCGCATTATCGTGCCGTGGCTTCTTGAAACGGTCTCAACAACATTTATTTCGCAGCATCCCCCTTACCTATCAGGCCGTTCACCCATCTGACATATATCTACGCTTGCAAAGCGTATTGACATCGTCTCCGAAACTTGTACTTCTTGTTCGTGAATTGCACATCGACGAAGACATTGAAATTGAGTTTGATTACAACGACGATGCGGAACCCTACTTCGTTACTCAGCCAACTCTCCCTGGCCTGCTGTGCATGCTTCCAAACATGACGAAATTCAGTTTATGTTTTAAAAGTCATACCGTAGGTGGTGACTGGAACCAGCTACCGTCAGACTTGAGATATGCGATGATTACCATCTTTGCATCCCAGATTTTAGATCTGCGTCTTGACAAAGTTATTAATCTTCCATCAATATTCTCAAAATTAATACTCGGTATTCGGACTGTGACGCTATTGGACGTACAGTTTTCTATCCAGGAAGACCGGCCTATAAAATCTATTATAAAACCAGAAAAAATGTACCTGGAAGAATTAACTATTTCTGATTCTCGTTCCCCAAGTGACGATGAACCGGACACCATTTCCATGATAATGAACGTTGTAACATCTCCCTCTTGCAAGTTGAAGAAACTTTGTATCTCATCAGACATATATGGACATCAGCCAGACAGAACGATCAATCTTACAATGGGGTCAGAGTATCTGAAGTATCAAAACTCAATAACTACACTTGGTTTATCATTACGCTATATATCGTTACGGAAAAATTCATGTGAGTACATAATTATATAATCGATGCCTTTCCATCACTGAGAAAAGTTCATTTGTCTCTGAAGTTCCGTGCACGCTTGATCCATCCTTTGACATCGGAATATTAGCTCATCTTCGTGTTATCAGGCTTCATACAATATACAACTGTGAGGAAGTAGTTCGATTTTTCCGACCAATTCTCTGCAAAGCACGTCCAGGCAACGTGATTCAGCAGGTCGTCTTCGAATTTCGAAACATAAACAATTATCATAACATCAAGAAATTTTTAGAGTCGTACGAGGAGAATGAGTGGAACACTCTCGATGAGTTGTTTTCTGGATCGCAGTTTGCATCGCTCCGGAAATTATATTTTATATTTGCGCCTCCAGTAGACGGGCCAACAGGAGAGGATGAGGCAAAACGAAAAGAATATCTGAAATCACTCTTGAAGATCCCCTTTCCTAATACACATGAGCTTGGAATACTGGATGTTTGCGAAATTAATAGGAAACCCCCCGTTCCTTATACTAATGGTCGTTTAGTGTTGGGCCTTTCAAGCATGTAGCACCGTATTATTTTTGTACTATTGTACTCACCTAGAAGATTACGTTTGAAACTGATAGGGAGGCTTTTAATTCAATAAGGAACTATTTTTTAAACATAATCCTGTACGAGAAAACGCTGTCGTAGATGATATTCACCTTGCTTGACAAGGTATCTCTCCGGGTCATAATTGGTTTCACTTTTCGACTTGCACGTGCACTCACGTGATTGACGATCGTTCGTTTCGTAAAGTAACTTAGTAAGATCGTATTAGTAATCCTCTCCTTATTCTGTCTCTTCTCTCTCATCCAACGACTCTCATATTGCCTTTCATGTCTTTACGCCCGTTTTTCTTGTCTCGTTGCAGTCGTAGCAGGCGTTTAACCTGATGCGTTTGGATTGCACTGTTGTTGTTCAAACTTCAATGTAAGTATGTATATTTTTCTGCTCTCTGCAACTCTTTTCCTTTCTTCCTCCATCTTTTCCTGTTGAATTTTTATCCTGTTATCTTGTATATTTGGTGGTGTCCGCTTTGCAGTTTGGAGGTCCGGTCCACCAATGTCTTTCGTGTATATTTCCATTGCTGTGTTTTGAAAAATTGAAATGTGTTGCTGCGCTCAAAGTTGCTGTTGGTCACGACTCATTCTCGGGTCATTTGTGTTGTTTCCAATTCCCATTGTTCCTCATAAGTAATCCACAGTTGTGCTACTGTGGGTTGCACAGTGACGTTCTGTGTAAATTATGTCACATTAACAACCTACAGTTCATGTGCACGTCTTGGGACATTGCCAATTGTCTCCTTGAGGATTCGTACACTTGTGCTCAGTGAAGTATGTTTGCGTGGTTATCAGTGAGTAGATTTACATATGCTGCAAGTTTTACTTACTGTATTCGTTGATTCGTTCTCATTGCAGCATTATCTTGTGTCCAGTCTTTCCTCTAGATTTCAATAAAAATTGGTGGGGCCCACCTTCTACATCTGTTCACAATTTCTCATTTAAAACCTTAGATTTATCCCTAATTAACACCAATGAAATGGCTGGTGAGGAAATGCCAAAACTGTACAACGCTCCCAAGAACAACTGCCCAACCAATTAATGTACTATATATCCATCCTAGGAATAGTATCGATGTCTTCTTGTCAACGCTATCATACAGATTTATTTCCAGCTCACTCTTTGGGTGGCATCCCATATGACGTCTACTCAGCCAATCTCGCGACAACACGTTCCATCATCTCTCCTCCCAAAACCCATTAACTGAAACTGAAAGTTCTTCCATTACCCAACTGTTATATAACAAATGTGTACCAGTCTCCTGTTACTATCTTATCTTACACAAGAATAAATAATGTATATTTGTTGTTGCCATCATTTTGCTTAACTGTTACTGATGTTTTGACCTCTGTTCTTGGTTAACAAATGGCCAAGCATGAGTTTTGAATACGGGAGCATGCATAACAGGAACAGACCTTAATGCAAATCAGCATTAAATCAGCATTTCAACCAAATTTTCGCCCTTCACTAATATATTATTACTTTCCTATCAATATGTACTTCACTGGGGCAACTATAATTGACTATGGGGTTGCCTTTCGTCAAGCAAGGTTCCTGCCGACACAGTCGGCAATTCCCAGTCTTGCAAATTTCAATGAACTTCCGTTTCAAATATTCGTCAATAGTACATAACAACAGACTCGGCACACGTTTAGTCAGCAGCTTGTGACATTTGTTATCCGTTGAATCACGCGTCCACGCCGCACGGCCCACCAGTATTATAACTAAGAGGATAACTTATAGTTATAAATTTGTTTATGGTCTCAGTCGACATAAAAATGGCCAAAAGTTAGTTTACATAATATTTCATGTTAATATCAATCCATCTCATCCTTCCACTAAGCCACGAGCTGATGCGCTGAAAGTTTACTATTACTGCTAAGCAACTACGCTCCCATTGCTTTCAAGTCATTTTTTCGAACCGAAACATCAGTATCAACGCAGCTTCATTCTTTTGTAGGAAACGTAGAGATGATAGTTGAAGTCAATATCATTGTCAAAATCAAAGCACTTCACACCATTACAAAGTCCCAACGTACACTACAAATCTAACCACAGACAGCAAACAAAGAACGCCTCAGATCCGACCAGCCCGTCCCTTTAAGGTAACAAGGTAGTTGGTGCCGAACGGGCGTTGTCAGCGCGCGACCCAGCCGAACATCTGCAGGACAGAGCTCAAGCGGATCGCAGCTCAAAGATTTGCACCGTAGTTCTCTTCATAGGCGTTTATGATTGTGGAAGAATCGAAGAATCAAAATGGGCGATGCCAGGTTTATATACGAAAATTGTAACGTGGGAATATGATCAGGTGATCATTCGTCTGCGCACGGACCATTGCATGACTCGATGACAGACCAGTCTTGAGTCAAACCTCTCGCTTTACATCCAGAAAATGGTTCAATAAGTTATTTATTCAGTACTACAAAGTAAACAAGTAAGAAAAGTAAACTACGCTCCCGACTGGGAAGCCTCCGCTTTCTGCTTCTCATCCAGCCCCCAATTCTCGTCTGTAGCATCCGCCATAGGCACCTCAGTCATCGCGAAGCTAACCACCAGCCCCAGCCCCGCGACACCCGCCAGAATCTTCCACATGAGCTGCAGCCCACCCGCAAACGCCTCCCGGACTGAATCTCTAACAGGCTGAGGGAGAGCCGATATGCTGGGGATGATGGTGTACACCAGTGGAATCCCGTCTGGGAATTGGGATGTGAATGAATCGGGGAGCCGACGTTGTAGCTCGTTTTGGAGGACTGCGTTGCCGAGGGTTACGCCCCAGATCTATGTGGTGCGTCAGCTAGATGTTTGAACAAGAGGAAGCTAGACGTACACTAGCAAAAGCCCTGACGAACGCATACAATGCCATGGACGGCCCATTCTGCGAAATCGGAAGCGGGGCCTGCACAGGGAACTGTGCAATCGCATACACAAATCTACGCAGAACCATCAACACCATTTCTAACCTAGGAGTCTTCGAGGAAGCACTCACCCAACACCAATACCCACAATAACAGTGTACCCGACCACTCTTCCGGTGCTTGTATCCGCTTCAACAGTGCTCATCAGCGCACAGCCGACGATTGCCAGGACCCAGCCAAACCAGAGGCCAGGGCGGTATTTCTGTGACACGACGACGCTAATGCCTGCTACGACGGATGCGGGGGCGACGATTGCCAATCCGAGGGTTTCGACACCGGATTTGAGTGGGCTGGAGCCTTTGCATGCTTGGTAGTATACGGGGATGAAATCTGCCGTGTATGTTAGCATCAGGTATGCAGGAGAAAGGAAAGTGTAGGACGTACATGTAGATGCGAGCGCGATGACGGGTGATATGAGGTTCTGTAGGTAACCACTTGCACTTGTCCGGTTTGAGAGGAGGATGAACGGGAGCTGAGATGACGGTTAGTTAATGTAGAGGAAATGGAAGATGAAGTGACATACGATAGGATCCGCAGCATACTTCTTCTCGTAGATAATGAATACGACTAGTCCAATGAGGCCGATGATGAGTGGCGCAAGGACGCTACCAGAGTCCCAGGCATGTTCGACCCCTCCCCATGTGAGAGCGAGCGCGATGGCGATAGACGAACCCATAACAAGGACGTTTCCGCTGCGAGAATTGGGCATCAGGGAGATAACGTCGGATAGGGGATAAGACGAACACGTAGTCTATGCGCTTCATTTTCTCGATGAAACCATCTCGAGGCGAACGAAGTCTGAGAAAGAAGAAGAAAATGACGATACAGATTCCACAAATAGGAAGATTGAGATCTGTCCACAGAATGAGTACTTCATAGCGGGGTATGAACAGCAGGACACGTACAGAATAACCATCTCCAAGCACCCGCATTCGCAAGACCACCACCGACAATCGGTCCAATCGCACAGGCCACACTCCACGTCCTATCACCAATTCAGCAACCCGCAATGATAAACGGCACGAAAAAAAACCCAAACTCACAACCCCAACAAGCCAAAGAATAACCCCCTTTCCTTCAACGGAACCAAATCACCCAACAAGATATCCGCAAGCGCCACAATGGACCCTCCACCAAACCCCTGAATCGTCCGTCCAGCGAGCATCATATCGTTATTCTGCGCAGCGCCACATAGTGCGCTCCCCAGGGCAAACAACAGCACGGCAGCCACGAGAGTCGGTTTCCTCCCGAATACCTGTGCGAAGTTGCCTGTTAGAGGCACGCATGCCGTTGATGCTAGTGCGTAGCTTGATCCGACCCAGACAAAGTCCGGGAGGGTGAGGTCTGAGACGATGGTGGGGAGGGCAGTGGATACGCTTGTTAGTTCGAGTGCAAAGAGGGAGAGGGCGGTGCAAAGGGAGACGAAGGTCATCCAGAACGCGAGGCCCCGCTGTGGTATGGGATCTGACGGGGCAGGATCCTGCATTGCTGTCACGACTTCGTCCTTCGCTGATAGACTACTGCGAGACTTTTCTCCATCAGTAAGGGACTGTAGTTTTATGGTAGACGAAGGTGCCTTCTCCGTCGTTTGTATTGTATCTTCAGCTGGTGCGACACGAGACTGCGTGTCCACAGAAGTGTTCATGATGGAATCAGATAGGGATTCGTTAGAGTAAGCAAAAAACGTTGTTCAGATGTCCAATCCTATAATATCGTCAAGTGTAGGCGTCAAGCTCGTACGATCGTAACAAAGGAACAGCAAAGGAGCAGGGCGTGATGAGGCGTGATGGTGATGAAGGCTCTACAAGGTGGTGGACATCAGGTGGACGACGCTCGGTGGCACAGCATCACAAGTGCGCAATAAAAAGAGAGAACAGAAGAAGCACCGAAGTCGGCTGATAGCTTCAGCTTGGGTCTTAGATTTAGATTTGAAGCTCATGGAGAAAACCCTTTCGGATGTGGGCGTCAACCGTGTGTCAACTAAGTGTTCATCAACGCAACAATCCGATGCGATGGTCCTTGCGATTTTAATCTTCCCAGGTCGTCCCCTTCCGCAGGTCCCGTAAGGAAGGCACTGACAGGGCTGAAAAAGGTCCAGTAACTACTTTGAAGACAGCTATAAACATTAGACAGACACTAGACTTGCAGGAGCAGCTCAGACAGGAGACAGAGAAGTTTTCAGGACCTAGAAATGTTCCAGCGTAGTAACGGCATTACATGAAGCCGTTGGGACTTCTAGCAACTCCAAGAGAAGAAGAATTGTGGGCCGTTGTAGGCGTTCTTGTGCGGGTCTAGGAAGTTCAGGTAGGCCCATTTACCATGATCACCGATAGGCACAAGTCGGACACACTGAGCAAGCGCAAGCGACAAAACTAGCCATGTGTACATATTTATTATTCGTGAGAATTTGTTACATACGTATTATCCAGCCAATCTCAACCCTTCTCAACCTCTTCCGACGCTCTCTCTTTCACGAATGCTATCAACCTCTTGTTACTATGTAAAGCTGGCTTTGGACTTGGGTTCAACTTATATTCTCAGACGCTTATCTACATCACTGTCAACCATCCGCCCACAGTCCTCTTCAATACGCCGACAAGGCGGAGCAAATGCGCTTTTTACTCTCGGGTCAATCAATGTTCTATCTACCGATGAATCTCCCGTATGCAAAACTAAAATCGTCTCCCATGGCTTCTGATCATCAAAAGCGGCCTCGACAAACATATCCGAAGAATCGGTCTCACCTGCATTTAGGTCTGCATTTAATGATGAGCTCGCGCACGACGGTAACATTCTACAGTACATACAAGCACTTCAACGTGTGTCGGTTTACTACTGCTAAGCTTACATACTTGCTTTGTTCCTGAGCTCTGAACGTGAACTACTACGATGAGTTTATCACACTCCAAGTCGTCTATTCTCTCTGACCCTACAGAGTTTGCTACTCGTATATATTCTGAGAATGAAGAAGATGAAACAAAGTGGAGGAAGTACGACTACGTGGTTGTTGGTGGAGGTGTGTTCATTGGACGTTGCGGGGTAGAGATTCAGAAATGGTGATTTACGTGGCGACGTCACTATAGGAACTGCTGGTATTATCCTGGCTACTCGACTCAGCGAAGATCCTGGTGTTACCGTGTTGTTAATTGAAGCAGGTCGAAGGTACATATACATATCTTCCATATGAAAGGGTACAATATAACAACGTGCTGGGGTAGTCATGAAGGACACTTCCCTTCTCGAATTCCATTTGCATTCAATGCCAACTTCAAGACGCACTCTGACTGGGACTATGCAACTGCGTATGTTCCTATACCTTCTTACGCCTCTTTAACTAATTACAACGACAAGGCCACAAGAACATATGGAAAAGAGAGAGCTCTACTTCCCTCGAGGCAAGCTGCTCGGCGGATGCACGTACGTACTCCGCTTCCAACGGAATAACGATATGAACAATACGTAATTACATAGATCAATTAACGTGTGCATATACCATCGGTGCTCACCCGAGGGTACGTTTCTCAGGTCATTCGACCATCCCCTAGTCTAATACCACGACCACAGACTTCGACGCATGGGAAAAGGATGGCCTTGAAGGGTGGGGGTACAAGAACCTTCTCCCGTTCGTTGTGTATTTCATATCTTGTTTATGGACGTGGAATAACGATGTAACAGGTACTTTCTCAAGTCTGAAGGGTACTATCCCAGTCCTACCGGCTACAAAGGCGTGAATCTGGAAGGAAGAGGCTGCGATGGACCTTGGAAGATGACGCATATCGGTCAAGGGGTGCGTATCACCTTTTCTTCCCAAACCACTTTGTAAGAGATTAAATGAACGTACGAAGCTCATGCACGACGTCGTCGTTGACACTTGCGCCGAAATAGGTATTCAATGCCTAGCGTACGCCAATTATTCCTACGCAACGAACAGCTTAATTAATTCATATATATGTAACAGCGACTTCAACACTGACAAGGGCACACTTGGCGTATCCACATTTCCGGGGACTGTAGACGAAAAAGCCAACAGTACGTACTTGCATTCAGTCTCACTCCTAATCCCCTGATAGTTACCTAGGAAGCTCCATCGCCACGGCGTATCTTACCCCCTCTGTCCTTGCGCGTCCCAACTTAACAATCGGAGTCTCCTCTCGCGTGGAGAAGATCATCTTTTCCAAACATAAAGATTCCAGCTCGAAACCGCGTGCGATAGGGGCGGAATTGTCGCAGAGTGCGACGGGAGCAAGGTTCCACGTTGCAGCTGGAAAGGAGGTGATTGTTTCGTCCGGGGCGATTGGAACGCCACAGCTATTGTTACTTTCTGGTATTGGACCCAATGGTCATCTTGAGGAGATGGGTATTGAGGTTGTAAAGGATTTGGATCATGTCGGGAAGAATTTATCTGACGTGAGTTGTTATACTTTTGCTCGGCGGGATGGGAGTTGACGGAGAAATATATAGCATCTGTCGTGTGGCTCTCTTTCGCTGAGGACAAAGCCGGAGTTGTCCTGGAACCATCTTCTCTCGCCCCTATCTGGACTCAAAGCGTTCTTGCAATGGTATATTCGGGGAAGTGGACCTTTGAGTACGATCGTCTCTACCGGAGCTGCGTTCGTTCGCTCTGACGACAAGTCGTATGTCTGTTTCGTTCGATACTTGTGGCTGGTACTCATGTTATTAAAGACTGCCATATGAGAGTAAATCTGCAGGAAGCCTTGTGCCTACTGATGTGACTTCCGGACCTAATTCCCCTGATATTGAAATTGTGTGGTGTATGTTAAATACCCTCATCTCTTCCAAATTTTTGTACTTAGACCTTCCAGTCCCTGCCATCGTGTTAGACAACGGTCATACACCTACTCCTAAAGACGTAGTGGGAATAACTATGGTATGTTAAGCAGCAGTGAAGACGTTTTAAATGCATGATGTTTAATGACTCTCAAGAGTGCTATTGCGCTCAGGCCGTTAAGTTCTGGACAAGTCCTACTAAAGACGTCTAGTATATGGGACAAACCTAAGATAGATGCCAAGTAAGTACTGTATTTTTGCATTCAAAGTTCACACTAACTCCCAATACAGCTACTTTGCCTCAGAGAATGATATAGATGTTATCGTTCGTGGAACGAGATTAATCCTGAAACTCATTAAAACTGAGCCTTTGGCTTCGTACATTGTTAATGAGGGGACTTCACAATATGACTTCTTCTGGCCTGGGCATGCTGATCCTGATGAAGTTAGTATTGTTTATTTTATGTATTTGCAAAGGGCTGACGGCTTATATTTTACAGGTGACAGATGCACAGATCAAAGACTGGGTACGAAAGAATGGTGCACCGGCCTGGCACCCAGTACGTCCTTTTCCATTTATTTCAAATAACGTCCTAACTGACATTCTTTACAGACATCAACCGCTCGTATGGGTAAATCTGAATCTAATAGCGTGGTAGATGCAAATCTCCGAGTTCATGGTGTAGATGGGTTGCGAGTTGTCGATGCATCCATTTTACCTACGCAAGTAAGCGGGCATACTGCTGCTGTGGTAGTCGCAATAGCGGAGAAGGCTGCGGACTTGATTAAAGCTGGATTGTAAATTATAATATTCTCTGCGCCATCATGTGTCTTACATAGCTACTCGCTTTCTAATGGATCAGCGAGTGTATTTCAATGTTCGATAGTTCTTGTAAGTCTACTATAGTGTTAAATTCGTCTACTTTCGCGATGTGCCTGATAAACATTTCCACGTTATCGTGCGGACGTAAAGGCTTCCTTGAGGTACGAGTTGATATCTGTGGGCCCAATCTCTAGTACACACAACCTGTACTATGTTCAGCGGTTTTGACTCCGTGATCGTAAAGAACGGTAATTCTCCTTTAACGCTCAGCGCTACTTTTCCACATGTCAGACGACTTGATTTTCTCCATCCAGCAGGCCTTGTGTGTTTGTTGTGTGTAGACGTCGACTCTGGCTATGAAAGTGAACCAATATCCAACTTCATCTAAATTCTCAACATTTACCCAATTACTACCTCCCCGAGGATTGCTACCATCGAATTCCAATGAAACTGAGTTCAGGAAGTATCTAGGGACGGGCACCCTTGGGCACAGGGCATATCCCATAAGGCCAAGGGATTGATTTCTCATATTTGTTGGTGATACCTCCCAGGCCTTCTCTCACACATTATGATAGCAGCTCGATAATCCCATGCTGCACTGTCTATATGTCAGGACTGTACCCCTGTAGACTTGTAGTAGAAAATGCTCAAATGTTCATTCAGCAAGGACAGGACGTCTGCGATTATCCCATAAAAGTGAGAGTCACAAATTTCTGAGATACGTGTAACGTTAGTGAATTAAGTAAATCATACCTAAGAAGTACATACTATGCAAAGAAATGAGTGATATCGAAGCATACCGTCCGATGTGATCCACATTTAATTCATTTCGAAGGAGTAATTATAGAACAACTCATCTATTCTAGAGAGACCAGCCTGTGGTGAATTGCATCATACAAAGTTGTCATTAATCATTAAATCATCTGCTTAAGGCCTCTACAGTGAAGAACAAGGTCCCTTGTACATTCGTAAACATTTCAGGTATCATGCTCAGATCAGGATCATCAGGTACTCGTCCGGTATAAAACGGAAGAATTTGGGCAAGCGCCAGCCACATCTAAAATTATGACGAATTAGAGAAATCTTCTAATTTACTTCTAAAAACGCCACTTACGTTATAAAACAAATATGACTGTTTATCAGACTTCCGGTCCCTTAAAAACATAAATCGTAATCCTACCCAGGACCCAAGGGAAATAAATCCTGTTGATATAAAGACATTGAATGTCCAAAAGAAGCTTAGAGCTATTGAAGTCAAGACCATGCCAAATAGCATCGAAATACGACTTCCAAGAGGCATTAAAATTGGTAAGGTGCTTCTCCCATTCCTCATGTCACCGATTACATCTTCAAAGTCTTGAGCATGAATAGTAAGCAGTACGATGAATGAGCTTCCGGCATGAGCTAGTCGTGTAGTGGGCTTTGATATGCACTCATAACCTAATCATATGTCAATACCACTGTTCATTGGACAGGATTTATGATCTTACTGAAGCAAGCGGCCGACGTCGCGCCGGCATTAAACGCGGCGTATCCTAGGGCATTGCAGAGGTTCCTCGTAGCCCAATGAGAATCCAATTTCAGCTCGTTATTGACCCAGATTCCAAGAGTCAGAATGCATGCTGGCCAGAGGATTTTATAATAGGCTGACAAAGCTATTCCGAGAGCGAGAAGACACCAGCGGAATGTTCGTGCATTATCCACAGTTATCATGTCTGAAGGTATTGGCCTCCAAGGCTTATTCTCAGCGTCTTCTTCGGGGCTGATACTTTGGTTGGAAACACAGAATTGAAGAAGGTAAATGACTACCCATAATAATGCCCGAGAAAAGGAATGGAAAGTTAATTTCCCGGCGGCTACCAGACCAAAGCTGGTCTGACACAGCGATCCAAGGTGAGAAGGTAAACATCGCAAGTATGGTGCATACTTACTATTGGAACTAATATGGTCTTGATATCGGACTTGATAAATAAGAAACACATCATAATAGCTTCGTTAAAGGCATGGACCATCGTATATGATACATCTTCGAAAGGTGGAAGGCCATTCCTCTCTTCGAACCTCTTCAAGACACGGAATTCAGAAAGCGGCATGCTGGCGCATAAGGTGAAGGAAACATAAAAGCGATGGCGCCGAGTATTTGAGAAGAACAGTTTTCGCGTGCTATCTAGAAGATATGATCGAATTGTGTCTTCTTGCCATCAGTGGGTGCAAGTGGGCCTTCTGATGTGAAGTTTTTCCCCCGAACTCCGAGCCTTCATGGAAGGAGAACTTATGGGAACTCTTTGGGCGGGGGAAGAACCACGATGGTTGATTTGGCGCATGTGAGCATATGTGGGTCCCATACGTCCAAGTGTAGCCGAGACTATACCATATTGAAATTGAAAAAAAAGTCGGAAAATGAGAAAATATTCGATAGGAGAGAAGATTGGAAGAAGAACGGAAGAAGAACGATGACAATATTGTAAATATGTCATTATTGGCACATGTTATTTGGCACAATTGCAAATCCGCTGATGTTAGCAAACACGTTGTTGAAAAGTCTATCTTCTCCGGCTTCCAATTAAGCGGTGACTTCTAGAGGCATATGCATCATACCTCTGGTGAACTTACACTTTCTTCCGATAGTTACGAAACCAAAATATCTCACTCACTCAATAGCCTATCGTATTCCTGATGCTCCCAATCGTGCATAAAACACCCTAACAGCGGCCACAATGAATAAATATACATTTTCCTGGCCGGCCTGGCCCCTTGTTAACCCAGCGCGGACAATTGTTCTATTCTAAGGTCTGGTTTTCGTTTTCTTTTCTACTAGAAACGTTGATGGAATATATGGATTGGAAATTTCGTCGATTAGTAAAAAGAGATCTTGCAAATACTGTAGTTGATCTTATCTATTTCCGAACAACTACGGCATCCATGCGATGAAACTTCTCCTAGCCAGTCGAGTCGAGACAGCACCCAGGCGACCATCAACAAAGTTGACCCATAGAACCAAATATAATGTCGTTCTTCAGATAAAACCTGTACGCTCCTTGAACTGCTCAGTATTTTGGAGATGCCGACGTGAGCAAATGTTAGTTCTTGATATACAGTATTATGCCACACTTTATACTAAGAAAGGTACATAAGTATTGTGCATCAAAAATTCATGTCTAAGTACACAATATCCATTTCATATCTTTGAAGGTTTTGAATTGGCACCAGCCTCAGAATTCGACCTATGAATGACATTGTATATCAATTTTATGAAACAAAATAATTTTATATATCTACATAGTACACACCGATCCAATGAAATCAGAGAGATGCTACCATTGGTTGGTAACCTCACAGCTAAACCTGAATTCTGCGTAGTACTGAAATACGATGCACCAATAGCCAGGGAGTGTTTCCTGTTGTACTCGTTCAGCAATTCGACGGAAAAATAATGTATGAATTACGAGACGGTTATTCACCCGATAATAGGGGAGACTGCATCACATATTTCCCGATACACCTCGGTCGCGCAAGAAACACTACGAGCAACCAGATTTGTCGGCCATCCGATCTTATACCACAAAGAAAGATAACTAATGTTGTACGGAAGAACGGGCATTTAAATTAATTACATTGGGATCTAGAAAGTAACTCACATGAAGGTACTTGAAACATCTAATAAATATCCGTCAGCCATGAAGAAGTGCAATAGACAATGCGTAAATTTACCAAGTCCATAGTATCTGTAACCCACAGATTTAGTGATGTTTACTAAAGAACCCAGGTCGCGAACACATTACCATTTAGATTCAGGCTAGTGAAAATCTAAAGAAATTTATCAAGTCTGGAATATGATAAATTTGCCACATACTGAAATGACGCACCACTGGGAGTGTTTGTATCAGGAATGGTAGAAACGTGAATAGTATTGCCTATCAAGTGTTAAAGGTAAGTTAACGCCGGGCAACATGAAGGCGCTAAATATTCATACCAGCTCGTAAGTAGGTTTCGCTTTCTTCGAAAAACTCTTCGCATTCACGTAGACACCGACAGTATACGTGATAAAAATACTGGAATAGACTACCAAGAAGATAATGTTTATATATCGTGTAGTGGCGGTATTGATGTTGGCGCAAGTGAAGTTGGTCGGAGACCCTACACTCTGGGCCTGTTTAATTATATCAAGTTCAGGAATGACTCAAGTTAAGCCCTGACAGTCTAATGAACATACCTTGTAAATCTCTTGCATAACGGCGGTAACAAGATGAGAATTAATGTATGTGACTAATGCATAACTTACCATGGAGCATCATTCCAAACGCTGCTAGGGTAAGTAAACACGGAAGCACAACGGCAGCCGCTCTCCTTTGCCATACGACGTAGCTGGTGGATTGGGAAGTCAGACATAAATTATGAAGATAATGATATTTCCTTACATTTGTGAGATGAATAACCCGGAAGAAAGCGTGACTCCGAGGTACGAAAAGAGCTATTGAGAAGCCTTCAATTCCCTCTTGCATGTGTAAGGAAATTATACGTACCAGTACTACCTTGTTCCATGCTGAGCAATTTATCTGATTTGTAATATTAATTCCCACGAATTGTGTAGCAGCATTAATTGCTGTCACAATTCGGCAAGAAACACAGAACTGATACTGGAGTCATTCTCTCTGAATCAACTAAGTCATTTTTTGAACACGTACTGCCAATGGCCACTCTGGATTTCGTTTACCACGAAGGAATTCAACTTCAAAAGAGAGTGTAGTGAAAAACTGCCAGCTGATGGTTAAGATATAGGATTAAAAGTCGTTGATCTAGAATATCGTGGATTATTTACAAAAAGAATCCGTCTAAGAAGTGTATGCTTTTGACTAGTGCCACTGTATTTGAGACGAATAAGTCAGATATGAGAGAAGAGACATGCTAGCTTTACATACATGATTGCAATAGAATGTTTGTCGGGTTCGTCCAGTTGACCATATTTCTGGGAGTTGAATCAACGTCGAGCTACGAGAAGGATCTTTTAAAAGTCTTATGCAACCACAGAATATAGTGATCGCACTTCCAATCATAAACTGATGATCAATGACATGGAACAACATGTGCCTCAGACGCGCGCTGTAGAGTCCGTAACCCACAGATAATAATGAAGTATTTCCTAAGCTAGGTTGAAGCGAAGTTTTTGGACATTCAGGAAGCGCTTACTGTAGCGCCCACAGCCACAGCCTGCACCAACTAGGAAACTTTCCTTGTTAGGCTCACGACGCTCAGCTCTTCATCACTCATTCAATCATCTTCAAGAATAAACACATGGAATGGATGACTCGGATACTGAACGAATATCCATGTGGTGTCCATATCCCATCTTTGATATGCGCAGAATGTAAAGTTCCTTACTATCTGGATCCGTGTTCTTGTTTTCTCTTTTCAGACTTGTAAGTTACTCGTTCTCCTGAAAGAAAATAACTAATAAAACTATTCATTAGTCGGTGTTGTAAAGCTCGTTCACTTCGCAGCTGGCGTAATTACGTCCGTACAGTGACATGCACCGTAGCACTATATCTGATGCATTTGTTTAGTTGGGAATATATCTCTACTATATATTATGAGTACCAGATATATACCGGGAAGAGGAAGCTCACTTGGACATCGCTGGTGAAATACTCTACTCTCCACCAGTTTCCATCCCGAACTTATCACCGCTTGTAGGTCTATGTCAGATGTCGGATCACGGTGTTGGCAGCTATAGTAGTCATTATTTCAGGGTTCAATGTTGTCGAAGAAATCAATTGCGATGTGCGAACCATGTGTTTTCTTTCCTTCATGTAACACTCACTGACTATTTGTAATAATAGCTATGGATGAAACGTATATTGGTACATGCAGCAAGCAGATAGGAAGAGACCCTTGCTCATTAAGCATCGGAACAGGCATTTTCGTATTCAGGTTATGTATTTGCCAATGAACTCCCAATGATACGAACGTGCGTGTTTATTGGACATCATTTACGCACTCCGGTAAAAATTATAGGCCAATTATCGGTCTGTGGAGTCGGAACACAATAATCTTGGTTATCACTATCCCGCTTTACTGCTCAATGTGGCATTTCTGACATATGGTGTGTTTTAACTCTTCACTCCTTTCATCTTCTTTTAACGAAATTACCTGTGATTTAGGAATCAAAATCGTACGTCGAGCTCTCGTATTTCTTCGAAGTTGCTCTTAGCATAACTTTCAGGGAAGCTCACAATGGAATTCTGTAACCGGGGCTTGCGAAGCTCTGAACACGGTTAAAAATCATACGAATGTTACTATTACTTTTGCTACGGATCTTTTTCTTCTGGTATTGGTGGTTATAAGAGTATATCGGATGAGAATCTCGGGACGGTTGTGGAAGATGTTGCATAGACAGGTAAGCTTTGCATTCGTGAAATGATTCTGTTGGTTAATATTTTGAAAATAGAGCATGGTGTGGATATTGGCTGGAATATTGTGTCAGATCCCTCCTGTGACACTACTTAGTTTGAACTTGAATGGTGCGCAGTTTCTTAAATGTCTGAGGTTTTTCTGACACACATGTCTACGTTTTAGATGCTATGAACTCGGTGAGTACTCTTCCCGATGTGCTGTAGCACATCTCACTTTAAACCACAGATGTTCCAAGCACCCTCATGTAAGCATCCCGTTCAAACTTCGAACAAAATACTAAACCATCGCTTATTGAATAGTAGTCGTAATGTAATTCCTCCCAAGACTTTACTTAGCCATCTCAAGCTAATATCCCGCGCAGGAGTATATGTGCAACTCGGATGTATCGCGATCTCAGCGAGTTCGCTGTACCCGTGCACGAGATATGGTATGAAGTTTTTTTCCTTCGATAAAGAATGTTCTTTCATTAATAACTCTGTTAATAGTTCACGGACCAGTCTAACAGATATCAATATCAGTCGACCATCGTTTCCGCCTAATGCGATATTTCGGTGCAACGAAGGGTAAGTACCAGTTATATTTGGGTATTTTGGGTTACGTTAATGCGGCGTGGAACAGTACTGTGCATTTTAGAGAGAGGGAAGAAGCTACGAAACACAGCGTCGGACCCGACCTACTCTAGCCTGAGTGCAGTGGAGCGGTATTATGACAGTATAATGAAGAGGTGGTAAGTCGGTTGGGTGTACCTAAACAAAGAATAAATATACGAGTCGATCGAGACGTCCGTCCGATCTGGGGTGTTCTAAGGTGAAGGAAAATTGATTAGCTTTCTGTAGAATAACTACAGGAATTATATACTAGAAAAATCAATAAATCTAAAATAAGTAAGACTGTGTACATCGGAAGAAGGAATGTAAACTATTATAAAGAACATAGCTTGAAACATAAAGATTGAATAGAAAACTCGAGTACAGAAGTCCAGTGAATTGAGGAGTTTGCGAGGAGACAAGTTTTCCAAACAATAGGGTCTGGTGTCGGTGCCGATGTCAGAGCTATTTTGAGAACTCGGAGTGTCGCAGGGGATTGGTATGATCGGAATGGTGTTCGAAGATGTATAATTTGAGGATAGTATGAAGAGAGCGAGCAGGAGGGAGAGATTAGGGAGAGAATGCGAGCGGAATGCGTACGGATGCATCAATGATGCGTGATGCGTGATTACGTAATCCGACTTGGAACGTCTTCAGATGTGCGAGATATCGCGTTTCGCATCGCAGGCATTTTGCCTGCTCTACAATAATATGTGTGTAAGACTTAGAAATGTAACATTATAAATGGCCCTAATCTCCGCACTACCTTCGAAATTCTCGGTGTCTGTAACACATTTATTCTGCGTGTCGGAGACTGTAAAAATAATCTTCCAGAAACACCTCTCGCAGCTTGAGCTAGAATTAACAAGATCCTAGTGAACGGCTCTACGAAGCTCGTTATTAATATTTTCCAGTGATTAGAAGGAGTTGTGTGTGATTTCTTGATAGTCTGATGAAGTCTGGGCATCTTAACGCTTGTTCAAGCGCCGAAGCGCTCGAGGCGGATCATTTCACGTGAGATAGTCATTACAAATGCTCGGGGCTTGTTCCCAACTTGTCCTGGCCAACCAACAAACTCCAAGTTCGGATTCCTAGCTTGTTCAACTAGGTTCAACTTCCTACTACCACAAGCTCTTGCTTTCATTCTTCCAACTTTCATTTAAATCTTGTCTCCTACTCTATCTTCTCAAGCCAAGTCTACAATCTTCATTCCAAGCCGAAGTACTGATACCACTGGCGACTATCGCTCTGATGAATAGCTTCTTCTGATGATCAGAAGCCTGCATAGCGCCAACAAGATGTCAACAAGCGACAGCACGGGCACCTCCATTAGGGCCGAGAATAAAGTTTCTGGATCCCATCCAAAAATGCGCCCTTGTACGCTCTAGCCTTACCGCGACAACACCAACGAACTACTTCAGCCTTTCGAAGCTGAGAGAAGTCGACATTACTTACAACCAGCTCTAACTACACTATGGGCTTGTCGCATTCTAAGAACGCTATTGTCTCGGACCCCGCAGCGTTCGCTACACAGATACATGCTGACAACGAGGATGACCAGAGCAAGTGGAGGACGTATGACTATGTTGTCGTCGGTGGAGGTGTGTTCTTCGCTTTCTTTACGTAGAAGGGTACTGACTGTCGCTACTTACTAGGAACTGCGGGAATCATCCTTGCTACACGACTCTCCGAAGATCCAGGTGTAACGGTATTGTTGCTTGAAGCAGGGAAGAGGTGCGTCTCTTCGACCACTACTCACTACTATTCATATTCCACACTAACGCTGCGGGCAGCCACGAAGGGCACTTTTCTTCTAAGATACCCTTTGCGTTCAATGCCAACTTCAAGACTCCTGCTGACTGGGACTACTTGACTGCGTATGTTCCTCCTATCCTCACCCTGTCGTAAAGTACTAAGTGTACCACAGACCACAAGAACACATGGACAAGAGGGAGCTGTTCTTCCCCCGTGGCAAGCTTCTTGGTGGGTGCACGTACGTCTCCACCCCACCATCCTCATGGCGTACCCTTACACATTAACACCACAGATCAATCAATGCAGCCATATACCACTGCTGCTCTCCTGAAGGTGCGCACGTTCATCCTTAGGAATGATGTCGTAAACCTAACAACACGTAGACTTTGACTCGTGGGCCAAAGACGGTGCAGAAGGATGGGGATACAAAGATCTTTTGCCGTACGATTCTTACCCTCTCTCCTCTCTCTTCTGACACCTTATGCCAAATGATGCTTCAGGTACTTTAAGAAGTCAGAAGGATACTACCCTAGTCCTACAGGATACAAGGGCGTGAATCTGGAAGATAGAGGGCGCGATGGTCCTTGGAAGATTACTCATATTCAACCTGCTGTGCGTTTCCCTGTTTCGTTTATTGAGTGAGATCTAATAGGAGTGTGGTGTGTAGCCGATGAACGACGTTCTCGTAGAAGCATGTGCTAAACTCGGTATCCCGCATCTCCCGTACGTTCCTCCCCTCGTCTCTTCCCCTAAGACATAAAACATCAACTGACGAACTACAATCAGAGACTTGAATACAGACAAAGGCACAATCGGAGCTTCAACATTCTCATGCACAGTAGACGAGAAAGGGCAGCGTACGTCC
The DNA here is from genome assembly GCA_025738555.1 of Cyathus striatus. NCBI lineage: Eukaryota > Fungi > Basidiomycota > Agaricomycetes > Agaricales > Nidulariaceae > Cyathus > Cyathus striatus. Next base: position 3,003,844 of record JAOVFP010000010.1, on the reverse strand, counting down.
CCTCACTTCTTCACCTTCCTCCTTACTAACCCCCTTCCAGGAAGCTCAATAGCAACAGCATACCTCACACCCGCCGTCCTATCCCGCCCAAACCTAACAATAGGCATAGCATCCCGCGTCGAAAAGGTCCTCTTCTCCAAACCTACCGACTCCAGTATCACAAGCAAACCCCGTGCGATAGGCGTGGAATTGTCCACAAGCGCAACGGGACCACGGTTCCGCGTCGCTGCAGGAAAAGAGGTCATCGTGTCCTCGGGTGCGATTGGTACACCGCAGGTGCTTCTCCTTTCAGGTGTAGGGCCCGCTGAGCATTTGAAGGAGAGGGGTGTGGAGATTGTTAAAAATCTGGAGAATGTCGGGAAGAATTTGTCTGATGTGAGTTATTTTGCTTTTTTTGGTTTGGAGGGAATGTTGATTGGAGTTATGTATGAAGCATCTTTCGTGTGGATCGCTTGCGCTGAGGACGAAATCGGAGCTGTCGTGGAATTACTTGCTCTCGCCGCTCTCGGGGCTTAAAGCGTTCTTGCAGTGGTACGCTTTTGGTACGGGGCCGCTTAGGACCCTCGTCCCTGCTGGGGCTGCATTTGTTAGGTCTGATGACAAGTCGTATGTTTCCCTCCTCTTTCTTACGTGCGAGGTGCTGATGTGTGTGTGGTAGGATACCGTACGAAACTAAAGCGGGTGGTGGTGTTGTGCCTGTTGATATGAGTGCTGGACCGAATTCTCCTGATATTGAGATTATTTGGTGTATGTTGTGTTTCTTTCGTTCGAGGGATGGTGCTGATGATTTGGATATAGTCCCTGCTATTGTATTGGATAATGGACACAGGGCTACGCCGAAGGGCGTAGAGGGGATTACAATCGTGCGTTCTCGTTTCTAATCACCATGTTCTGTACTGAGCTAGGCATTGTAGAGCGCAATAGCCCTCCGCCCATCAAGTAAAGGTCAAGTTCTCCTCAAGACCACCAGTATCTGGGATAAACCCATCATCGACGCCAAGTACGTATCGTCCTTCCGTCATCCTGAACCCCAACTGACCCCTCTCTAAGTTACTTTGCAGAAGAAAATGACCTCGACGTCGTAGTGCGGGGAACGCGCCTGATAATGAAGCTGGCAAATACAGAACCGATGAAGTCGTTCCTTGTTAACGACGGATGGGACGGATACGACTTTTTATGGCCAGGACATGCGGATCCTGATCAAGTCCGTGTTTTGTTGTCTTCGAGGAAGTGACGGGGTGAATTCTGATGTGCGGCTTTGTACAGGTGACAGATGCAGAGATTAAGGATTGGATAAGGAAGAATGGTGCGCCTGCGTGGCATCCTGTACGTTCCTTCCTCGTATTGAACTATGATAACCAATCTGATGTATTTATGTATGCCTAAGACGTCCACGGCCCGAATGGGTACCTCGGAGTCTAATAGCGTCGTTGATGCGCAGTTGCGTGTGCATGGGGTCGAGGGCCTGAGGGTTGTTGATGCCTCTGTGTTGCCTACGCAGGTGAGTGGGCATACGGCAGCTGTGGTTGTTGCTGTTGCGGAGAGGGCTGCGGATTTGATTAAGGCTGGTAAGGTGTAAGTTATTAGTGTGGGGTATTTATGGTGTCAAGTGTATGTATGACCTATGTCATTGTCCATTTCATGTTAAGCATCAATCAACGGTAATCGGAATAAAGCTAATAAGTTATGAGATATATTTATGCGTGCTGGTACAGATGTGTTATACAATCCTTATTCTATGTATGTTATTGTCCGTGTTTCGTTACATCTCGTTCAAGTTGCTGTGTTAAATTTGTATCACTGCACCGAATCATATCAGTTGGGAACCGGGAAGCTCAAGCTGAGATAGACGGGTACCTGTCGTCGGAGGTTGGTCCGGCTGCGAACGTAGGAAAGCCTATTTCGAGTGGGCTTGTTGTTCGTGCTCTAAATCATATCAATGAATTCAGAAGCTGTTTTTTTGGAGACAGTTTACATACGTTTGGATTGGACTGGCGAACTCGTTCAAGTCACGATACATTCTCGATGCGCATATTGTCCTGCAGTGTTCTCGTTAGCAAACTAAGACACGAACGAATTTTGGGTGTATTACATCACGACCACTTATTGTAAAGATTAGTACATCAGTGTATAGGACTGGAGGATGACTTACAAGCTGGCGTTTGGAACATCTACGGTATAAGACGCTGTATAATGAGACACCGCTCGAATCGGAGAGCTTGTAAGGCACACACATACCAAATTCATCGAATCTGAGGTACCGTCGTATCAGAACCGGACCAACTTCGGGGGGTGGGGGTGGAACGAAGGACATACCGTTTAAATTTAAGCTTAGTAGTACCTAAAATGATCCTTAGCGCGTCTAGTCTAAAATAACATCATACGGCCCGACTTACGACTGCGGGCAACTGGCCTAATGTTCCAGCCAATATCCAAATAATGCTCTACTCGTGATCATGTTAAAACAATCAATCAGACATGAGAAGGAGACGCGGGCTCACCTGTCTACATAACATCCTCCATAATCTTCCGGGTATTTTCATGCGATACACACCCATAGCCATTAAGGTTAAAAGTACAAAATCCGTCCCGAATGTGACAGCGACGTTGGTCCGATTTCTAACGGTGTCCAGTGCTTCGCATGATTGAAGTTCTGGATTCCAACATGCTTTGGCCTAGAGAATATGACTTTAACGTTAACGTGAAGGGGAATTTGCCATACAATTTTTATTCCTAAAAAGATTGGTCTGTAAAAATGGAATGTAATGAATGACAGAACGAACCGTGAAGCAGAAACCCAATGTTGACCATGTAAGTTGGGACGGTGATCAATACGATAGGTAAGCTACGGTTCCACAGCCCGTTTCTTGATGTACCGTTAGACCAGTATAGAAAGCACAGGGCCATACTCACGTTCGTAATACAAGAAGTCCGGTTGCAAATATAAAACCCAAATATGAAAATGCCTTCAGATGCGCGGATTAGTATGTATAAGCTATAGTTAACGACTGGGCGCACTAATACACATTTTATCCAAGCCTATCCGTGTAAGATCAGTCAGTAATCCGTAACAAAAATAAGATAATCGTACATCACAATAATACTCTCCAACAAGATCAAATCCCACCAAGAGGGTTATAATTGCCGCAAACATACTAAGCCGGCAGGCAACGTACACCTGCACATAATTATAGTTCAAGTTGCTATCGCAATGAGTAAAAATACGGTCTTACCATGGAAATCCATGTAAAATTTCTCCTCCCGGTGTATATCTGGAGCTCATAATATATCGTCGAGAAATACTCCCATCTAAATGACAGGATATATCAGCTGCACGCCTAAATGCCAAGAAAGCCTTGACACACACAAACACCCCAGCTGAAAAGTGGACAAGTTTTACGAGGCCGACTAAGTGGTATATTCAGTAAGAAACTATTATACCGCATAGAATAACGTACAGCTCTGCAACGAAACATTGGTCGGATCCTTCCAGTCAACCATAAAGCCAAGAAGGACGGGAAAAGCGAGGGATTGACATACGGTGGAATCTCAAGCATTCCCGGTGGGCCCTTTATAAACGCAGCGTTAAAGCCCTGTCGGCGACTTCATTCGGCGTGAGATTAAAAACGGGCGGCTTACCGATGTTTTAAGGAGAATTACGGAGGATAGCTTGCGTTCGGGGAAGAGGTGGTTACGGTCCAGTACGGAGATTTACCCGCCTAAGGGTGGATATACGATATATGGAGGAAACGTGTCTTTTTTGACACCAACAGCACTGGAGTCTTGTGTTAAAGGAGTAAGCTGCGGTTTCCCTTATACGGTAGGAGATAGCGAGGAAAGGCTG